>CM076575.1:468421250-468960291 GCA_034641835.2 Pinus albicaulis
AATCTGAACAAAGATAATGGGTGGAAATTAAGCAGATTACTTGGCCTTCTCAGTGATTCAGCTCTCGGGTGTTGTTTTTCTTGTCTCCAGTTTATCCGCCATTTTGAGCCGTTTTTCCTCTTTTCTTTGTATCATTTCTCGGGTTTATGTGAATGTGCAATTTCTCGCTTAATATTTTCCTCCTTCATATATTATTTTGTTATGTATTATATTATTTGTTCTTTTATATAGAATAATATAAAAAGGGGGAGGGGGGAAGAAAAAATTAGCTTAGAGTGGGGAATAAAATAATATAATATATATATATATATATATATATATATATATATATATATATATATATATATATATATATATATATATATATATATATATATATATATATATATATATATATATATATATATATCAAATGAGTGATCTTTACAATCAGTCACTATTCTCCCATTCTTCAGTAGAATCTTCATGTTCACGATCATATCTTTCTCTTTCATATTGCTCTAGAAGTCTGTCTATATTTGGAGCAATGATATCAGCAGGAAGAGATTCATCAAGCCATGGTGGTGCTTGTTCTCGAAAACAACAGTAGAAGGGGAAGGAAAAGACATTTGAAGGTCTATGTCTAGGATCAACAGAAATTTCACCCCTAAAACTGATAAATAGTCTAAATGAATTCTCTTGAGGATTGTCTATGACAACTACATTATCATAATGGATAAATTCAAATTCAACAGTATAGTCATACATTGCAGCAATATGAATTTCCCAAATGAGTGTACTTATAGTGTCAGGGAAATCACTATTGACCATGAATGACTGGCATGTCATATATTTGAACAGGAATAGTTTGAACCACGGACTCCAATAGCTGACTGAATTTTCTAGTTCAGATGCATAAAATATGACTCTAACATAACCATGTATTCTAGCTTGCTGGTGGATGGTAAAATAATCTTTCCATGACCAATCAGTATTTTGGATGAATGCAAAGTAGATAGGGACGTGTTCATTGTTAAATGCATAGTATACTTTGAATGGTCTACTCCTATAGGGTAGTTCCCTCCCATAGGCTAACATACACTCTTCTGAATCAAACCATCTTTGCAGAATGGACTGTAATACATCTATTGGCAAGACTCTAAACTTATTGACAAAACAATCCCAACAAAACTGATAATGACACTGACTACAAACTATTACAGGATTGGGTCTGACATTCCTAGAACTTGAAGCTTCATCCTGTCTCAAAGGTCTGAAAATTTTAATTTCTTTGACTGTTTCTGCACCTTCTCGAGTAAGCATATCAGCAAGATAATTCTCTGCACCAGATTTGTAGACAATTTCAAAATCAAAACCTTCAAGCCAAATTGCTCATCTTAGAAGTCTGGTACTCCCTTGCTCAAGCAGCTTCTTATTTTCCAAGATATTTTTCATATGTTTCAAATCTGTTCTAACAACAAACTTCACACTTTTCAGAAACAGATTGAACCTTTTGATACCCCTCTTAACTGCAAGAATCTCCTTATGGGAAGAAGGATATTTCTTCTCAGTATCATTAAAAGTTCCAGAGGAGTAAGCACAAACTAATTCTTTTCTTCCACGCTTCTGGAGAAGTACAGCTGCCCATGTGTGATCAGAAGCATCTGTTTCAAGAATAAAAGGAAGATTAGAATCAGGAAGTTTCAACTTTGGCAAATCATTTACCTTGCTTTTAATATTTCTAACAGCTGCAGTCATATCATCTGTCCATCCGGATGCCTGTTTTTTCAACCTGTTTTGCAATACTTTAGTATCATCTGCCTGTTTCCCATAAAATTGTCTTATGTAATTAAGACAACCTAGAAACCTCTGTAATGTCTTGACATCTAGAATAATATCAGGAAACTTGGTTAAATGAACAAGGACATGAGGCTGCAGGTTAACTCATCCTTTCTCTATATGCAAACCCAAATAGTCTATTCTGACTTTTCCAATTTGAAATTTTTCTTCAGATTCAGAAACCACAAGACCATGCTTATAAACCAGCTCATAAAACTGCTCTAAATTCTTTTTCTGGCTATTTACATCACGACTAAAAACAAGTAAATCATCTATATACACAATAATATACTCCTCCCCAGCAAAAATATCCTCCATCCTTTTCTGAAATTCTGAAGGAGCATTTTTAAGACCAAAAGGTAAGACTGTTCACTGATACTGGCCATGAGGAACGGTGAAGGCAGTCTTATAGCGATCAGCAGGAATAATGCCAGTTTGCCAGAAACCACTCTTTAAGTCAAACTTACTGAAAACATTGGCATTAGCTATTTTTGCAAGCAGAAGTTCTTTATTAGGCAAAGGATACCTAATAGGGAGTAATGCAGCATTGAGTACCTTATAATTGATAACAAGCCGCTTCTTTCCGCATTTCTGCTCACTATGCTTGTTAACATAAAAAGCTGGACAAGCCCATGGACTTTTTCAGGGCTCAATTAATTTATGCTCTAATAACTGGCTGATCTCCTGTCTGCAAAGTGCTTGTTCAGAAGGGCTCATGTGATTTGCACTAGATTTTTGTGGCTTAGGAGTATAATTTTCTTTATAGGGAAGACCCACAAATTATTTTTCCCTTGTCCAGAAAGCATCTGTATGACTAGCAGTGCAATCCATGCGAAGCTTAGCCGAAATATTTTCAAGAACCTGTGGACCATGAATTTCAGCGTTCTTGACAATCCTGTTAATCTTGGTGAGGTCTTGCAGACAATGTTGAAGCTGATCTTCTTCTGAGGGAGCAACCTTAACCTTGTAATCACTGGAGGATGGAAATTCAATAGTACCACTTTTGGTAGTGAAAGTAATAGTGCCATTACCAAAAGTAACAGGGAGAAGATCATTTAGAAAATCTTGTCCTAATAGAAAATCACAACCTGTATCAAAACTGTACAAAGTTACTTTGACAGTAACATCATTCAAACAAATCAGAAAATTTGGGGCTATATGATTAATTTCCATCAAATCTTTAGTGATAGCCCTAAACTGGAGCTTTGTAGGATTCCAATATTGAGTAGGAATAGCACCAAAATTACAACAACTGCTCATAGCTCCTGAGTCAATTTGTGCATCTAGAGTGTATTCCTTAATCTTGGGCAGTTTAATTTTAATAGGAATAATCACTCTATCACCTATTCCCATGATTTTCATCTCTTCTATTTTTGGTTCTTCAATCAATACCAGATTTTTCTTGGGAGGTAAACTCAGTAAAACTGATGACAATCTAGAATTACAGTAATCATACTCAGAAATAAGGATTTGCAATTTGGCAGACAGTTTGATCATTTCTGCTCTAGTATGATGGATAGATGATTCTAGATCTGTGATCTTCTTTTGAAGAGAAGTGATTGTATCCATACCTTCTTTTGAATTTTCAGTAATTGTCACTGGTTTGAACATTGAATCAAATTCTTCTGCAATAAAAGCATCTTCTTCAAAACTTTTCTTTTTTGACATAGAAGGCAGTTGTCTTTCTAGGCCTTCTAACTTTTCTTGCAACCTTCTTCTAGCAGTAAACTGAGCTGGACCAAGCATTGCCATTTTAGCTTTGACTTCTGCAATCTTCATCTGCAATTGTTCTGAGGAATTAGAAAAGAACATTTTAATATCAGGAATAAAAGTTTCATCTGAATCAGAGGATTCAGAGTCTATTGTCAATCTCCTAATATTAGGAACTTCACAAGTTTCGGAATCAGAAGAGCTGGAGATCTCAAAATATTCTCCATCGGAATGAGATATTAAATCCCAGTCTTGAGGATCATGTATAGTAGAAAATATATCTACTATCTTCATTTGTTTCTTATCCTTCTTCTGACTACATGTATTTGCATAGTGTCCTTCCTTTCCACAGATAAAACAGACAACTTTTTTAGAAGGTTTAGATCTTTTCCTGAATACCATTCTCCTTCCTTTCTTGAATGATTTCTTGGGAGAATAATATTTCTTTTTTCTAGGATAGTACTTATCTGATTTACAAGAACAAGAATGTTTAGAAACATTTTTCTTCATCTATCCATGGCATCCAAAATTATAGGTTTCTTTGAAATTATTGCATAATTTTGTGCTGAAATGCATTTGCTTTTTGAAATTCTTTTTAGCCTTTTCAGCAGCACATTCTCTTTGGAGAATAGAGATAATCAACTGATGGATTGCAGCAAATGACTGTCCGTCAAGATTGATCTTATGCTCATCTATATGTTGATTGATCAGATCTGGTATTTTTCCTGGCATTGATGCTATATAATATCTCAAATATGTAGGATTATGAGAATCATGAGCTTGGTAAAGCAATTTTTGCATAACACAATAATAATCTTGTAAATAATCAATATTACATAATCTTTGAGACAAGAACAACTGTGCATGATGATGAGAATCCTCAGGAACTGCTCCTACAAACTCATGCCTTAAAGCATCAAATAGCATTTTTGGTGGGTTATCTTCTTCATCAATTATGGCATTTTTATTCTCTTCAGAAATTTTATCCCACCATTGTTGGACTACACCAGTAAATGACCAAGAAATCTGTGTTATTATATCAGACCAATCATCATGGGTTTCTGCCTTTCTTTGTAATGCCCAAGCATACAGATTATGTAAGACATCTATAACTTCATCTGTATCCAAGCAATCAATATTGATTAGCAAAGTGTTTCCATAACCATTATTGCTAGGATTTTGTGTTCTGGCATTAATATTCTGGAGATTATCAGCATATCTCCCAAAAGGACTTGAGGCAGAGGCTTCATGAGCTGTTTCAGTAGTAGCATTTCTTCTTCCTTTATGTGGGAAATTAAATGGCTCAGTTCTATCTCTTTTAGAACTTGATTCTCCTTGAGTAGGATCACCAGGGGTTCTAGTGGTACCAATTACTCCAGACATAGCAAGAATGCTTTTAGGAGCAGATGGTTGGCCATTTTCTAACAAACTTCTTAAACTGACATACTGCTTTGGCAATCTATAACTTTCCACAAAAGGAAGATCTTGTAATCTTTTCCTCATTAGTGCTATCTTTTCTGTAGCTAAAGATATTCCTTTTTGGACCTTTTCAATTTTTGTAATGTCAATATTCTCTACCCCCTTAAAAAGAATGCTTTTGGTAGAGGATTCTGGAACTGAGGATTCAGGAACTGATGAAGAGAATTTAAGCTTTGGACTAGACAGATCAACTGCTCTATAATGTGGAGGAGAAACAGGAGCAGGAAGAGCATTCTTAAGATGCTCTAAAGATTTTGCGATAATTCCCATGTTAGAATTGATATCATTGAGTTGTTGGGAATGTTCATGCTGATCCCCCAAGAGTGCATCATAACTGGTATGCAACCTTTTGATATGTTCTTTAACCTCTAAGACATCTTTGGCTAGATCATCAATATTTTGTAACATACACACTATTTGGTAATTAGTGTAGTTATGTACTTTCTCTGATTTTGGTTGATCTAGGTCTGTGACATGCTTTGTATGCAACCATTGCATATCAGCTTTTAAAGTTCCATCCCGGAACGTTCTTCTTGACTTTCCTGTATCCAAATATCTTTCATTAATTTTGGCAGATAATTCTTGAGGGCCTCTGGGTAGGCCACTAAAACTTTTGATATCTGGAATCAAAACTTGGCTTGGGGATTTTGTTTGGAAAGTGGATGTAGATGTAGACGGAACACAATATTCACATTGGTCATTGATGTGAGATGTAGATCTTCTGGGATGATCTATTTTAACTGGAGGAACCAGATATATGACAGACATACTTCTAGGAATAACTGAAGTAGATTGTGGAGACTTGTTTATGGGAACATAAGATTTAGGAAGAGTAAAAGTGGGATCAACTGTATAGGATGGAGAAGGGTTATTATTATGATTAACCCTACCCCCCAAAAATGGAGATCTTTGGACAGTAGTCAAAGAGCGAGGGAGAGTAGGAGAAGTAAACCTCAAACCCGTAGTGCCATCAGAATGTTGGACTGTAGACAACTTTTGTGGTTGTTTGGATGTTTGCAGTTGAGGATATTTTTGAGACAATGGAGTATAAGTGCTACTCCATTCATCACGGAGAGTACATGCTACAAATCCAATCTGCAGAGGAGCAGTATTCCCTGGACCAACAACAACACCTTCCTTGAGGGCACGTTTTTTCAAATTTGGATGTAGTGGAGGCATGGTAGTGGAGACAAAAAGGATACAGATAGAAGCATGTAGCTGGGCTATCTGTGTTTGAGGAGCGACATCAAAAAAAACCATGTTGTATATAAGCATGTGAGAACTCATTAATATGGGTCGATTAGAGAATACTTGATATACGGGGAATGACAGAAGACCATGCGGGGCCATTGACAGGTGGGCTTTGAAATCATCTACTGAAGACATCATGGCGGTTCATTCGGCTTCCAACATCTAACACACAAAGACGGATGTGTTTTAGCCGGGGCCGGACTAGGGATTAATACCAAGTAGAAACATTCCAAGGTATATATTTGCACTGCTTAATCCCATTCAATATCTTGAGGCTTTATCGGAGGAATCTTATAAACATCTTGACCAGAGTAGAAACATGAATGTTTACGAAATAAATCTAAACAAGTGAGCGACTGGTGGAATGTAGGAAGCTTGTATAATTTTTCAACATCAATGCGGCAATGTCCGGTTAGGATACGCTCATATTCTTGAACTACTTTTCATCATGTAACACATCATTTTCATGAGATTTATTAGGATAACGAGAAAAAGACCATGAAGTTCTTCGCAAAACAGGGTGCATCACTCCTCTTCGGGCCCAAAAACAAACTCATTCATATAGCCGACCATTAGAAAGGAATAAGTAAGAACACTTTGAACGAGAGAAAGTACCAGGAAGATTTCTTGCACGAGAAGAAAAACACGGTTGTCGGGTGCCTCAACAGGCTCTCCTTAACGCCTTACATTCACCTTCCAGACAGTATGGACAGGAACTGGAACAAATACCATACAATGGAAAACCGGATATTGGAGGAAAAAACTACTAGGACAAAGAACAGGATAGCTCACAGTACGATTTCATATAAAAACGAATCGCGTAAGCTTCATACAACCACTAAGATATTCACCATGTTATTATACGAAACTAGGAATACGAGAAATCGGTTACAACTCCGTGATGCTAGCGAGATCGGGCGAGAATGCTGGTAGAAGCGAGCCGGGGAGATTTAATACGGACACGGTTACGGCTACGTGATGCTGACAAATCGAGAAGAATGCCCGCAGAAAACGAGAGCGAGAAATTTAATATAGACTCAATATATAGACTTAGAAGAGCTTTCCATGATGCTAGCGGACGGGAATAAATTCCCGCGAGAAGCGAGCAAGGAGAATATATCGAGACTCGAGACTCACTGAACACTCAAACTCTCCAACTCCGAATACCCAAATGAGTTGAGGAGGAGTATATATAACCATCTAGCGAGTCATCTAGGTTCCTACTTTTACGATCCCCAGGGCGCCCTGTCCCCTCGGATAAACTATCATGCGAATGCCGATCACGAGTGTACATAAGTAAATAAACAGTGAGAAATTATACCTAAGATTCGGAGCAAGTGGGGACAACACTTGTTATCTCGTCCTTGGAGGCTAGGCCATAGGGGGACCAGATAAGTAATCCTGGTATTATAAAAACAAGACGAGTCTAGGACATGTTGACTCTTTTAAGTACAATTATTACACGATGGAATTTTAATTGGCCGAAGTCATGAACCGGGATGTGTACGCAAAAATAAGATGACACAGAGATTTCAATGGTGGCGATCCCCTTTAATTAGAATCATGTTTTCTCTTGTCATCATAATCGTATTCATATACATATCACGAGCGACTTGCTCATCTCTTGGCCGATAAAGTTGATTTTAGGTAAGTAAGTTCTTCATCCACATCTTGAGCAAGGACTTCATAAGGAATGAACTCGTAACTCATGGAGGAGCTTGTTCATACGGGACAACGATAGGGCAGAAGAGTGTGAAAGGAAGGTGGTCGGTACGCTTCATCAAACAGATACGTCCTTGAACTTTAACGAAAGTTTAAAGGATTCATCATACCATTCATACGCTAACAAGAGCGCGGTCTTTGGTGTACAAATCCAAACTCCGAAACAAAATCGTTATAATTTGTAACATCTGGAGTTCCCAACTCAAGATATCTACAAATTCTCTAAAATTCTATCGGAAACATAAGTAGCTGCGGGCATATGTATAGCGGAAGATAACCGACCACGGACTCCACCAATTATTCGCCGAGGATCAATAGCCTACGCAAAATATGACCTTGACTGACCCATGGATTCTAGCTCTTTGATGGATAGAAAAGTAATCTGACCAGGTCCAATCTATGTTTTGGATGCAACCAAAATAGATGGGATTATGTTCTCTAGACAAGGCATAGTAAAATTTGAGATCCAACTGTTTTTAAGACACGAGAATATTGTTGAGAAAATATCTCAACAAACTCTAACCACTAACAAACAAAATTTACCTACATTCTAATGTAAGCATTATTCCAAGTCACTCTCTAATTCTTACATTACATGATTACAAAGATTAAATGTCACAAATTGGTCTTCATTGGCACTTATCCCCACTCTGAAGTCTCTCAAACAATGCTCTTCTCACCACCACAATTTTCTAGATTCCCATTCAACTCATTTAAGAAATAACCGTATTTGAACATCTTTGATGAACTTTGTATAATTGACACTTCTAGATCTCCTGAAGTACAATCTCAATATTGGACTATATTGAGCCATCAATTATGCAATAGACCTTTCTACATACATGAATCTCATAACATCACTTGTAGTTGATGCTCTTGAAGCTCAAAACATAAAAAAATCTATTAGTATATAACAAATTCACACAATCAAATTAGACCCAAAAGAAAAGAAAAAAATAAGAAAAGTGAGTGAGTCTATAACAACTAATTTAATTATATTCCTGTGTTTGATTTTGCAATTTTTACAAAAAGAATGGAAAAAAAGACCGGTCTCCTTGTCCCTTCTTGGAGATAATCAAATCTTCTCCTATGCTGCATT
Source organism: Pinus albicaulis (assembly GCA_034641835.2). Taxonomy (NCBI): domain Eukaryota; kingdom Viridiplantae; phylum Streptophyta; class Pinopsida; order Pinales; family Pinaceae; genus Pinus; species Pinus albicaulis. The sequence goes on from CM076575.1 coordinate 468,430,330, forward strand.
ATCAAAATATATCAAAATATATCAAATTGAGCGGTTATTGTTAGAAATTGTTGTATAATATGGAAAATTTGGATGGTTTGTAGACAATATGGATTGCATAACATATATCTATTTTTTTTTTTTAGTTTCCTTGACCACCATTTCAACTGAGAACGTCAATACATCACTATGTGAATGATAAATTGTGACATCACTAGCCATTTTTTTTTTTATTGTGGATCAAGTTATAAACTAATAACTTGTGAAATCCATAGCCATTTTCTTTGATTGTGGGTTTCAAAAACTCAAGAGTAAATTGAGAAGTTATTGTTAGAAATTGTCAATGCATCTAATAGGATCTATTTCAATTGAGAAATTCAATGCATCACTGTGCATCTAATAGGATCCATTTCAACTAAGAATATCAATATATCACTGCGTGAATGACTACTTGTGACATCCCTAGCCATTTTCTTTGATTCTGGATCAAGTTATAAACTAATAACTTGTGAAATCCCTAGCCATTTTCTTTGATTGCGTATCAGGTTATAAACTATAATATACTCTCTCTTCAGAAGACTCTGGAATATATATTGAATGAATGGAAAGGTTATGGTAAAACTTATACAAAAAACCCCTTAGGGTTGTCTCAATTTACTCTATTGTTAATCATATAGTGTCAATTTTGTAAAATTGTAGGACTTAAAAAGGGGAAAGATGTTATGCATAGAACGCAGTGGCCTCACGATGAAGTTGCAGTCTCTGTGGAAGAAGAAGGGTATTTCCAACATGATGGAAAAATGTCGTGGAAGATGAAAGTAATTTCATTCATCTGTTTTATGATCTTTTATTATGGGGACGCTATGTCTACAGATATTAATGATGATATCAAAGCTTACTATCAAGCATGACCCCTCTTGGATATTGTTGACACTCCAACTAAGAGCACCCACACACATATACACATATATATACTTCTAGGTTGAAATATACAAAAGAGTAAATTATTAAATTCAAAAACTTAAAAAATACTTCATCATATCATGCAAACTAAATTTATGTTTCACATAAGAGCGCAAATATATACTTCATAGCTAGGAGTATTGTTGATTTTTACAACTAGGCATATTGTTGATAGATTTTTTAGAGCAAAATTTGTGCACCTTTAGATAACATTACATATCACATCTGCCTTCATCCACACTCTTCTTCTATATGCTATTGATACTTATGGTGTTTCCTTTGCAACATTTGGTGCAAATACTAGTTTATATATTAAAAAATACTACTTATGAATAATAAAACAGTTGTAACATAAATAATATATAACAAAAAAAACCATGTATTTTTCGAATAATGAAATAGTTGTTAGAACAAGAAAAACTATGTATATTTGGATGTATGAAAGTCTAGATGCATTCTATTAAATAAAATTTTAAAAGAATAATGGTTATAAACATTTTAAAATAATTTTATTAAATAATTGGTTTAGATCTATACTATTTATGAGATGGATCAATTCTCTTTTCACTCTAAAAGAGCTTTGCATATCAAGACATTTGATCTCTCTTGGCTCTTGATATTGATCTAGGCCAACTTAATCCCCCATTTAAATAAACTACATTCCCCATGAATACCATGGGCCATTGACCCATGGGTTGTTTTTATAGTTTGTTATTATTTTATTTTATTATTTTTATTTTTTATTGTATTTTGACCTAGTTAAAGTGTTCATTACATTATGTCAATCTTTTTATTTAATTTATTTTTATTTTTATTTTTGTATACTTTGACATATTCAAAATGTTAAACATGGCATAACAACATTTCTATCATACTTTCTTGGAGAGCACTGTGATACAAAAATGTAATATTTAAATACATAAATAGTTCACTTAAGAGCAATAAAAACAATTTTATTGTTAAAAAAAAATTCAACACTTTTGTAGAGAAAATTATAACACAGTATCACACTTTTCTTATCAAAGCTAAATGCTCCTATATGAAACAACAATGGATTTCATCACTTAAGAGCAGTAAAAACAAGTTTATTGAGAAAAAAAATCCAACACATTTGTAGAGAAAATTATAGCACATTATCACACTTTCCTATCAAAGCTAAATGATCCTATATGCAACAATGATGGCTTTCATCAAGAGCAGAACAAAAATTTTTATTGAGAAATCAACTCTAGCACTGAGAGAGATTTGGAAGCAACTGTTGAATTGGTGAGTATCACATTTTTCTTATCATATCTAAATGTTCCTATATGCAACAACTACTGTAAGCTAGAATAAGAAGAGAAATAAGAATCTTGTTTGGGACTTGAGATAGATTCATTCTCTACACATCTAGAGTAAAGCTTAATAAAACAAAACTCAACATACTTTATCAATTTAATACATTTTACTCAATTACACATTTAACAATATTCATTTAAAAAAATACAAATACAAATTACTATTTTAAATAAAATTATTCTAAATAAAAAAAGTGCAAAGAATATTACCATGGCCCTTGTGTACATTTCTCTTATTACTTATGTTTGTAACTTATTCTTAATCACATAGTATCAATTTATTAACACTATAATGTACAAGTCTCACTTTTTATAGCTTTGGTGGGAAGATAGAGTATCTAAATTCCCTTACCCTTTAATAAGCATCCTCAATTACTATACCACCCAGTTTGACATCCAATCTAGAAATCTTAGGTTATTCTAAATTGATCAAGAGTATATAATTTTTAGGGTGGTGTTTTATGTGCACTAAAATTCCCATGAGTTCCATCACTATGTATGCGATTCATTGCAACCTTGGATATATTCTATGAGTTGTTTTGATTTTTTGCTTGTGGCTACAACTTAATTTGTGCACCTTTAGATAGCATTACATATCACATCTGCATTCATCTATATGTTATTGAGTTTGTGCACCTTTAGATAACATTACATATCACATATGCCTTCATCTATATGTTATTGAGTATGCTATAGACGGTGTTTCCTTTGCAAAATTTGGTACAAAAAAAGCCATGTACTTTTTGAATAATAAAATAGTTGTTAGAATAAGAAAAACTATGTATATTTGGATGTATGAAAATCTAGATGCATTCTATTAAGTAAAATTTTAAAATAATAATGGTTATAAACATTTTAAAACAATTTTATTAAATAATTAGTTTAGATCTATACTACTTATGAGATGGATCAATTCTCTTTTCACTCTAAAAGAGCTTTGCATATCAAGACATTTGATCTCTCTTGGCTCTTGATATTGATCTAGGCCCCCCTTTAAATAAACTACATTCCCCATGAATACCATGGGCCATTGACCCATGGGTTGTTTTTATAGTTTATTATTATTTTATTTTATTATTTTTATTTTTTATTGTATTTTGACCTAGTTAAAGTGTTCATTACATTATGTCAATCTTTTTATTTAATTTATTTAATTTTTATTTTTGTATAATTTGAGATAGTCAAAATGTTAAACATGGCATAACAACATTTCTATCATACTTTTTTGGAGAGCACTCGTGATACAAAAATGTAATATTTAAATACATAAATAGTTATTTTCCTTTTTTATAGTGTTTTTTTATCCATGCAATTTAAATTAATTGGTTTGTGTGGAGTTTAATTTTATGATATAGATTTTATTTAAATCTAACAAATTTTTAATAACATCGTTTAAACTTAAAAGTCACCAAAATCTAAAGACTTATCTTAATTTCCCCTTTTAAATAAACTACATTCCACATGAATACCATGGGTCAATACCATGGTCTATTTTTATAGTTTATTATTGTTTTATTTCATTATTTTTATTTTTTATTGTATTTTGACCAATAGTTATTTTCCTTTTTTATAGTGTTTTTTATCCATTTATTTAAAATTAATTGGTTTGTGTGGAGTTTAATTTTATGTTATAAATTTTATTTACATATAACAAATTTTTAATAACATCATTTAAAATTAAAACTTGTGGATCTAATGGCCTAAATGTTTCAATTGTTCAACATTTGATCCAATGGCTCTAACATGGACACATTGGCAGCTAGGGGAGTTGTTTTCAAATAAGAATGTAAATAGAAAAAGTATTGTTCATAATAATTAAAAAATAAAAATAACAATGTTACTTATAATAATAATAAAAATGAATATGTGTATTTTGTTACTTACAAAGTATCATAAAACATCAATAATTAGACTCTCATGTGGTCATATGATTTGTTGTTCATATTAAAACCCAAGAGATATAGTAAAATATTTTATACTCAAATTTAGCTATAAATAAAGTATTTGGATATCATTTAAAGAAAAATGATTTTACATCAATTTAAGACTAAATAAAATAACTAAATTTTTTTATAAATTTTAATTTTTTAGTTTTGAATGTCAAAGATGTAAAATTCTTATACAAATGTTTTAATAGGGAATTTAAATAAACTATTTGAATGTCTATGTTAACTAATTTATTTCAATATCAATTTTGTACATATGTATATAGAGAGAGTGAAAATAGATAAATAAATAATTTTAATTGCGAATAAAATTTTTAGCTAATAATCAGGGCCAACTATTATGGTTCATATTGAGGACAAGATGATAGCACAGATCAAGGACTGAGGTTTAAATAGATGCAGAGAGGATGAAACTAGTCATTATAGTATAATTGATAGTTTGATTCAATTAGGAGGAAAATTAATTATTTACTTACCTAGGTAGAAATTAAAATTATTTCTATTAAAATAAATCTTTCGGAAAATCACATGAGAAATTTTATAACCAGCGCTTTTCAAACTACTGATTGTAGTTCATCATCATCATTATCCTAATGATGAACTACAGTCAGTATTTCGAAACGTGTAGGTTATAAAATTTCTGATGTGATTCCCCAGAAGATTTATTTTTTAAATTTAATTTGATCTCATATATATATTAATCTTAAAAAAAAAACCAAAAGGATAAAGGTCAGGGGAATAAGGAGAATAAAGAATCAAATAATCTCGAAAAAAATTGAAAAAAGACAGTGAATTTGAATAGAGATGATGGTTGGAGCATTAGCAGGTGTTGGATCCCTGCCCAATCCTCTTAGTTTTTTTTAGCCCTTCTCTATTTGTCCCCTTATTTATTCATCTCAGCTTTGTTTTATTATTTTTCTTCAAAGTTATTTGATTCTTTATTCTCCTTGTTCCCCTCATTTTTATCATTTTGAATCCTTTTGGTATATGTATATATATATATGAAATCAACTTAAATTTAATTATTTATTTATAACCATTATTTTTACTTTACTAATAAATAGAAATAATTTTAATTTTTCATTAGGTTAGTAAATAATTAATTTTTCTCTTAATTTAGTCAAACTAGTCATTATACTATAAGGCCTAGTTTGATCCTAAGTGCTCTCATCTTGTCCTAAAGGGTTGACTAAATTATTTCGTATGTGATTATTACCGAAAGATTTTTATTCACAATTTATGGATCACAGAAACCATCTCTCAAATAATTTTAGTGTTGATCATAATAGAATATTTCAATGTGTAACCATAAAAATTAATTTAAAGTAAAAAACGTCAATTAGAGAGATGTCTAATTTATTTAATTTTTAATATAAAAATAATATGTGACATTTAAAAATTATTAAATGTCTAAAAAACACATGTATTTCCTTCATGTTCAATGTGGTGCTCAATGTAGAGTTGACATATGCTTCTTTTAAAATAAAAATAAAATATTATCTAAATAAAAAATAATGTTGTCTATAATAAAATACAAAAATGAATAAATTTTTTTCTTGTAAGATATGTAATAAAAATATTATGAATAAACATTTTTTTATTTGTAAAATATTTCAATTTCATTAATAAAATAAAATATTTTAATGTATTATGTGAAATAAAATAAAATAACTGGAAGTAAAAGAATGACCTATTTTGACATTTAACTCTGAAAAAAGTACTTCAAAACACTTAAACAAAATATAGGAATATCTATAACAATAAATTTATTTCAAGATCAATTAAATTAAAAATATATATATGTAAATGTTGAATATAATAAAACAACCGTGATGGAGGTGACAAATGTTTGTTGAATGGCCCATGGCCCAAGACGTGGGTGTTAATTGTAATACCACGTGGCATTTAGATGGGAAGGTGTGCTGGGATGCTTTGTTTGGCTCTTGGTGGATGAAGATTATGGAATTGCTCTCGAGTATAATTGGTGGTTTGGGTTTAAAAATCATTTGAAAATAATGGGCTATGTCGGTTAAGTTTGTAGGCGAAACAATTTTTTCTAGCGCAAAGGGTGGCTCACTAACCAAGTCATTCATTTCTCCTAGTCCAAGGCGAGCTATTTCACGAGTTCAGTGGCGAAATTTTAATGCAACCGAGGAGCTGGTGATATTGGAGAGCTTCATTTGAGACCCTCGGTCAAGTTGTGCTTGAGTAGCTAAACAAGAATGGGTGTGAAGTGGCCTCTACGGACATGCTTGTCTCTCATATGACTCTTGGATGTTTCCACTTCAATTCCTCACTAGTAATTTTTCTTAGTTAGACATTGGATTATCTTCGTGCTTGGATTGCATTGTTGGGCTTTGGCTCAAACATATCCATTTATGTACATGTTTGGTGGGTGTTGCCGGTGATGGTTTCTTTACATTGTTTCATTTTTTGGTTTGGTGCTTGGTTCATCGTGGGGAGATTCGACTCCTGCATAGATTCTCTTGAATTTTGGGAGTGTGGCGTATCATATGGCCAATGTTTTGTAGATTTGGGTTGGAAACTTAAGGTGTGGCAGCGACTAGGTATCGATGTGGTGTTTGTGGTGTTGGTGGTGTTTGTGTATACAATCTTGGGTGGGGAATACGGGAAGCTAGGTCTCGTTAGCCTTTAGCTCTTTCAACTTATGTGAGGAGTGTGTTGGTGTTTGAAGTGGCTTAGTGGGCTAGCAACATCTTAACTACATGTTACTGGGGTGGAATATTGAAGCAGTTTTTAGGGAGGAGAGGCATGGCGGGAATACGCTGCAATAGAGAGGGTGTACACACAGAGACAGAGAGGGTGTACACACAAAGGAGTTGGTTTATGGGTGGAGTACCATGGCACCTTGTGGACTAGAGGGATATAGGAGAGGCAATTGACCAAAAGTAGGCTCAATTGTCAGGTCAAGTTCACTGTTTCCTCTTTTTGAATTAATCAAGTCACAATTGTGATAAATTATCTTAAGAATGGAACAGTTACTTCAAGATCGCTATGATTACCATAATGAATTGATTGCTTTCATGAATGATTTTCAACACAATTAGTGGCACACGCTAGATAGACTGAGCTCCCTTCCATGTGGTCGAAAGAGAATCCAAGATCATGAGGACCAACTGGAGGGGAGGATGGCACATAAGGAGGGACATATGCACGAGGCCTCTCACCACCCTCAGTTGCATGGGAACTATAGGGACACCCCTGGTATGGGTAATGTTGCTCACTAGTTATGGAGATTTAATGTTTTAAGATGTTGGGACTCTTTTGGTTTCTATGGGAAGCGTGTATGATATTCTATAGTTTTCTCTTAATGTTATATTTTTGTTTTTTCTTATCTTCTCGTCAACAAGTCTAGTAGGAATGAGGCCGAGGACATTTTGAATAAATGCTTATCACCATGTACTCTTTTGAAGATTTAATAGAAAAAAGTTGATATATATATGTGTGTGTGTGTCAACAACAAAAATATAAAAAATTAATAATAACTAGAGGTATAATTAATTAAATTCTTAATTTAAAATTGACATGTGCTATTTATGTATATATTTTTTGAAAATTTAAGTTGTGTCATCTACTCAATCCAAATGGCAAAGGATATTTTGAAGGTGAATCCATTTATGCATTGAAAAATACAATTTAAATCATAAAAATTGATATATATATATATATATATATATATATATATATATATATATATATATATATATATATATATTACAAGCCACATAAATAGTGATCATGAGATCCAACTATTTCTAAGACACGAGAATATTGTTGAGAAAATATCTCAACAAACTCTAACCACTAACAAACAAAATTTACCTACATTCTAATGTAAGCATTATTCCAAGTCGTTCTCTAATTCTTACATTACATGATTACAAAGATTAATACAATTTACAGTTCACATGTCACAAACTGGTCTTCATTGGCACTTATCCCCACTCTGAAGTCTCTCAAACAATGCTCTTCTCACCACCACAATTTTCTAGATTCCCGTTCAACTCATTTAAGAAATAACCGTATTTGAACATCTTTGATGAACTTTGTATAATTGACACTTCTAGATCTCCTGAAGTACAATCTCAATATTGGACTATATTGAGCCATCAATTATGCAATAGACCTTTCTACATACATGAATCTCATAACATCACTTGTAGTTGATGCTCTTGAAACTCAAAACATAAAAAAAATCTATTAGCATATAACAAATTCACACAATCAAATTAGACCCAAAAAAAAAGAAAAAAATAAGAAAAGTGAGTGAGTCTATAACAACTAGTTTAATTATATTCCTGTGTTTGATTTTGCAATTTTTACAAAAAGAATGGAAAAACAGACCGGTCTCCTTGTCCCTTCTTGGAGATAATCAAATCTTCTCCTATGCTGCCTTATCAAAATATATCAAAATATAAAGTCCTTTGTGTTCCGTGAAACATGCAAAGAAAAAATCCAAACCATTATTACTAGCATGCCTAATCCAAAACGCACGCATGCACAACATATACACCATAAACGTTTATGTGACAAATTTGTTTCAGGGACCGAGAACTATATAATATATAAACAAAGAAGGTGTCTGAGACATGCGCTTTATGGGGATCTCCATTTTCGTTTTAAGCCAATCGAATAAGGTTTAAACTTGACACAAACAGTGAGTCATCTTTTCCGCAATTATAAGAAGGCAGTTACCGAGATCGATGGTATGATTGTTCTCACGAAAGCATCTCTTCTCGACGATAAGGATTTCTCTTCCAGCATTGGAGATCGGATCTTCGAATTGATACAACAAAAGGTAGAGTGCAATCAACACAATATTGTCGATGGTAGGTCAGACATATTTTCATACGTTGCTATAACAGGCAGTAGATATGCTTTAGAAAAGCTTACACTCCGCGCAGGCTTAGTAGCGAAGCAACGTCCATATGATACAGAATTTCAAATGCTTCAAAGTTCACACAACCCGCATATAGGTCACACGACACAAAGGAAATCATTGCATCGCGAGATCCCGAATTGAATCTAGTCGCAGTAGCAAGTGAATGATTTCTGCAAGGGAAGCAATTTGGGACTAATGAACGATTTCTTGGCCTCCGTTCGGATTTTTGTTGGCCTCCTAGACTGTACTGTATCGACAATGGTTGTTTGCCACAATTTTTGTGACTGCAATAGCCCCTTGAATGCAGTTGTAAGAAAGAATTCTGACGACTGGGAATATATATGTCAAATGATTGGGGTTTATCACTTTCCACGAATCTTCTTAGACTCACGCGTCATGGGGATTACAATAAAACTAACAGAAAAATTAAAACTCACTGATAAAAATTTCCGATCTCACACACCACATATTTACAGTGAATCAAGTCTCACATATTTCTGGTCCCTCTTGAGTCAAGTCCATATACCCTCTCATACCAAAAAAAGAAATTGGAGATTGGAGGAAAAAAAATAATGCACACAAAACTCTTTCTTATATTTACTATCAAATTTAATTTAGAAGTCATATAAATACTGATCTTGAGATCTAATAATTTCTAAGACAAGAATAATGTTGAGAAAATATTTCAAGTGACTCTAATCACTACTAATAAACAAAATCTACAAATGTAAAAATTATTTCAATTTATATATATATATATAAACCATGAATCTATTAGGTGGTAAGGGGACTTAATCATTTTAGTTGAATTTTAAGTTTGGATTTTAAAAGATTTAATCCCTCTAAGTGTCTATTAGATTAGTGGTTAAAATGGATCTATATTGGTAATAATAGAAAATCCAATGTGAGTGATAGATAAAGTATTTGAGCATGCATCCATGGGGTCTTAGATATATAATGATTGAGTGTTTTTTTAAGGCACTCATTGATGTAAAGAGGGTGATATATTAGTTCTGCTAAACTTACATTGAACATGCATAGTTATATAATATTGAAATGCATTTAGAAATATATTAATAACTAGATTTATCTTAACCACATATATATCAAGTATCAATATAGATCAAATCTCTTACACTAAAACAGGTTGCACCTTTGATCTTTTATATATATATATATATATAAACAAACGAATCATTTATTTATTTCTTAATAATAATAATAATAATATAAAATTGGATGTGAGTCATAAATAAAATAAAATATTTCATTGTTTATGTTAAATAAAATATTTAAATATCAACTTTATATGTTATATATGGTTAAAAAATTATTTATATATTATAAAAATCAATTGAAAAGAAATATAATTTTATGGTTAAACTATTTCAACTAGTCTCACTATTTTATATTGTGTCTTTTAAGAGATACTTTTTATCAAGCAATTTTTATTAATTTCTTTTGAAATAGAATAAATATTTGTTAGAATTGCAAATTTAACATTTGCTACCTACACAATCCACATGCAAGTAAGCTATATCAATGTTTAACATGAATCTTTTGTTTTGACTCTAGGAAATTTACAAAAACTCATATAAAAACAAAACATGATTAAGAATAAACACATTTCCAATAAATCGAAGAAGCTTAAATATTTCTGGAATTGGAGTTTTTTTTTTTTACATATTATTATAAAAAAAAAACCATAAATTAAGATGAAAAAGAAACATTATCACCTTCAACTTTTTTTTTTTTTTTTAAGAGTGCAATTTCATAATCTTTCTTCTTTCTCTTTCTTTGCCAGTTTGACTTATTTTTCCATCCCAAGTAGGTGTCTTAAGCTTGTTTAAGTGTGGTTTGAAATGCCACTTATAATGACTTTTTTGAAAAACCACTTACAATGACCATTAAGAACATAACTCTTTATAGGTTTTGCACTTGTAATATCTCTATTAATGGGATGGTCTACTTTCTTATTATACCCGTCAATAGGCATGGTATATTGCGTCCGATAGCCGTTGACTTACTATTAGTTGATGGTTGACTATCTATTTTTTTATTTTTTCAAGAGCTTAAACCAAGCTTTTATTAAAAAAAAATAATTAATTTAAATTTTAAATATCATTTCTTTGAATTGGTATTGGCCAAACAATTTTGAGCTCTTATTGGAACGCGTTTCAAGTTGGAACTGAATTCGTAAGCTTTTTACCCAAGTTTCATGTTAATCAAAATCTGCTCTTCCATTTTAAATTATATTTATTTAACCAAAGTCCATTTTAAATTATAACCAAAGTTGGAACTGAATTCGTACTATTCTCCCCTAAATTCTCTTGCATGTGCGCCATCTGTCATGGTTCACTTTTGGCATGTTGCCATGTTCGCTATGTTTCTTTGAAAACCCATTTTTCATGGACACTACTCTTCCATTCTGTGACATCACGTAGTCTTTGGTTTCTATTTGTTGCGAATGATTCCTGGACCAAAAATTTTAAGTATACACGAATGTTGAAGTCTTTTTTTCTTGCTATTTTTGCTGAGTGTATTGTGTTTCTTTCGGAGTCCTCTAACCAGCCAGAGGAATTGCCCGGTTTCCGTTACCGGTCAGAAAATTTCCGATTCCTTCTAGCTCCGGCTGGCAATTCCTCCGCCGCTCTGACACAAATTCTCAGAAACCAGATCCCAGAAAATTGGAAACATTATCCAACCCCGGATTTGACTCTCTGTCAGATATGATTCCAATTTTTCGGATATGCCAGAAATGATTCCAATTTTCAATCCAATTCTTCGCGACCGCTCCTATTCGGCTCATAGCTCCCCTGCTGTTCCTGTTCGAAACCTGCAACCTGCAGAACCAGAGCCGGAAGTTACCACGCGAAGACTGCAAAACTGCGCTCAGCCTCGGTAAGTAACGCGAATCGTCTTCCTTGCAAAAACCATTCTAATATAATTGCCAGAGGAATTTCCTGGTTTGTTGAACTGCTTCTTGGAATAATTTTTTAAAACTTTGATCAGAAGCCTTATATTCAATGAGGTTACAAATTTTGCGTTGTGATAAGAAATTAAATAGTATGAATGATTAACGATCCTCCGTTTTTTCCTATGTCTGGATATAACGTGTAGATTGTGCGTCCTTACAACTTTATTAATATAACTTTCTTCTGCCCACAGGTTATTCTTGTAAAATTTAGAAAAGACAACCACCTATAGTGGGATCCCTATCATCAATATGGAAAGAGACAGTATACTCTACACATTTAGCGTATTTAACCTAAGGTTTCTTTTCCAAGATTTGGACTTAGAGTGCATAATTTTCCACTTGGTTGAGTTTTAGTTTTCTCTCATCAAGGAACCATTTCAGGTATATGCGTTATAATGTCCTCAAGATATTATATTTACTATAAGGATGTAGAGCAGTTCTTTTAATTGAATTGTTGTTGTTCGGTCTCATCATGCTTAGGTTATGAAAGGTTCAAACCGGAGCAAAATGTGTTGTATACTTAATATTTAAAGTTAAAATGCATTTTTCTATGATCTCCATTTGTCATCTCCTATTGAATTATCATGTGTTCTTCTCATCATGTGTTCTTCTCATGATGCAATTTATATTACAGTTTCATTCGTTTTGTTTACTTTGCAAACCTTAGTTTCAATATCATTCGCAATGTGGCCACCTTACTATTTTATTTAATTGAAATAATTATATTGTTTGAATTCGATGAGAAATCACTTAGAGCTTTTTCGCCTGTGAGGGATCCTGGCTATTTCATATTACGACCTCGGGTCCCACAAAAAAATACACCTGTTACACAGTTCCTGTAACTATCAATTTGCTTTCTCTTATGAAGCGAATTATATTTGTAGTTGCTGTGAGAAAAAATCTTCCCAAAAATGAAGTGAATTATATTTGTACTTGCTGTGACCATAATTCTTCCCAAAAATTTCATTTACTGTCTCCGATATTATTACGATTACTTCTTGAAATAGTCCTTTCTTCAGCATTTCGATTGGGGCTTACCTTATTTCAAATGTATAAACCCTTAGTTTAAAATTTTGACTATAGGATATTCTCATTTTACAGTGAAGTCGTTTCAAACCCCTTTTGATTAAGAGATGCTTTATTTTAAACGGAAGGTTTCATAAGTTTTCTCATTGTATTGGTAATCGGTTCTTCGCTCAATAGTTGTATGCAACTGCAAATACCCTATTTTTTTAGATGTAAGCATTACTTCTGTAATGTGACCTATTGACCACATTTCCTGAATCGTTTAGAAAATGGTCTTATGGTTGTTTAGACTCCTTACAAATATAAATACAACTAATTTTATGTACATTAGCATGATAACCTTATACCTAGGGTTTGCTTTATTTTTATTTTCAATCATGATGTCGCTATATTTTATCTCTCAAATTTAAAAAATTATCATAAAGACTACTTCCTTTAGTTATTCATTTACCCTTTATTTGAAGGGATTTAATATCTTATTTATTGATATTTCTATTTACACCATGAGTCTAACTCTCTCTCTCACTCAAGACATTGTTTGATTTCCTCATGGTTAACTTATTTATTAACATGAGTGTAGTTTACCTCTCGGCCCTGGTGTACATTTGTACACCAAACTCCAATAGGGAAGGACAATTTAAAACCCCTTCATAGGGAAGCAATAAATTGGAGTTGTCAATTTCAAACTTTTACCATCAATTACTCTGCAGTGATTCAAAGGATGTATATTGATATAATGTTCAGGGCATTGTGAAGCGCAAATGTCGATGTCAAATATGAGATAGGATCATCATCCACTGCAACAAACATCATTGATCAGCATCTAAACACGTCTCTAGTATGTGAATGGGTTGTTGTTATCATTTTTCTTGCCTCTATCATGGCATGGTTCTTTCACTAAAGAACCTGCTAATGTATTATTTTTCCCAACTTGTAACTAGTACGGTTTTTTATAAGGGTAGAGATATATGGGCAAATATAATATATTCCATGTATATGGAAAAATGTATTTGGAGAAAAGTAACTCGGTCATGGTCTTGTGTTTGCTATTAAAACATTATGGCATTGTCTAATTGAGTTTTGTGTTTTAGAGTTTTGGCTAAAATCTTGCGAAATGTTTTTTTAAGTGGAAATCAATATTTATTTTTGTATCATCATTTGTTGTTGCTTATGTTTGTGTTGGAAACAAATGTTGTAAATGTATAATTGTGTAACCACAAGAGTTAAAGAATATCGACGTGATCATGACAGACATGTACAGTTGTTTCTCTAGGAGTGACATGGCATCTATCAGTTTGGCTAAGCTTGTTGCTTTTTATATATTTATCACAATAAAAGGGAGTAGAATAATCTACGCTTGTTGTTTTTTTATATTTATAGCAGAAATATACACCCTACTCAATTTGTGTGCATAGAACATTAATAGCACCCACATTAATGACTAATGGATCGTGATCTGTGTTTCGGAAAAACTTGAACATGTATAGTTAAAAGATGCAGAAGAAAATCGCAAATCGATGAGTGATAATGTTAAGATTCGAATTTTACTTTCATATATTTTACTAGTTTTAAAAAAAATTGAGAACAATTTCTTTCATCTCCATCTGAATCATATAATGTTTATAAATCTTTCATAAATATACAGCAAAGATCAAATAAAGATCACATGCCAATATCCTTCATGTCAATCTCTCACTTTGCTTGAAGCAATATTTATATATACATTTCTTTGGCAAGATATCTAGTAGAGTTTTCAGCTAGTAGTTGATTGGCACAATAGGCTCTCTAACTGTTGGCAATATGATGCAGAGTGTTGTCCTTGATGGCAACCCACTGAATGAAGATGAAGACATGCGACTGTTGACATATGTTGTCCTTGATGGCAATCCACCTGATGAAGCTATTCTTGACGTAATGGTCTTGGTAAATGATGTTTGTTAGCAATATGATGATGAGTGTTGTCCTTGAAAGGCAACCCTCTTGATGAAGATAATGGCAACTTACTTGATGAAGTTGTGCTTGATAGAACCTGTTCTTGATGAAGTAAATCTGATGTATCTACAGTGTGTACAGAAGGCAATGAAGAAAGGAATTCAGCATGTGCTAAATCTTGATGAAAAGAGTATGTCTCTAGGAATACGCGGATTTGCCTAAGGGAAGTCGCGTATGCACGCGGGAATAAACGTTCCAAGTAGCGTATGGGCAAAAAGTGCTCATAAAGTGCAAAAACAGGGGCCCGTGGTATTGAAGGCTCATGGTATTGATTTGGCTCGTGGTATTGAAGGCTCATGGTATTGCTTTGGCCCGTGGTATTGAAGGCTCATGGTATTGCTTTGGCCCGTGGTATTGAAAAAGGATAAACCTATATAAGGAGAAGAAATTCATTGTGCAAATCATCAGTGTGGGAGCTAGATCTCTGAACTTGAATGAATACTTCTCTCTGAAGTATATCTGAATGGAAAGGGTTAAGGTTTGATGATAGATCTGAATCTATGATGCTCCAATGAAGAAATGATGAAGCAGAATATCTAGATCTGTAATGTATTTTGTATCTGCTAGATTTGTTTATGGAAGGCTTAGATCTGAGATGAGGCGAACATCTGTCTGAAGTAAAAGGGTAAATCTGAACTCAATATCTGATCTGAAGAAGTATGCAGCTCTGAAATGGTTAAATATCTATACGCTAGTTCGTCGCAGAGGAAGCGCGTATATACGCGGCTTCGGCCACCATCAGCATCAGTGCGTTAAAGAAATTAATACAGCAGGTATACGCCGGGCCGATGTGGACTAAGCATATACGCGACAAGTAAAAGGAAAGCGCGCGTATGCAAACTAGGGTTTGCTAAAGTATGGGGTATGAAATGTCTGATCTGTTCTGCTGTGTTATAGCTATCTGTTAATGATGTTTGACTGTGCTTAAATGTATGGAGTGGGTCCAGTCTGAAAATATGATGAAACATGGCCTACAAGTTGTGCTCTATTGAAGTTGTTGGATCCAGTGTGAAAATTGATGAAACGTGGTCCATATTGGTGCTGAGGGTTGTAGCCTTCAGTCAGGGGGTTGTAGCTCCCTTCCAGGTGAGGCTGGTAAACGAGATCGGGGGGTCGTAGCTCCCTTCCAGGTGAGGCTGGTAAACGAGTCAGGGGGTTGGAGCTCCCTTCCAGGAGAGGCTGGTAAACGAGCGCAGGTGGGTGCCTGCGTGCTGGTCAAGTCTGCGCCAGCACATATGTTGTAAGATGTTTTCTCTATAATAAAATATTGAAGGCTGAGCAACTGCAGCGGTGGTTTTCTCCCGACTTGGGTTTCCACCTAAAAATCCTGGTGTTCATATGTGATGCTTTGTGTGATGGTTTACTCTGTTCTTACTGCACATGTTTACTGTTTATTAAACATCTGATGAATGAATGATGGAATGATTCAAGTGAAGATCTAATGACATAATTAGATATCTGTGTATACGCTAGTTTCATAAAGGGTATCCGCGTATATACGCGAGTCTGTTTCAGGAAAGTCGCGTATGAGTTTTAGAAACAAGAAAAAGTAAAAGTTTTGAATATGCAGTAAATACTGATTCACCCCCCCCCTCTCAGTATTTTTCCCAACACTAACATCAACTGACTCATCCTTGATAACCCACTTAGATGTTGAGGTGGAGCTTGAAATGGTTGTCATGGTTAAACCCACTAAGGAATTCTCTTTCTTTCTATGAAATATTGATCACACAGTTTCTTATGTTGTGGACACTAAATACTGTTTATTTTTACATAGCTAATGGATAGGACAAGAATGCTGCTATTGCTTGTGTTGTAGGAGGGTTAAAGGAAGCCCTTGGGAAGGTGTTGGTGCCCTACAACTGTTATTTTTTGTTATTTATCCCTCTCCTCTAGTTTCGTTTGAGAATTTCTAGGTTGACCCAATCTCTCATTATAGTTCCCAATTAAAGGGTAGGTTGCTTGCCCTTATGATACAGTCCAGCGTAGTTTTTTCTTTAATGACAAAATATCCCCAAAGTAAGGAAAGAAACAAGGAAATTTTAAGGACAATAGAAGGATATTTCCAACTCTATACATATTATTTTTCATGACATTTTTTTATTGTTTATATAAAGTTCATAATCATAAACTTACCATTCCTAGTCTGCTGCCATGAATACATGAAACATGTGAAAATATTTAAAAAATTCCTTTCTTTTCTGTTGATCCACAACAATATCATTTTTCATTCAAATATGCGCGAGGCAGATCTCAAAATATATTGAACAGTGGTGTCCTTGACTTCTGTTTTAGAGGTGAGAATAGGCTGAACATGTTAGAGATGATGACACATTCCTTACTGGTTATATTCTTGTAGATGGTTGCCAAGTCAACTGTTTAGGTTCTGATATTAACGTTCAACATTCTTTAATGTTTTTATTTCCAAAAGGTATTTCAGACTTGACAATCCAGTTTGTTTACAATGTTTTTTCAAGCCTATTTGCACAAATGTGAGCTCACCATTTAATTAAGCTTTGTACAATACAATTGTTCTGATATCTTCCAGATTCATGCAAACTTTGAAAAAATACCAAGTGGGTTATTTAATGGTTGAAAACCGACTATATTAATGACAGCAATAATTAAAGCAATGGATTATTCCCTATTCTCTTCAATATCAAAGTTATTGTCAAAAATTCCAGCCTAAACTTATCTCAAATAAACAAGACAAAAAATTGTTGTAAATTACCAAACCATGAAAACAACGATAGATGAAAACAAAATATGCTAGAAGACCATTTTGGACAACTAAACTTTAACTATATAGATAAAATATGAAGTTCAAATATATATTCCCAGCTTCAGATAAGTTGGTACAAATTTCCAATCTCTCCACATTTTTTATGACAATATTGGTTGTGTAATAATGTCTATGATCATGTGCACACTTGTTTTGAGCCTGCTTTTGAGTCCCCGGTTTTGAGTTTCTCGTCATGAGTGCCCATAATAATACTTTTGAGGACTACATGAACTAGCTGGTTCTCCATCACACAAGAGGATGCCACAAACAGTAACAAAACTGTAAGAAGTCTGCACTCAACAAATGAGCACAAGAAAAATACTGAGATTCACATTATATAAATCATATATTTGTATATTGTATTTATTTTTTATTTCTAAGCTCAGAATTGGGTCTAGCGCACATGGAATAATAAGGAATATTAAGAATATTTTTACACTCAAACCAAATAAATGAAAGAAACTATCCAAGTTACTATGAAATTAATTGACCCATCACTTCGGAAAGTACATGCATACATTTTTTGGAAAGTACTTACCTATTGTTTTTTCATACTTCATTGATTCCCACTAGAGTTGAAGCACTTCAATGGATGATCAATCATGGTAGAAGATGATGCTTCTCCACTTGTTCTATAGTTACCTAGAAATGTGTCATATGTTAGTGCAATGAAATTTCTTGAGCATAAAAGGTATATGTGCGCACACAATGAAATAGTGTCAAATGTACCTGGCATGGCAAGTAAGGTTGAATGGTCTTGCATCTCCCTTTGGTCTTGGGTTATCGTCATGGTTGTGGATTGTTGCATTTCTATAAAAATAAACATACTGCATGTTAAAGAATGATGATGACTAAATACTTAAATCTAAAACCATGACTCTATTCAACACATGAAACTAACCTGGAACCATAGACATGGCATTATTTGATCGAGGACGTCCTCGCTTATTGAGGTATCGAAACTCAAATGGTTCATATTCTAATGGATCAACATTTAAATCAATTTCCAAACCATTGTTCTTTCTCCCTCTTTTTCTTTTCTTTGTAGGGCTAAGGAAACTTTTCTTCCTTTTCAAAGATGAATCAAGAGAACCCGACCCATGTGTGAAGTCAAAATCTATAATATGCAAATTATTGGCTTCATCCAACAATTTGTTAAGCATACCAGTCAACTGGCTTGTCTTCACCAAAGTAGTAGGAGGGTTATCTAAAATGAGATGTAAAATGCTAAACATCTCCTCCCTTGCCAAATGAAGTTTCTCAGCATCTGCATCAACAATATTTGTGGCCATAAGAGTAGCATCGACATCTACGTCATGGTTTTGAGGCTCTATATTGATCTCAGGTGGGTCACTAAATATGTTATCCTCTACATGTTGATGAAGCACTGGATTTGAATTATCCAACTGGAAATACAACCAATTAACCTTTATGGCATGCTTGAAAAGGTTTCCGCGAATTGACCATGGACATTCACACGTTATAAAATCTGTGCGATACCAGGTGACAAGGTATTTTTTACCTTGATCTGTCTGGCTTCTGACCCAGTAAGCATGGCTTATACTCTCATGAGGACAACAATCAGTATCTGGAATTTTTCTTGCTCGTTATACTGATGATTCGAGTTCTTTTTCTCTCTTGTAGTTGTTTAGAAATCCTTCTTATTTTAAGATTTCCTTGAACTGATAACAAGTTTCAATGGTTGTTAGTAGCATATGCAACAACCAATCCATCCTTCGAGCACATTTTTTCCTTCTATCAGAAAGAAATTTTGTTTTTAAGTAACAATGGTATGACTCAACAACATTATTGGTCTCCTGATTTGCATGAGGAAACTCCCGACAACCTTTCACCCACATTCCTAATTGCAAATAGAACCATGTCAGTCTCAATACATCATTTTTATAGAAAACAAAAATGCATATGATACGAAAAATGTGTATACTTACGAATCTTATCTCCAGCAACCCAATTCTTGTGGAAATAGTCTAAGAACTTCTCTTCATCTGCAAATTTGATTAAAAAAAATGACTTATTGCATCTTCCACTTCGTTGCTGAGAGTGTGTTTCATGATGTAACCTAAATCACTGAACATCTCATTGGCTTTTATGGAACTAGTGGCCAACCGATTGATATTTTTTAACCAAGCCCTCCATACATGCCAAACACATAATATCACATCACACCCTGTGATCCTCCTGCCATATTCAATGCATTTTAGTGTGCTATTTTTAGAAAAAATTCAAGTTTAATTATATCATGACAATGTTAAAGTTACCTCAAGGCAATGATTTCAGCCAATGCATCATCAACCATAAAAGCATTGATTTTCCAATCAGGACAGGTTTTGAAACACTTGTGCATGAGCTTCTCCAACCATAGTGCAATATCATCTGATGTGTTTCGTGATGCCACGACCCATGCAACTGGCACCCCACTTTGTTGTTCATCAAATGCCATAAGTGTATACAACTGATACTGTCATATTGAACGTTACATAAAGTCAAATACAAGTTTTTAATCATATTCAATGTTTACAACTTAAATAAGTATATTCAATCAATCATTGGCATCTAACTTACCCCATATTTATTTGCATTAAATGTTGAATCCATGGCTAGTAAGCTATTGTGCAATAGCTTGACCATTGTCTCCAACATCCACTTTGTTTGAATTCTTATTATAAAAGGGACCTCCACACCATTGGGCTTTTGGTAAAATAAAAAATCTTCCCGATGCTTTTGATACCAAAGGTTTACACTCATTTCATCCTTTTGGTGAATTTGATATTTTCCCTTCGCCAACCTATTATATATATTTACAATATCTTTCCTGCACAAGAAGAAATCCCTATCTCGAGTTGCCACATCCATGTCAACATGTCTCTTAATGTGAGTTCTATAAACCATATCAACTAGCACTCCCAAAAAGAAACAACTCTCTACATTTGAAACAATGTCCCTCGAAAGCTTTGGCTTATGCAAGGTCCTGGTATCACCTAAAGTGTCATGTTGACCATGACAAGGCCAACCTTGCCCATCTTCATGTTCATACATATTGAAAGTTAATATTGCTCTATCAGGAATTTCATGCATAACCTTGACAATAAAATGGCTTTGGCAACCCCTTTTTTGCACAAAGGAGGTCCTTCATTTAGTTGGAGGATTTCCTCTTTTGTCCTGTGGACCAAATGAACAGTGATAACTACACCAAAAATTTCAAGTGTTAGTACATACAAATAAAGATAAATTTGGTTTGAAAGGATCTAAACAATGCATTTTTGTAATACTCACATTTCATATCGCAATGCAGCGGTAGCTCTTTGTTTTGGTTCTTTGTTTGTTTTCTGTATGAACTTACATGGAGCAATGGGATTCTCTTCCTCTCCTTTGATAAAATCGGAAACTCTTTTTAACGGGATCAAGGCAACTCGATCGATACTATTGTTCTTTCGATCTATTTCCGTCCAAACCAAGTCTTTACTAGAAAATGTCACTTTGTCTTTGAGGTCTTGCACCTCAAGGTCCATGATATGCTGCCATTTGCTTCGCTTTCCAATTTTGAATTGATTTGGTCAAACAATATGCAAGGAAATTAGAGATATAACCTATATAGAAAAATGTTAGCAGCAAAGCTATATGTTCTAAATAAAAAAGGCACAAGAACTTCAACAAGCCGTCAACACTAATGAACAGCTCAGGCAAGCACAAGAGGATTTTTATCAGCATTTAAATGAGTGAAAAAACCTCAGAATTAATAGGTAAATGGTACATTAAACACTATTTATTTGAAAAGGAACCCATGCTAAACTGCAAAAAGAACATTAGGTAAAAACCATTCAACTTTGAAAAACAATTTAAGATCATCATATTACAATCTAAATGGATCTCTAATTACAAGAAGTAGATTAAAATAGGAAAGTCAATATAATTGATTACTCAGTATTAAATAGGACATCATATTTCTTACAAAATGATAATTGAAATGGATCTTAAAATGCAATCATCTTATCTTTGAAGTAACTAAATGTCCCATGTCTGTAGCCTATGGGGCAAGAAATTATCGCATAGTGAGAGATAACTGAATATTAGCCCTTGGGAATTTCTTTCTGCAATGAATTCAATATGGCAGTTGAATGAAATAAGATTATAAATGAATAGATGAGTTGAAATCCTTAAAAGAGGTTTTGATTGTAGCCAGATAAAGAGAGGGTCTACAGTCTCACTTAAGCTCCGCTTAGGCAGGTAAGGCCTTGGTCCTGAGCGCTGCTCAGGCAAGGTCTTGTCTTGGTGTCCAGTATTGAATTCTGTTGATTATTGCTTCATCCATGGCAACTTATGTGCCAACTTCTTATTAGAGTGGGACTACATCTCCTGATTGGCTTAACAAAGGAGACAATGCCTGGAAAATGGTATCGGTCATGTTTGTGGGTATGAAGAGCATGCTGGGCCTAGTCATCCTATATGGAAGCATGGTAAAAAAGAAGTGGGATGTAAATTCATCTTTTATGGCACTCTATGCATTTTCTGTTGTTATGATCTACTGGGTTACATGGGCATATAAAATGGCATTTGGGCATAAATTTCTTCCTTTCTGCGGCAAGGTAAGTCCAACACTAGGCTGAAAGTACATCATTGGAGCTGCCCACCTTCCTACATCACAACAAAACTATCATAATGGCACCCTGGAGACCGCTATTATTACACATTTATTTCCTATGACTACCATGGTGTATTTCCAGTTTTCTTTTGCAGCAATAACATTGATTTTATTGGCTACTTTAGTGCCGGGAAGAATGAATATCAAGGCTTGGATGGCATTTGTGCCATTATGGCTCACCTTCTCATATATGGTGGGAGCCTTCAGCTTATGGGGAGGAGGATTCCTTTTCTAATGGGGTGTGATTGACTATTCAAGAGGTTATGTCATCCATGCCTCTTTAGGAATTTCAAGTTTCACTGCATCTTATTGGGTATGTTTAATTTCATTTTAATTGAACTTGCTCATTCAACATATGATATTCATTACTAGTTTAGTGTTTCTAGAAATGTGGTTACTTCCCTGCCAGTAGTGTGTGATTCAAATCCCTAGGTTAAGCAAATTAATCAATGTCAATGTTAATGGGTTTACAAAGTATGCCATCCATGATTATGGGGAGCATTTCTAGGTTCCGAAGGAAAATTTTGGGGAAGCATTTCTAGGTTCTGACTCCCAGGTTTTCCCTAAAAAAATATGATGTATTTTGCTTTGACTCCCAAGTTTTCCTTGAGAAAAATATGATGTATTTTTCTTCTTCTGAAAGTGGCTTACAATATATATATTGAAGAAAGTGGCTTACAGTATATATATTTCTACTTCTTTCAAGTTGGACCTCGGTTAACAAAGGACCGCGAAAGATTTCCTCCCAATAATGTACTGCTAATGCTGGCTAGAGTAGGGATTTTATGGATGGGGTGGTTTGGATTTAATGGAGGGGATCCTTATGCTCCCAACATTGATTCATCAATGGTAGTATTAAATACCAATATTTATGCAGCCACCAGTCTCCTGGTATGGACATTCTTGGATGTCATATTTTTTGGAAAAGCCTCTATCATTGGAGCTATCCAGGGAATGATAACATGACTTGTCTGCATTAGTCCTACTACAGGTATTTTTTTCATGCTCTTTATCATTTTTAATCAATACAATAATTCATTCACTATGAAAATAAAATCAAATTCCTAAAGAGTTCAAAATTAAATTGTAGGAAGAAGTTTATGACAACTTTAAGGAATTTAATGAGCAATTCTATATGACTGATGTGTGACTCTATCCTCTATGAACAAAAAATAAGATGAAATTGGAAGAGACTTGGACCTAATTTAAAACAGTGGAACTGAAATTCCTAGTTCAAAACAAAGAGCAATGTGATCATCCTTGGTATTAGAGGACATTTCTTCCTTTTTGGTATCAAAACCTAAACTTTGATTAAGAAAATGTGTGTACATATATCCCAAAAAAATGTCCATTTTCACCTCCATTCAATATTTCTTTATATTGAGGCAATTGCAAGTTACCCAAGAACATGTATTGATGTCCATTGTTTATGTTCCTTGTGCTTCAGGTGTTGCGCAAGGATGGGCAGCAATTGCAATGGGTGTGTTATCTGGAATCATCACGTGGTTCACAATGATGGTTTTTCATAAGATATCAACCTTATTACAAAAGGTTGATGACACTCTTGGTGTATTCCATACTCATGCTATTGCAGGAGTATTGGGTGGTGCACTAATTGGTCTTTTCGCAGAGCCTGCTCTATGTTAACTCTTCTTACCAGTCACAAATTTGAAGGGAGCCTTCTATGGAGGTCCAAGAGGGGTGCAGTTCCTTAAGCAGCTGGCTGGAGCATGTTTTATAATAGGTTGGAATGTTGTAGCTACAAACATAATCTTTTCAGTGATAAACTTGGGGATCCGATTAAGGATGACAGATGAGCAACTTCTGATTGGAGATGATGCAGTTCATGGTGAGGAATCTTATGCTTTGTGGGGAGATGGGGAGGAATATGATAACACAAGGCATGGATGGTATCATCATACAACTCATGGATATGGCAGAGGGAAGGGTGCCAGAGGAGTAACAATTTAACTATGAGGAATTTTGGTCTCTATTAGAGAACACATTCTAATTGTTCCAACCTGCAAGCAATAGTGTTATCCTATCATCGTCTCAGGGGATGTTTGTCGTCTTCTATCGATCACCTCTCTACAAAAATGGATGTCATATACTTGGGCAACAATTAATTGACTCTAGAAATACCTCCACAAATTGGAAACCTATTTGGTTTGACATTGCTTGATTTAGACGAGAATTATTTTACTAGGGAAATCCCTTCTTCACTTAATAAACTTCAAAAGTTGGAGAGGCTATATTTAGGATCTAACAATTTACAAGGAACCATCCCAATGGAAATTGGGAAAATCAGAATTTTAGGGCTCCTGGATCTTTATGGAAATAATCTCTCAGGAAGAATCCCCAATTCTCTTGACCACCCCTTGCAGTTAAGATATCTAAATCTCAATAAGAACCAGTTATCAGGTAATATAATAACAAGTCTAGGTAATTTTGTGAACTTCGAACAACTAGACCTATCACAGAATAGGCTAAATGGGTACATACCTCTAGAAGTTGCTGGTCTTGCAAATATAGTTTTATATTTCAACCTTTCAAATAATTTATTACAGGGTCCCCTACCTTAAGAACTAAGAAAGATGGAACTTCAAAATCTCCACGACATGGATTTCTCCTCCAACCATTTGTCAAGCGGAATACCCATGCCATTGGAAAATCTGAAAATGCTCCAACAATTGAATTTCTCTTTCAACAAGTTTTCAGGAGAACTTCCTAAAGGTGGTATTTTCTAAAATCCCGAGGCCACTGATTTTATAGGAAATCTTGGTCTGTGTGGCTGTTGGGTAAGTTTTCCACCATGCTCTACTACCAAACATAAAATTCATTCAAAGCTAAAAGGAGTTATCATATCCATTGTCGTACTTCCAATAATTGTTGTGTGGTGTTTTTTTCTAGGTATCTTATCGAGATCAAGAAAGAGCAATAAAGTGGGTATTGAAGTATTTCTTATGGAGATCTCATCACTCCATGACATGCATTGATTGAGGCCAACTTCTTGTGTTTTTTTGGGTATCCTATGGAGATCAAGAAATTGCAAGACAATGGGTATATTTCATATGGATAGTTGATCACTCCATGACATGCACTCAGTGAGGCCAACTTGTTAAGATTTGGTAGTTTTTAGTAAAATGTACAAATAGGTTAGGAACAATAACACAATCAATTGCTGCTGTCAACCTTATGAATTTGGAGAATGAATGAGGTCACAAGACCTTTGGAAAAGACTACATTGTTTTGAAATGACTCCTAATACCATAATCTTATTTGAATCATAACCTTTTCTTCATACATTCAAATCAAAGATTTGAAATTTCCTAAAACTGGTTATATCTTGATGGTGAGAAACTGGATTGAGTTTATAACAGTAGACATGATTCATTGGGGTCTGAAACCAATGAGAAAGATATGAAAGCATACTTTTATGTACTTTAATACTTTGGCACGAGTATGATATTTGTTTTGTAAATTTTTGATGGTGAGAAAGTGGATTGAGTTTATAACAATAGACATGATTCATTGGGGTTTGAAACCAATGAGAAATATATGAAAGCATACTTTATGTACTTTGATACTTTGGCACGAGTATGATATTTGTTTTGTAAATTTTGAACATTCAGTGTTCATTTCCAATATGCAAGGTTGCATTCCTCCAGCTATTGTTATTTGTTAGATGTTAGACAGTATATAAGCGATATCAAATATTTCTTATTTTTGTTAAAAATTGTGATTGAAAAATCTTATTATGAAGATGTCTAAAAACAGAGTATGGACAGTTTGAGGTTGTCACAACAATTATGAAATGACGTTATCGGTGATGCCAATTAGAAATAAACCTCAAACTTGTAAAAATAAGTAATGGTTTTCCAAACAGAAAGATACAAGTTTGTTGACAACAATTAGTGGAAGAAGATAAGGTCACTAGTACATGGGATCTTTAATATACATGATGATTTTAAATATCATCTTGAGGAGGTGGTTTTAATGTATGGATAATATAGTTTTAAATGGAATCACACTTCCACCCTAAGATATGACAATTAAAGCATATAAAAATTGAAAAATATAATTAAAAAAATAGGAGCCAAATCTACTAGAAAATTCTTGAATTCAGATCTCTTTGGAAAACCCTTAAATACTCTTGATGAAGACAAACAGCCACACTCATTTGTTTTAAGCAAATTAATTTGCTTCAAATTCTCGTAAACATGTGGAAATTTAACCATGTTATGCCCTCGGATATGAAAATTAAATCACATTGGAGCTCAAATTTTGTAAAGATCACCGATTTAGAAAAGTTTCATAGCATCATAACTCCTCGAAAACAAACTTTCCAAAACTTTAACCTCATTTTTCCCGCCACCCCTATGCCAGATTAAAGCACAAACCCTTCACCTCGACTTCTATTGTGCAGATGTCTTTGTTTAACAATTACCATCTAATTGTTGTGGTACTTGGTTTTAACTTGTTTCTAGATTTTCCACTACCTTTATTACTGTTCAATGCTACTAATATATTCGAAGGTTTATGGATCATGGGCTGAGCAGGTAGCCTTTAGCTAATCTACGTCTAAAATAATGACTAATGGCAGAAAATGAATTGTATTTTAGGCAGATTTTATGTACTTTTTAATGTTCTCTGCACAGTTCAGGTGAATCATCTAACCTTCATTTCCCCTTTTCTTTACATGCTTCTTGCTGCAGAATGCAAGCAATAGAGATTATGGAGATACCCAATTGAAAGCTAGCAGTGAAGAGCAAGGTGGAAAAGCAGGCGCATTGTTAGAACGAGGAGCTGGTCGTGGAAGCTACTTGCAACATCATAATTCATATGGTATTATAAGAACCAATCTTATTCTGTAGTTTGTTTTTGCGTAATTATGTATATTCATTATCCTCTGAAATTGTAATTATATCGATAATTAGAAGTATCAAATATAATAAACATTACATGTTTTCTCCAAGCTCTGTTTGGATTGCTTTATTATTCTTGATATTCATATAGTAGCATGTTTATTTTCTTTTCCATACGATTCCATACTAGTTATGTTACTTGTTTTTTCCATGCTCTGTTTGGATTGCTTTATTATTCCTAGCATTCTGGTTATGTTACCTATTTTTTCCATGCTCTGTTTGGATTGCTTTGTTATTACTTGGTTTTAAAAAGCTTGAGGACTCTGAAATGTTTGCAGCTGTATTTGATTCAGGCTTCTAATCAAAGTTTTAAACAATTATTCCAAGAAGCAATTCAACAAACAGAAAACCATTGGGATATTTTAGACCACTTCTCATTAAAATCTTGAGCAAGACAAAGTTGAAGTGGAGACTGATTGTATGCAAAAAGTATGATGCATGCCACAATTCAAAAAGTTATCAAATATATGAAAAATATAATTTGACATGGCTCTATGTTTTGTACATTTTGATGTGTTATTATAACAACAGCGATAGGGGAAATTTCACTGGGCACGTTGATTATGCAGACGAAAGGCCAGTTTTCGCGCTGGAAAATGCTCGATGGGAGAAGTCTAACCAGCCGGGAAGAAAAAGAGACCCATTAGAAGATAACCGATTTGTTGAATTGTTCAGAAAAGAAACCCAAACTGCAAGCATTGTAAATTCCGATCAAAAACAACAAAATTTGTAATCTCATTGAATATCAGGCTTCTGATCAAAGTTTTAAACAATTATTCCAAGAAGAAATTCAACAAACCGGGAAATTCCTCTGGAAATTATATTAGAATGGTTTTTGTAAGGAAGGCGATTCGCGTTACTTACCGGGGCTGAGCACAGTTTTGCATTCTTCGCGTGGTAACTTCTAGCTCTGGTTCTGCAGGTTGCAAGTTTCGAACAGGAACAACAGGGGAGAAATGCCGGCTCTGGTTCTGTAGGTTGCAAGTTTTGAACAGGAATAGCAGGGGAGCTATGAGCCGAATAGGAGCGGGCGCGAAGAATTGGACGCAAAATTGGAATCATTTCTGGCATATCCGCAAAATTGGAATAATATCTCACAGAGAGAGTCAAATCCGGGGTTGGATAATGTTTCCAATTTTCTGAGATCGGGTTTCTGAGAATTTGTGTCAGAGGGCGGAGGATTTGCCAGCCGGAGCCGGAAGGGATTGGAAATTTTTCCGACCGGTAACGGAAACTGGGCAATTCCTCTGGCCAGTTAGACTACTCCAAATAGATATATACAGAATTTTACATCACGCTTGACGAATCGTGATGGAGATGGAAACCACGTTATTGCCCCGCTATTCCTTCCCTGGAAACAAATGAAAAAAATAGCACGCCAGAGTTTTATTCGTGTGCTGTTTCCACAACTTTTTTAACTGCAAATACGCCTTTTCTCCGCTGTTTCCCCAAATCGCTATAAATAACCCCTTGTCGCTGTAATCGCCATTCAACAAATTAGGGGTTTTTCGACATCAGTTAAGAGAAAAAATGGCGGACAGAGAAGTCAAGATCGGCAGCATGGTCGCGGTTTCGATTCTCGTTGTATTGTTTATATGTGTTGTATCATTTGGTGCTACTGCTACTGCAACAAAGCAAATAGCTCCAGGTGGGTTTTGATTGCAATTCTAGTAATTCAATAATATGGTCGTGTTTATTTATTTTAAATGCGAATAGTAGTAAATATCTTATTTTGGTGACGGTGAGAATGAATGGCAGAATTAACTTCTGGGAGCAGGCAGCAGCAGCGACAGAAAGATCATCCTTCACTTCCTCCATTTTGTCAGTATATTGAAAAGTGTTTGGAATCCAATTGCAACTCTCCAAAAGTATGCGGCATGTTCTATCAACATTCTGTGTGCTGCGATCCTTGAGCGCAAAAAGATGTTGTAATGTTAAGAACTTTTTGAAGCTTAAAAAAAAGATGCTGTAATGTTTAGAACCCTGAGATATATGATATATACTGTAACTAGTTTGGAAGGTTCTTCTTGAACATTCCAAACAACCCGTTCCCATAATTTCAATCTTACAGCAGCTGAGTAATTTCCCCTGTTTAAGCTTTTGGATTTTTTTTTTTTTTTTCAAAGTCAAACGGGTCTGGAATTAATAGATGTGGTTGTTTCTCCGGTCACTGCTATTTCTAAGTTAACCCTTTGTATTCGTTGTGTATGAGTAAAAATTTTCTGGCTTTGTATCTCCACCGCTACCGTCTACATGTTTTATTGGGCCCTGATTCTCATTTTGCTGATAGGCGTATGGCACATTGCATAGTCAGGAAGTTTGGTTATTTCGCTTGGGATAGGAAAGATGGTTTGGCAGCGAGGGCTATGTTTCCAAGGGAGTGGTGGTTTAGGTGGGCGTCGGAATTTGTCATTTTTTTATGAGTTAAGTAGGGCGAGTTGTAAGTTTATATAAAGACATGTTTTTGTTTGTTTCTGGTAGTTATCTTTAATACATAGTGGCTTTTCTCATTGTTATATAATGGAGGTCTTTTATGAATTTTTACACAACATTGTGACTAATGGAATACTCTTATAATGGGCTAGGAGGTTCTTGTGTTTGCTCAAGGCTCAAGGATCAACTTGTTTAAGAGAGCTCCCTGCTTCTTAGTTCTAGGAATTTGGGACTCATTTAGAGAGAACGAGTTTGTCTTTCATATACCTAACCCTAGGCACTAGGCACACCAATGGTAGACAAAATCAATACTTTCTCACAATTGACCCTTATTGGAGGATGCATATGAATGTTGCTTGGAGAGGCTATTATGGAAAGAAATAAACTCGAAAATGAGATTTTGTTAATGCTGAACAAGGTGGTGCTACTAAGAGTGTTGAAAGCTAACCATTCTAGGTCCATCTTAACTACGGATCTATCAGGCGCCGAGAGGAATCAAATCTCTCAAGGTGCAAACCTCATTTTTGAGTGCAAAGCTTGAGGAAAGATTTGCACCTCGAGAGATTTGATCCTTCTCGGCGCTTGATAGATCCGTAGTTAAGATGGCTCTAGGTTGGTTTTAGTTGGAGGCGACCAAGGAAAATCTATCGATAATATGAGGAACATATGATTAATTTTATCAATAGTATGTAAATACATCTAATATTAATATAACCATTTTAAATATGCTAAATATGTTTGAAATTTAAAGAGTCATTTTAATTTTAAATTTGCTTAGTTACCTCAATTTGTTGAAATGATAAATATTGTAAAATAACTTTAATGATGAAAAATGATGAAATAAAATTTTGAATGCAAAGTGACAATGTAATAATATTGAATGATATAAAATGTGAATAATAAGAATGTATTCAATTACAAATACGTTTCATTGTGATCAATCTCAAACTATTTTCTTCTACTATTCTTATTGTCACCCTTGTTAGTTTTGCATATTTCCAAACCGATTAGTGAAAATGTAAAGTTGGGTTACACCTTTTGCCCCTTTTGGAGAAAAAACTTTCATTTTTTTTTCAGTTTTTCAACTTTCTGCAAGGTATAAAAAAATTTCTGTTTAGAATTTCATTTTGCGATAAAAATAAAAGTTGTCAGAAATTTTGTTAACTTTCTATTACTTATTTTTTGAAAATTTTTTATGCAGATTTGATATGTCAACTTAGCATTTCTTTGAGCGTGTGTTTCTTAACAATCAAAGGATTCATAAGAAGTCATGTTAATACGCAATATTTTATTCTTTTAAAATTTGTGTTTTTGAGAAAAAAAATGTGTTACAACAATCTAGACAGAGTCTACTTCGGTTTCGTCATATTTACAAAGCCAATGGATGCATATCATAATTACTAGAATTTTTTGAACTAGTCCAATATGAAAAAAATTGCATATTTTGGATATGTTTCGCGACGCAACAAATTTGTTAACATATAAGCTATAAACTAAAAATCTAAAAGCTATCCATTAAAGATGACGGACCAATGTAATGCCTCATAATTTTTCTGAATTTTTTTTACAATGTATTTTGGGAGATACAAAATTTTGATTTCACTGAATCACAATGACCATCAGAAATTGTTTGCACCCATTTTATTAGAAAATGAATTAAAATTAGTAAATATTTATGAAATTCCATAAAATTTATGTTTCCTGAAAGTAGATTAAATTCTGAAAATGCTTGTCTTGGTTCCGACAGTTAATTCAGAATGCTTCATAGAGTTTAATCAGTCCAAAGTTGCAGAAACATCAAACTGCGTAACTGGTGACGCGTTAGTTCGACTGAACATTGATTAAAGGTTCGGCTGAACTATTTTTTGTGCTGACAGCTCGTTAAGTCTAAGCACTTAATAGTTCGCCCGAACTCTTAATCAAAGTTTGCCCGAACTCTTAATCAAAGTTCGGCCGAACTCTTAATCAAAGTTCGGCCGAACTTTTAATCTAATTTTCCATCGGTCGGAAAATTTCGCAGTGCCCCTCTTAAAACACATTTCGCAGAAATATAAATTGCCGCGAAATCATTCATAATTTTCACACATTTCGCACATTTGGTCTGATTTTATAGAGGCCTTGGTTTGGGTTTAAAGAATTTTCTTGGAGGTTTGGGTTTAAGGGAATTTCTTGGAGGCGAACTAATTTTGCAAAGAATTGTTTTGGGTTTAAGGACTTTTCTTAGAGGACATTTCTTGGAGACGGTTTGATTTTTGAAAAAAATGTTTTGGGTTTAAGGAATTTTCTTGGACGCAAATTCAAAGGACATTTCTTGGAGGTATGTGATACATTTTTTTGAATGCTTTTTGTTTAATTTTTTTTTGAAAGTATGGATTTGTCCAAGAAAAGTCTTTAAACCCAAACCAAGAGCTTTATAAAATCAGACAAAATGTGCGAAATGTGCGAAAATTATGAATGATTTCACGACAATTTATATTGCCGCGAAATGTGTTTTAGGAGGGGCGCCGTGAAATTTTTCTGCTGACGAAAAGTTAGATTAAAGTTCGGCCAAACTTATTCTAACTTTCCGTCAGCCGAAAAATTTCGCGACGCCCCTCCTAAAACACATTTCGCGGCAATATAAATTTCCGTGAAATCATTCATAGTTTTCGCACATTTCGCACATTTGATCTGATTTTATAAAGGTCTTGGTTTGGGTTTAAAGACTTTTCTTGGAGGTTTGGGTTTAAGGGCATTTCTTGGAGGCAGACTAATTTTGCACATAATTTTTTTGGGTTTAAGGACTTTTCTTGGAGGACATTTCTTGGAGAAGGTTTGATTTTTCAAAAAATTGTTTTGGGTTTAAGGAATTTTCTTGGATGTACATTCAAAGGACATTTCTTTGAGGTATGTGATACATTTTTTTGGATGTTTTTTATTCATTTTTTTTGAAAGTATGGATTTGTGCTTAATTTCGAATTCTTGGAGACGGTCTGATTTTGCAAATAATTGTTTTGGATTTAAAGACTTTTCTTGGAGGACATTTCTTGAAGGCGACCTAATTTTGCAAAGAATTGTTTTGGGTTTAAGGAATTTTCTTGGACGTACATTCAAAGGACATTTTTTCGAGGTATGTAATACATTTTTTGGGATGTTTTTTGTGCTTCATTTTTTTTGAAAGAATGGATTTGGGCTTAATTTCGAAAAGACATTTTCTGGAAGTATTTTTTGAAATATTTTTTAAAGTGACATTTTTTTTAAGTTGGAGGCATTTTTTGAAGTGACATGTTTTTAGAGTACGTGTTTTGAGTTGAAGTAAATATTTTGAGCTTCGTTTCATTTTTAGAAGATGTTTTTTTCTCGAATTTTTTAAAGTAAGTGTTTTGGATTGGAGTATGTATTTTTTCCAAAAAAATTAAAATGATTTTTTTTTTAAATTAAATCTTTTGTGATTCTTTTTCTAATTGAGTTATTGTCAAATTTTTTGAAGGAAATTTTTTGAACTTCATACTCTATTATCATGGGAAATCAAAGGACTTGTGCGAGAAAATATGATTGAAAAAGAGATCCTGAGCAACGTAGAGAAGAGATAAGACAATCTCGAAAAAGAAAGATAGAAGCCCTCTCAAATATTGAAGTGGAAAATCAACCTCAAGCAAAAATTGAAGTAGGTATGTAAATGTAAATATTATGATATATTGATATATTTAAAATTTTCCTAGTGTAAAATGTGAAGCTTAATTTTTATTTGATGAACTAATTTGAAAAATATTTAGTTTAATGTAAACAAACAGAGATATTCTTCAAAACATTGATAATGAGATACAAAATTTTGAAAGAGAAAGTGAAAGAGATATTGAACCAATGATTGAATATGGTGATAATATTGAAAGAAATTCAAATGAACAAATTGAATCACAAGGTATATATATATATATATATATATATATATATATATATATATACTGAACACATGCACGTATTATTGAAATTATACATATATTTATTAATTTAGTTATTTATTGTTCATATGTAAACTTATTATGTACTATTTTTTCGAATATGTACAGATGAAATCAGTGTCGATGATGAGATGTTAGAAAATGTTGACACTCACACAAATGGAGATAAAATACCTGACCATGTTATACGATATCGTGTTAACTGCATTTTTGAAAAGTATTTCTTAAATGAGCGGGTGACAGTTCAAGCTCAAATGTTGAAAGGTCTCCTATCATTAAGGAAATTAAAAGAAGCTATGACACTACAGGGTATTTGAAAATCAACCAAATATAAAAAAATGAAGGAAGATGTGATACAAAATATAAGTAGTGCTATAAATTCAATTAAGAGATCTAGAGAGAAAAATGTTTCAATTGTACGTAGAGGAATACATATGGCAATGGTTTCATCAAGTACTAAAGAGAATCATTTGGTAACATCTATGGCACGAGCATTAGGAACCTCGCGAAAAACTTTGCACAAACATCAGAAATTTCGGCTGCAAGTAGATGTAAATGATGAACTCGCTTGTTGGAGAGCTATTTGTAGGCAACCATACAAAGATAGACTTGGAGAAAATGTTAAAAAAATAATATATGAATATTGGAAGAACAATTCGCGTGTTTCGCCAACTGCAAGGCATGTGATGCAAAGAAGAATAGCACGAAATCAGTACGAAGAACATGAAAAATATTTCTTGGAAACCACTCAGATAGAGTTATTCAACAAGTTCAAAGAAGAAAATCATCAAATTCATGTTTCAATTAGTGCTTTTGTTCAACAAAAACCATGGTATGTAAAACCTATCACCGTACGCGACACTTCTTGTTGTCATTATCATGTGGAATTTGAGTTATATTATGACACATTCCTTCATTTTGGTAGAATATTATGGAAGGATTCACCTCCTCCTTCCACTATCCGTGATTTCATATCTCAAATTCTATGTGAAAGAGAAAGCGATGAACTATTTTACAAAAAGAAATGTTTTGGTGGTAAAAAATGCGATGATTGTGGAAATTTGACTAAATTTCAAAACAAATATCATACTGATATAAATGATCAATCATTTTCCAACATGAAAGTGAAATGGAAGAGATATGAATATATCGATACATCGATTCAAGGTGCAAATAGTGTTAAAATAATTGAATTACTAGAAGACGAAATTTTTTTGATAGAATTTTTGAGGAAGTTTGAGGAAGAAATTTACAAATACACCAAGCATTCCCATAGGGCTCGATGGCAAGACTTGAAATTCAAAAAATCTTGTGAAGTTTTTCCACCAGGGACCATTTTGACAGTGATTGATTTTGCAGAAAACTACATATTTGTTCCACAAAAAGAAATTCAGAGTGAATACTATCATTCTGAGCAAGTCTCCATGCTCGTCCATATTCTATATAGACATGCTGAACAAAACGTCAATCATATAGAAATCACGAGTGAAAATCGACATCTCATTAAATAATGTCAGTTTTATATTAGTGACGATCGTACACATGATACATATTTTGTACAACATTTTTTTGGAAAAATTTATGATTCCTTTAGAAATTGTGGAATAACATTCAATGAACATTGGATATGGTCAGATGGATGTGTAGGTCAATTCAAATCTACATGATCATTCTTTTGGTTGTTTCGTCTTCATAAGAAAACTTGCATTAAACATTGTTGGAATTTCTTTGAGACTGACCATGGAAAAGGAGAACATGACGGTGTAGGAGCATGCATAAAATGAGCACTTTAAAGATATCAAATGAATCCCTCTGCAAGCCGACTTGCGAACGCTAAAGAAGTTGTTCAATGGTGCATCCCTACTCTAAGCCATGAGGCTAACCCATCAAGGGAAGTGCGAAGGTACATTCAATTTAATTTTTATTGGAAATCTAATTTTAAACATTGTACATTTATCATGCAATGATTACCTTTGATTGTATTTTGATATCATATTTACAAATTCTTCTTTTAATTTTCCATATAAAGGTTTTTCTGGCATATTGGGATCGAAGACGTAGATAGATCAATTGGAAATGAAATTGAAACAATAAAAGGGACTCGAAAATTGCATTCAATTAAAACAAAGTCATCCAGAAATGTGTTTGCATTGGATAAAAGAAAATATTCTTGTTTTGGTGATGTTTGCATAGACAACAAAAAATCCAATGACGTTTGTGAAAACAAAATGTATGTAAAAGATTGGAAACATACAGAGTTAAATACAAAGGGAAAAATGTTTGCTGCAATGTTTGAAGAAATGCAATAAGAGGAAACTACAATATCATCCGATGGTGATCGAGTTTCTGATCTTGTTAGAGATTTCATTTCATTTTACAACTTGGTTTGAATTCAAAAAACTTTTCTTCAAATTTTGGGTTTAAAGAACTTTTTTGGAAGAACTTTTTTGGAGGCAGCGTGATTTTTCTTGGAGGTTCAAAGTTTGAGTTTAAAGAACTTTTTTGAAAGACATTTTTTGGAGGCGGCATGATTTTTCTTGGAGGTATGTACGTGTTTTGTGTTTAAATAAATATTTTGAGCTTCTTTGTTCAAAAAATTTTCTTCAAATTTTGGATTTAAAGGATTTTTTTGGAAGACATTTCTTGGAGGTAGTGTGATTTTTCTTAGAGGTATGTACGTGTTTTGTGTTGAAGTACGTGTTTTGGATTGGATTACGTATTTTTTAGAAAAGATTTTTTTAAATTAAATCTTTTGTGATATTGTTTGTAATTGAGTTATTGTCTAATTTTTTGAAGGAAATTTTTTGAACCTCATACCCTATTATCATGGGAAATCGAAGAACTTGTGTGAGAAAATATGATCGAAAAAGAAACCCCGAGGAACGTAGAGAAGAGACGAGACAATATCGCAAAAGAAAGTTAGAAGCTCTCTCAAATATTGAAGAGGAAAATCAACCTCAAGCAGAAATTGAAGCAGGTATGTAAATGTAAATATTACATGATCTATTGATATATATTTAAAATTTTCCTAATGTAAAATGTGAAGCCTAATTTTTATTTGATGAACTAGTTTGAAAAATATTTTGTTTGATGTAAAAAGACAGAGATATTCCTCAAAATATTGAAGAAGAAAATCAACTTCAAGCAGAAATTGAGGCAGGTATGTAAATGTAAATATTATGATCTATTAATATATTTTTAAAGTTTTCCCAATGTAAAATGTGAAGCTTAATTTTTATTTGATGAACTAGTTTGAAAAATATTTTGTTTAATGTAAACAAACAGAGATACTCCTCAATATATTGAAGAAGAAAATCAACCTCAAGAAAAAATTGAATCGGGTATGTAAATGTAAATATTATGATCTATTGATATATTTAAAATTTTCCTAATATTTATTGACATATTTATTAATTTAGTTATTTATTGAATATGTACTATTTTTTCGAATATGTACAGATGAAATCACTATCGATAATGAGATGTTAGAAAATGCCGACACTCACAAATATGGAGATAAAAAACCTGACTATATTATACGATATCGTGTCGATAAAATTTTGGAAATGTTTTTCAAACCTGAGCAAGTGACAGTTCAAGCTCAAATGTTGAAAGGTCTCCTATCATCAAGGAAATTAAAAGAAGCGATGACACTATTGGGTATTCGAAAATCAACCAAAGATAAAAAAATGAAAGAAGAGGTGATAAAAAATATGAGTACTTCTATAGAGTCAATTAAGAGATCTAGAGATAAAGATGTTTCAAATATACGTAAAGGAATACAAATGGAAATGGTTTCACCAAGTACTCAAGAGAATCGTTTGAATCTAACATCTATGGCACGAGCACTGGGAACCTCGCGAAAAACTCTGCACAAACATCGAAAATTTCGACTGCAAATAGATGTAAATGATGAACTCGCTTGTTGGAGAGCTATTTGTAGGAAACCATACAAAGATAGACTTGGAGAAGATGTTAAAAAATAATATATGAATATTGGAAGAACAATTCACGTGTTTCACCGACTGCAAGACATGTGATGCGAAGAAGAATAGCACGAAATCAATACGAAGAACATGAAAAACATCTCTTGGAAACCACTCAAATAGAGTTATTCAACAAGTTCAAAGAAGAGAATCGTAAAATTCAAGTTTCACTCAGTGCTTTTGCTCAACAAAAACCATGGTATGTAAAACCTATCACCGTACGCGACACTTGCTTTTGTCGTTATCATGTGGAATTTGAGTTATATTATGACACATTCCCTGATTTTGGTAGAACATTATGGAAGCATTCACCTCCTCCTTCCACTATCCGTGAATTCATATCTCAAATTCTATGTGAAAGAGAAAGCGATGAACTATTTTACAAAAAGAAATGTGTTGGTGGTAAAAAATGCGATGATTGTGGAAATTTGACTAAATTTCAAAACAAATATCGTATTGATATAAATGATCAATCATTTTCCAACATGAAAGTGAAATGGAAGAGATATGAATATATCAGTACATCGATTCAAGGTGCAGATAGTGTTAAAAGAATCGAATTACGAGAAGACGAAATTTTTCTGATAGAATTTTTGAGAAAGTTTAAAGCAGAAATTTACAAATACACCAAGCATTCCCATAGAGCTCGATGGCAAGACTTGCAATTAAAAAAATCTTGTGAAGTTTTTCCACTAGGGACCATTTTGTCAGTGATTGATTTTGCAGAAAACTACACATTTGTTCCACAAAAAGAAATTCAGAGTGAATATTATCACTCTGACCAAGTCTCCATGCTCGTCAATATTCTATATAGACATGCTGAACAAAATTTCGATCATATAGAAATCACAAGTGAAAATCGACATATCATTAAAGAATATCATTTTTATATCAGTGACGATCGTACACATGATACATGTTTTGTACAACATTGTTTTGGAAGAATTTATGATTCATTGAAAAATCATGGAATAACATTCAATGAACATTGGATATGGTCAGACGGATGCGCAGGTCAATTCAAATCTGCACAATCATTTTTTTGGTTGTGTTGTCTTCATAAGAAAACCTGCATTAAACATTGTTGGAATTTCTTTGAGACTGGCCATGGAAAAGGAGAACATGACAGTGCAGGAGCATGCATAGAATGAGTACTTCGAAGATATCAAATGAACCACTCTGCACGCCGACTTGTGAACGCTGAAGAAGTTGTTCAATGGTGCAAAACTGCTCTAAGCCATGAGATTAACCCATCAAGAGAAGTGTGAAGGTACATTCAATTTAATTTATATTGGTAATCTAATTTTAAAC
The DNA here is from genome assembly GCA_034641835.2 of Pinus albicaulis. Lineage (NCBI taxonomy): Eukaryota > Viridiplantae > Streptophyta > Pinopsida > Pinales > Pinaceae > Pinus > Pinus albicaulis. The sequence continues at coordinate 468,469,491 of CM076575.1, forward strand.
ATTGTACATTTATCATGCAATGATTATTTTTAATTGTATTTTGATATCATATTTACAAATTCTTTTCTAATTTTCCATATAAAGGTTTTTCTGGCATATTGGAATCAGAGACGTAGATAGATCAATTGGAAATGATGTTGAAACAATAAAAGGGACTCGAAAATTGCATTCAATTCAAACAAAGTTGTCCACAAATGTGTTTGCATTGGATAAAAGAAAATATTCTTGTTTTTGTGATGTTTGCATAGACAACACAAAATCCAATGATGTCTGTGAAAACAAAATGTATGTGAACGATTGGAAACATACAGAGCTAAATACAAAGGGAAAAATGTCTGTTGCAATGTTTGAAGAAATGCAATCAGAAGAAACTACAATATCATCCGATGGTGATCGAGTTTCTGATCTTGTTAGAGAAGGTAACATTTGAATTAATTTCTAATGATTTAAAGATCTACAAATAAATTTAAATATGCATAATTAAATGTTAAATTTATTTTATTGTGCAGGAGATGTTTTTGCTGTAATTTCACCTATTGACAACGATGAAAATGTGAAGTATTATTTGATGCGTTGCACTGAACGAAAAATGAAATTATTACAACACTATAATGATCACGGATTTCAGTATGACAGAGGGTCTATTATACTGAAAGGTTATTTTTTCAGACAAACTCATCAAAGTGGAGACTTTGTTTACTTTGAAGACTATGAACCTGATTCCATAAGTTGTCAATATAGTCACTTGGTGTGTGCAGCACGCATAAAGTTGATAGAAATTCAATCAAAGAAAAAATCGAAAATTAAGAAATGGAAAATGTCAAAATCCGATCATGAACGGATTATTGAGGATGGAATTCCATTAGAAATTTTTTGAGTGAAGTGTCCAACAATTTATTATCTTTGGATTAAATATGTTTTAAAACTTCCAGTACTCAACTAAAAATTGAGCTGCTTATGTTATTTGTGGTTTGCACATGTTACAAATTGTTTGGGTACAAGCACGTGCTCTAGTATCAACTGAGAGTAGTTTTTCTATACATGTGCATTAATTAAAAATGTTATATTTATTGGATATATATATATATATATATATATATATATATATATATATATATTCTAGAATGAAATTAATTGTTCTTGTATATTAATTGTTCTTGTATATGTTCTCCGGCCATATGGTACAAATCATTTCACTTTATTTTGTAAGGTCAGATTCGGTCCCCATATGGCCTAGCCTCCAAGGGACGAGATAACAATTGGTTGTCCCCACTTGCCCGAATCTCAGCTTTTAAGTACAATTTTACTATTTATGTCAGGCATCTTACATGATGTCCTAGCCAAAGATAGATTCTCTTTGCTTCAAGTTTCCAGTAAAAGTTGTCACCGAATGACCTACTCGAACTCTTGTAGTAAACACCATACCTTATCTCTCTTGCTCTCCAATATTATTAGGTTTAATTATTATAACACAAAAATCGTTCTACATTGTCAATAATTTTTTGCGCTTACACTAAAATCAATGAACACTATTAATCCAATGTCTTTACAAGTAATGTACCATCATACATGCAATTATATCAAGTTAGAAATCAACATATACAATGAAATCAATGGGGATTGTCTTGTTACAAGTAACATAATTTCAATTTACCATATGTGAAAATGTAGGTTGAAACCATCCAAAACTTTAAGTTTTAAAACCCTTTTGATTATATATTGTGCATCATTAAAACATTAAACATTTAAAGTTCATTAAATATCACATGAAAAATGTAGATTGAAACCATCCAAAACTCGAGTTTTAAAAACTTCACATGCCATGTCAATTATAATTCAACTATCCAACAAAAACATTTAATAGATTAAATATCACATGCCAAAGTTGTTTCAAGTTTCCGGTAAAAGTTGTCACCGAATGACCTACTAGGATATTATAAATACTAACTTTGTAATATCATTTGGCATTCGGAAAAATTCGAAAGTCTTAGACTGTCAATCAATTTAAAGTATCATTCACCCTAGGGAGTGTAAAATATTCAATGTAGGTTGGTGACGATGCTCACTCCTAGATTGAAGCAGTGCCAATGACCAATTCTTTAATGAATTCCAATGCACTAGACCAAAGTTGGTTCAACCTACTTGGTTTTTCACCCAAGAAATTCCAAGGATGGACTATCTGGACAAACTGCTGAAATTGAAAAGCTTGACATGGAGATACGATAAGGTGGACAAAGACTTCAAGAACTCTTTATGGAAAGGGCTCACTTGAAGGAAAGAAGCACCACGTTGCAGGCTAAAGTCAAGAACATGGAATATAAGATCAAGAGGGACTTTCTTGATCCGAAACCTATTGGTTTGAAGAAAGAAAATGCATGTGTTGGCACACTTGGAAAAGAAAACAACCACACTATGAGGATTGGTGCACTTTGTTTGGAAGGAGTCAATATATGTCGTATTGGAGAAATTAGACAGAATTCGAAAAGGAAAGAGCTTGAACCAATTCAAGCAGACCCAGGATCAGATTGTTCTATGGAGCTTCATGAGAAGAGATATGTGAAAAGGACTGTTAAGCCAAGGGCTAGTTCGAAAGACATATTGGAAGAGGAAATGTTGAAGAAGATTGCGGAAGTAAGGCACAAGACAAGGAGGAGGAATGATGATGAAAGTTCCTTGGACTTGAGATTCGTGTCTACAACCGTACATGGGAAAAATTTCTATGCTTTGATAGACATGGGGGCTACCCATAGCTTCCTAAGTCGAAAGGCAACTTCATCTCTTAAAAAGAGGAATGCTAGCATCGAGAAAGAGTTGAGTGCTTTCAAGGCAGTCAACTCGAGGATGAAAGCAGTGACTGGTGTCATGAAAGGCACACATGTGAGAGTAGTGTCATGGTTTGGAAAGATAGAATTAAGAGTCATTGACATGGATGATCATTCTATGGTGTTGGGACGAGACTTCATGGTTGCAGCATAAGCCATACCAATGATGGATCGAGACATTCTCTTAATTCTTGTGATCAATCTTAAACTATTTTCCGAAAGATAGATAAACCATTTACATATTTAGCTCGAACTCTTGTAGTAAACACCATACCTCAAGTCTCTCTTGCTCTCCAATATTATTAGGTTTAATTATTTAAATCGTTCTACATTGTCAATAATTTTTTGTGCTTACACTGAAATCAACGAACACTATTAATCCAATGACTTTACAAGTAATGTACCATCATACATGCAATTATATCAAATCAGAAATCAACATATACTGTAATGAAATCAATGGGGATTGTCTTGTTACAAGTAACATTTCAATTTACCACATGTGCAAATGTAGGTTCACATTCTATCATTCATGTAGTTTTAAAAAATTCAGATTCCATGCCAATTATAATTCAACTATCCAACAAAAATATTTAACATTAAATATCACATGCCATGCCAATTATAATTCAACTATCCAACAAAAACATTTAACATTAAATATCACATGTCAAATGTAATTCAAATGACAACATTACTTCACATTCACATTCCAAAAGTACTAAAACCATCCAAAGAACACTGAAATCAATGAACACTATTAATCCAATGAATTTACAAGTAATGTACCATCATACATGCAATGATATCAAATCGAGGAAATGGGCATATCTGTAATAGAATCAATGGGGATTATCTTACAGAAGTAACATTTAATTTTATGTGCAAATGTAGGTTCACATTCTATCATTCATGTAGTTTTAAAAACTTCAGATTCCATGCCAATTATAATTCAACTATCCAACAAAAACATTTAACATTAAATATCACATGTGAAATGTAATTCAGATGACAACATTACTTCACATTCACATGCCAAAAGTACTAAAACCATCCAAAGAACACTGAAATCAATGAACACTATTAATCCAATGACTTTACAAGTAATGTACCATCATACATGCAATTATATGAAATCAGAAATCAACATATACTGTAATGAAATCAATGGGGATTGTCTTGTTACAAGTAACATTTCAATTTACCACATGTGCAAATGTAGGTTCACATTCTATCATTCATGTAGTTTTAAAAACTTCGGATGCCATGCCAATTATAATTCAACTATCCAACAAAAACATTTAACATTAAATATCACATGCCATGCCAATTATAATTCAACTATCCAACAAAAACATTTAACATTAAATATCACATGTCAAATGTAATTCAGATGACAACATTACTTCACATTCACATGCAAAAAGTACTAAAACCATCCAAAGAACACTGAAATCAATGAACACTATTAATCCAATGACTTTACAAGTAATGTACCATCATACATGCAATTATATCAAATCAGAAATCAACATATACTGTAATGAAATCAATGGGGATTATCTTGTTACAAGTAACATTTCAATTTACCACATGTGAAAATGTAGGTTCACATTCTATCATTCATGTAGTTTTAAAAACTTCAGATGCCATGCCAATTATAATTCAACTAGATCCAACAAAAACATTTAACATTAAATATCACATGCCATGCCAATTATAATTCAACTATCCAACAAAAATATTTAACATTAAATATCACATGTCAAATGTAATTCAGATGACAACATTACTTCACATTCACATGCCAAAAGTACTAAAACCATCCAAATAACACTGAAATCAATGAACACTATTAATCCAGTGACTTTACAAGTAATGTACCATCATACATGCAATTATATCAAATCAGAAATCAACATATACTGTAATGAAATCAATGGGGATTGTCTTGTTACAAGTAACATTTCAATTTACCACATGTGCAAATGTAGGTTCACATTCTATCATTCATGCAGTTTTAAAAACTTCAGATACCATGCCAATTATAATTCAACTATCTAACAAAAAAATTTAACATTAAATATCACATGCCATGCCAATTATAATTCAACTATCCAACAAAAACATTTAACATTAAATATCACATGTCAAATGTAATTCAGATGACAACATTACTTCACATTCACATGCCAGTACTAAAACCATCCAAAAAATTAGTAAATCAATGAACACTATTAATCAGCTGACTTTACAGTAATGTTACCATCATACATGCAATTATATCAGTGAAATCAACATATCATGGTAAAATCAATGCGAGATTCAACGACTGCAAATAACATTTCATTACCACACGTGCAAATGTGATTAAAGCTTAATATTCAGTTCATAAAGCTTGAATTAATTCTAATTCTTAGATCCAACATAAACATTTACTTGCTGTAATATCACATGTTGTATAATTATCATTCATTCATAAAAACATTTAACATTAAAATATCACATGAAATGTAATTGATATCAATATTAAAACACATTTCCATACTAAAAATTATAAACCATCCAAGAATATGAAATCAATGAACAATATTAATCCAATGACTTTACAAGTAATGTACCATCATACATGCAATTATATCAAATCAGAAATCAACATATACTGTAATGAAATCAATGGGGATTGTCTTGTTACAAGTAACATTTCAATTTACCACATGTGCAAATTTAGGTTCACATTCTATCATTCATGTAGTTTTAAAAACTTCAGATGCCATGCCAATTATAATTCAACTATCCAACAAAAACATTTAACATTAAATATCACATGTCAAATGTAATTCATCTTCTCAACAAAACATTACTTAATATCTACATATACGATGATGGAATAACATTACTTCACATTCACATGCCAAAAGTACTAAAACCATCCAAAAATTAAATAAAACAAATTATATAATAGTTCATTGTAATAAAATATGTCCAAAAATTGTAAATATCACTTGCATATCAAACTGTATCAAGTTTAACAAATTTTAAAACTATCTAAATTTTGAAATCAAATCTGTAAATCTTGTCCATCAAAAGGAGGATCTAGCGTCTGGGTCTCGAGTCGCACTATCCTGTGAATAGGAAACCATCATACACAACGCACATATACTTGAACATTAAAATTTGAAGTTTAAAAATGAATGAGAATATATATATTTAGAACTTCATGTAAAAAACAAAATATAACAAAAAAATCATGCAATACCTCATAAGGTTCCCTCTCCATTTGATGGATAGGTTCTGCCATAGAAACATCTGCAGTGGTAACCTGTAGAATATACATGTACAGTTAAATATAAATATATATATATATATACATAAATAATTTATATAAATTAAAAACTTTCAAATGAAAATGCACGTGTACATATATAAACTTATTTGAACAATAATATTAAAAAAAATAACTAAAGACAACTTGTTCAAATGCTGTGGATGTTCCTATCTCCGTCGCTAGAGTCCTCGGATTAAAAAAATCTTCTGCACGAACCTAAATTCAAAAATTTTTAAATAACTCAAAATATAGATCTCTCTCTCTATATATCTCAATTTTTAATGGAACTTTTTGAGGTAACATAAATTTTGAACTTGTGAAAAATTGTCCATACTTGTACATCTCCCAATGAAGTAGAAGGTATATCTTCTAAGGAAGAAGAAGGTACAGCCATCCCAAAAACATCAGAAGGAATCAGAATCTATTAAAACATTTAAAATCAAATTATATATATACATACATGTACATGTGTGGCAACAATTATTTATTTTAGAGTCACTTAAAAAACTCTAACATAAATGTGCCAACATATCATGATGGTCAGACCCATCTGCATCGTTTGAGCCAGAGGTCCCGAACGTAATATTAACATTTTCATCATGCATCATGCCTGAGAACTGCAAATGGTGTTTTAACATATAATCATACATTTTTGTTAGATTAATGTACACATACAAATAAGTGTATACATGTACATACACATGTATTTATTACAAATTGTACACATGTATATGTAAATATAATTTCAAACCCTAAGGTCACTAACACATACCGTTCCGGTGCCCTCTTCATCACGAAAAATTAGGTCTTGCAGACCATTGCGACAATTTATTGCATATGTTTGGAGATCTTCAACATTCATGTTGTAAATCTCCTCATCTGTACGATAAAAAAAATTGGCACATGCATTTTCACGTGCTCTTTGTCGATTTAAACAAATATCGACTCCACTCAATCCACTATGAACATTGTCGATCATAACATCTCTTGCTTCACGACTTATTTGAGAAGTCGCATCCATCTCTGATCGGAGGGTTTCGACTCGAAACGGTCGACTCACCAATGGAGGCTCAGGGCGAGGCAACTCCACATCTCGCTTAGCGCCCTTACGTTGATATGATCGACCTCTCCCCGGGCCAAAAAATTCTGAAGGAAGGTCATTGTAGTCGGGTTTCATATCCAAAAAAAATTCTGCATAAAACAATTGTGCAAAATAAACAAGAACCTCATCGTTCCATGGAAGCCTTCCAAAGGCCGCAAGATGTCGATCATACAAATATTTTGCTTTGTCTGGGTGCTTGAAATACTGCACCTTCAACATTTTTCTTTTTGGCCCTTCCTTATAATTAAAAATTGACTTAGCATCATCTCTTGAAACTTTTTGTTTTATGTCCTGCCATTTATCGGGACCTATCACTGTTTCTTTTCTCTTTCTCATCAGTTCTACAAACGAATCAGTCGTTGGCCCCAAATTTTTGTACATTTTTACCATTTCACTCAATGAATGTGTATTGTCCTTTGAAAACTTTTATCTCTGGCGGGTAGAGACAAAGCCTCTGAGAAAATGCAACTTTGCATAGAGAAACGACACCTTTGTAAGGTGCATTGCACTGTCTTCGTTTCCCATGGTATAACTCGATAATCTCGGCCACGAATGTTTGTCATGAGTTGGTAAGCATTCTTTGATATGGCCTTGTTTTTTTTTTTGCATCTTTTGACCATTTAGCTCAAACATTTATTTCTTTTAATCAATGTATGTAAAGTGGTATATTAGAAAAAACACGTGTAAAAAAAGTTGTACAAATTTAATGAAAAAATATTGACATTGATGGCAACCTTGATGTTGTTGGTTAACATCATCTCCAACATGACCCTGTTGAGAACCAACCCCAGAATGACGCTGCTGAGAACCAGACCCACAGTGACCCTGTTCAGAACCAGGAGCCGTTGATTGGCCTTCGGGGGAATAGATATCACCCCCTTCCCACAACCTGCTACCATTCATCCCTCGACCGGTTGAACCTTGGCCACGCTCCATGGATGGAGTAGAAACCCTTCTCCTCTTGCCTCCTAAAAATTAAAATATGAAACTTATTAACAACTAATCTCACTCACAAAGTTAATAAAAAAATCAATTCCATATGTACACACATGTATGGAGATTTAAGATTATATTTAAATACCGTGAACATCCTCCGATCCCTGAACCTCCATATGGGATTTGGCTGATCTTCGTCTTTCATCCTCCATGATATATATCTATTGGTCGACATTCACAAAATAGTTTTCAAAAAATCAATTTGTAATTTAGTGTACACAAATTATGTAGAACACAACTTTCAAAACAATAATTGATCATGTGTGAAACATAGAACCAGTGGAGAAACCTAAGGAAAAACTATGTTTCCAAGTCGAACCTTTGTAGAGGTTCCAATACCTGAGAGTAAAATCCAGTTTGGGGCTGTTAAATCCAGTATGTTCTATATTTCTTACATTTCTGCCCTCCTATTTTTCTTTCCAATCAAGGTTTATAAAATAACATGAGAAGTAACATGAGACTTGGAACAATCATTTTCATTATCTATATGGAAGGCAAGAAGGATTACTACAATTTGTACTTGGTTTTTTAAGAATATATCAAATAAAGTTTTTGAGAAGCAAATATGGCTTGTTCCTCAGTATTTGGCACTTACAATTTCCATAACGCTTATAACCCCATCCTTACAATTTTATAATTTCCATGATGAGACATTTGAATTTCCTTCCCCATATTTCTTGTTAATGATTATAACCTTAAAATGGCTAGTATTGGTTTGTCATCATCATCTCAAAATGACCTGGCAGATGAAAATTTACCATGTCCATCATTATCACTTCACACCATCTCATACATGACCCCTTCTACATATTATATGCACGAATTTTTGGCATGTCATCCTCTCTACCTATCCCATGAATGATTGTGACAACAGGTGAATAAAATACAATTTATAAGCAGAGGATAGTTTCTAGTTTGTCCTCCTCCATCCACCCCATAGCTAGCGATTTCTCAATTTTCCACTTCCAACTTTCTATTCTCGAAACTCATTAGCAGCTAATTTTATCGATAGCCACACCACACTACATTAATGAACTCTACGTTGTTTGTTATTGTAAAGTCCAATAACAAACAATGTTAATTGAGTTTAGTAGTGTATATAACAATTTCTTTGACTTCCAGGTGTGTTGTGACTATTAGTAGAATTAACTACCAAAATGAATTTCCAAAATAAAATGTTGGAAGAGAAAAAATAGGCAATCACTGGATATGGAGTGGGTGGAGGACAAACTTATAGTGATCCCTTCCTTATCAAATTTCCTTTATTCACCTAATGTCACAATCAATCATATTCTAGGTAGAGGGGATGAATTCAATCATATAATGTGTAGAAGGGTCATATGTAGATGGTGTGAAACGATGATTACAAACATGGTAATTTTTCATCTACTAGGTCATTTTGAGATGATGATTACAAACCAGTGCTAGCCAATTAAAGGTTATAATCATTGGTGCCTAATGTGGGGTGGACAATTTAAATGAAGTTCGTATCAAAGTACAATTTAGCTCATTTTAGTCAAGGTTAATTAGAAGAATTATCTATTGGTTTCTGCCTTCAATTTCCTCTGAAAATGAATGTGTATGTGCTTTTGAGAGACATTAGAGGAATAAGGTCTAAATTTTTGATGAAAATGTGCTATGAAAGTAAATGGTTTTAAAGGAAAGCATGTAGAAGGCATAGTTGATCCAAGTGTTCTTCAAGAAGGGCCTAATTATTTGGGTCTTGGTTATGGAAAACATGGAAAATGCTCCAAAGCCAATGAGGCACATGAAGCTGTTCCAAGAAGGAATTTTATTTCGTGTTCATTACCTCAAGCTTGTGAAGTTTGTGTTCATGATGAATGGAACATGTACATAGTTTACCTTAGAGTTGTGTTTTACAGATATTAAAATGAAGAACTTCTATTTAGATCCATTCCAGATATTGACTGCAGGGGCATTTACTAGATATAAAAAATGAAAAGAAGGATGTTATAGTACCAATGAGAAACCTACAAAACCTATGTTTCCAAAGTTTAAACTGTAGGAGGTTCCATGACTTGTTAATCCAACTTGGGGTCATGGAATTCTGAATCAGGATCGGTAATTATGCTAGGGGGAGAACAGATGCACTTCTTCACGATTGGGAGTTCAAGCTATGTGATTCAACCAAACATATTGTACATATTAAACGAGGACATAATTATTACACATTTTTAATTTACATTCAAATGCTTCTATGTGACATTTGTATTGAATCATCTATTTGTTGTGTTATATGAACATAATTGGTATGCATATCTAATTTACATTACTTTAATATGTCATGCTTCTTTAATTTATCTTTTATAGATGACCGAAGCATCCCTTTTTAATCTATCCCTTTTGACTTCAGATATGTGGGCAATATTCATCTGCATATTTTTCTATCATAAAGCAGTGAGTAAAATTGTATTCCATTTGTGTCAATGTTAAGGTTAAGCACATGGATTAAAGTTTTATATATTATATGAATACGCTATGTATTACATATGGTCTTGAATGAGCTTTTGGACTCTTTAGATATATATCTAAAGAGTCCAAATGCTCATTCAAGACCATATGTAATCCTCATCTAACTTAGCCAGAGATTTGCAATACTGTATTTGAGTTGGCTATCTCCATTTCAAGATATTATGGTTATCCAAGAGGGGATATAAAAAATGAAAAGGAGGATATTGAACTGTAGGTTATCCAAGTTGGACATAGAACCAGTGGAGAAACTTGAGGAAAAACTATGTTTTCAGGTCGAACCTGAGAGTAAAATCCAGTTTGGGGCTGTTAAATTCTAACTGTACTAGTAATTGTGCTAAGGGGGAGAAATAGGATGTAATTTCCTCATCAAATTCACCTAGGACTAAAACCATTATTTTTAAATTTGAAATAGATCATGGTGTATTGTTTCAATGCCTGAATCTGAAATCAAATTAAATCTATATTAATTAATTTAATAGTTTAAATTCCTATTTGTGGTGTGCCAAATAGAAATATTCAAAGCGAAAGTTACAACTTACAAATATTACTTAAATATATCACAAAAGGAAATAGAATAACAAACATAATGGACAATATGAACCAAAGTATTATACCTTTATTGATATGGATGGATTCTTAATTACAAACATTTGATTAAAATATGTTGAAGCTTTGGGGGAACTTTAATGAAACACTTTGTGGACAGTAACCAAAGAGTTAAGAAAGTGGCTACTAACTAGTCTAAAAAGAAGGCAACAGAAAATAAAAAGGATCTTTTAGAAGTAGAAGAATTCATTTCTAGGCTTTTTGACAATAATGTAAATGCAACTTTTATTGAAAAAGACTTGCAGTCTTTGAAAATTTTGGAGGGGAGAAAGCAAGCATTAATAGAAAAGGAAACAGTTTAATGAAGACTTCAAAGTAGAGCCATCTAGTTCGCTGAAGGTGATAACAACACTATTTTTTCCAGAAACAATAAGAAATGTTCTTGGCATGTTTTCTTGGAATGTTCCTTCTTTCAAAATGTTTGGAATATGTAAAACTTGTATTAGGTCATTCAATATTGGTCTAGTTCAAATCTGGAGGTGACCTAGCATTTGTGGAAATCATCTAAAGACCTGTAGGTCTTCAGAAGCTCTTCCGATGGGGGATTTTGACTCACTAAGGAGAAGGTTTCCTTTCAAAAGAAAGATGTGATCCTTCACGCACTAACAATTTCTTAGCCATTTGCTTCAAGGAAAAGAGTCTAATGCCCCAGTAATAATCCAAATCCATGGAGTTACTTTAGTTAAAGTGAATCAATTGCAAATGGCCATAAAAAAGGGGGTCAAATTATTTTATTTTTATCTTCAAATCACCTGCAAAAATCGACCACTATTTACAAACGAAAAAGAGCTTTCACAAATTCACATTTTTGGAAACTCAAAGTTTACAATCAACTGGCTATACAGGGGAAAAGGGAAAAGAAAAGAATCAAGACAGAATTTATCTAAAATTGACATGCATCTGGAAAAGGATATTTGAACAATGTTTGAACGATAGTTGAAGAGGAGGAGATAAAGAAGGATATGAGCCAAAGAACAATGGACATATTGAAGGAGTTTCAATGGTGCATGCTACAAGTTTATCCCTCCATAAAGTAATGATAATGATCAATCGAAAGCCATGGAGTTTTACTTTGACTATGCATCAATTCAAATGACCTTAAAAATAGCGGCCAAATTATTTTATTTCTATAAAAGAATTTAGACATATAGAAAAGGATATTTGAACCATAGTTGAAGAGAGAGACATAGGGAAGGATATTTGAACCATAGTTGAAGAGAAGAAAAATAGACATATTCAGATTTTTGGAAACTCAAATTTTACAAGCAACTAGCTATTCAGGGAAAAAAAGGAAAAAGAATCAAGACAAAGAATTTAGAAGTTGGCATTTATGTAGAAAAGGATATTTGAACGATAGGAATTTAGAAGTTGGCATCCATGTAGAAAAAGATATTTGAACTATGGTTGAAGAGAAAGATATTTGAACTATAGAAAAAGATATTTGAACTATGGTTAAAGACAAATATATTTGAACTATAGATGAAGAGGAGGACGAATTTAGAAGTTGCCATCATTGTATAAAAAGATATTTGAACTATATTTGAAGAGAAGGGTAAGGATATTTGAACTATATTTGAAGAGAAGGGTAAGGATATTTGAACTATAGTTGAAGAGGACATAGAGAAGGATATTTGAACTATAGTTGAAGAGAAGGACATAGTGAAGGATATTTGAACCATAGTTGAAGAGGACATAGAGAAGGGTAGTGAAGAATACTATTAGAAACCTTCACAATATATTGCTCTTAAAAAGTTACATATTACATTAGAAACCATGATACCATGTTGATTAATCTGTTTTATAAAGAAAATATGTGGACATAGAGAAGGATATTTGAACTATAGTTGAAGAGAAGGACATAGTGAAGGATATTTGAACCATAGTTGAAGAGGACATAGAGAAGGATAGTGAAGAATACTATTAGAAACCTTCACAATATATTGCTCTTAAAAAGTTGCATATTACATTAGAAAACATGATACCATGCTGATTAATCTATTTTATAAAGAAAATATGTGGACATAGAGAAGGATATTTGAACTATAGTTGAAGAGAAGGACATAGTGAAGGATATTTGAACCACAGTTGAAGAGGACATAGAGAACGATAGTGAAGAATACTATTCGAAACCTTCACAATATATTGCTCTTAAAAAGTTACATATTACATTAGAAACCATGATACCATGCTGATTAATCTATTTTATAAAGAAAATATGTCTATAATCATATTACAATGAAAACCATAATTGTTCATTGCTCTTCGAAAGTCAAAACATAGTATTAGATACCATGATGATATAGCTAGTATTAAAAAGGTATAGTAAGTTAAGCACCTAGCTTACTATGCAAACATTTGAAATATTCATGAAAATATGTTTATATTTGGGATTGTTTTCATACCTACTGGCTGGCATGTATCTGACTGTATTAGTTTTTTGGACTGATCAGTTGCACTACACAGCTATATGTAACATGTAATCTCTCTCTAATGAAAGTTTACGAATTTTTTCTCTTTGAAAAAAAACTAGTATTAAAAAGTTGAAAACTACAATAAAAACCATGATATCATTATACAACACCTACAAGGCAAACAGGAGAACTTTATATATTTGAAATATTCCTGAAAATATGTTTATATTTGGGACTGTTTTCATACCTGCTTGATGGCATGTATCTGACTGTATTAGTTTTTTGGACTGATCAGTTGCACTACACAGCTATATGTAGCATGATGCCTTAGCTAACGTGACAATTGAAAGTTATTATGAGTTTTTCTCCTTACCGCACCCCTCTTTAAGAAAAAAAAAGAGTATTCCCAATTTGATCTCTTGCCAAAATTAGTATCCACATTGGTGTAGACAACTTACTTTAGTCCTTGCATTAATTTGATAATTGTTTCATTGCAGTTGGTTGGTGTGTTTTGTTATTTTCCTCAATTATGGGAGTACCATTATCTTCATGGTCACTCAGAGCTCAACTGGTACAGTTTCAAGCAAAGATAAAGATGGATGTTCCGTTCAGACAAGGAGCTAGGAAAGGAGAAGATTATCTAAAAGAAACAGAGAGGATAGTGAAGATTACATTTCCAGATTCTTCGAGGGTTAAATATTTGGGTGACAATCTCTGGCGAGCTCGCCTGAGGCCTGTCACATTTTTCACAGTTACGACCATCCCCTTCTGTGATGTCAAGTGAGTTCATTCATGCTTAAAAGCTTCTTAAACAATACCCAGTTTCAATTACTTTGTTTTTTCATTTTTTGAAAGTGAACAGATCTAATGTAATCTCTCTCTAATGAAAGTTTATGAATTTTTTCTCTTTGAAAAAAACTAGTATTAAAAAGTTGAAAACTACAATAAAAACCATGATATCATTATACAACACCTACAAGGAAAACAGGAGAACGCCAAGATCTAACTGATTTTCAAGATCACAGCATAAATTACAAAATGATCTTCAAGATGGCGGACGTAACTACATACTGATTTTAGGGATGGCGGACGTAACTACATACCCGGCAGATTTTCACGATGGCGGACGTACTACGTAACAGCAGGAACAGAGCCCAACTCGACCAGCAGGAACAGAGCACCAACTCGACCAGCAGGAACAGAGCAACAACTCGACCAGCAGGAACAGAGCACCAACGCAAAACAGAGCAACAACTTGACCAACGCGGAACAGAGCAACAACTCGACCAGCAGGAACAGAGCAGCAACGCGTCAATCAGAAACAGAGCAGCAAAAATCGTGCCAACAATGAAAATAGTAACCTTACAGCTTTCACGGGCGATTTATTTATAGAAAATAGTTCGGCCGAAAGTAAAAGTTCGACCGAACTTTTCTATAAGTTCGGCCGAACTCCTATTGCTGGTTTTCCAAACCTCCGGCAAAAATTCTGTTTGCTGCGCCGTCACTGTGCCGTCAATCTAAACGGACTCAAAAGTTCGGCTGAACTTTCTAAGAAATTTTGGCCGAACTATTATATAGTTTGGCTGAAATTTATAAAATGTTCGGCCGAACTATTGCCAAAAAAATATTTCTGCCCCCGATTCTCACAAAAGTTACGTTTCTGCCCTTGAATTTATTTCTAATGATTTAAAGATCTAGAATAAATTTAAATATGTATAATTTTGTTAAGTTTGTTTTATTGTGCATGAGATGTTTTTGTTGTAATTGCACCTATTGACAACGATGAAAATGTTAAGTATTATTTGATGCATTTCACTGAACAAAAAATGAAATTATTACAAAACTATAATGATCACGGATTTCAATATGGCGGAGGAACTGTTATACTGAAAGGTTATTTTTTCAGACAAACTAATGAAAGTGGGGACTTTGTTTACTTTGAAGACTATGAACCTAATTCCATAAGTTGTCAATATAGTCACTTGGTGTGTACAGCACACATAAAGTTGATAGAGGTTCAATCAAATAAAAAAATGAAAATTAAGAAATGGAAAATGTCAAAATCCGATCATGAAAAAATTATTGAAGATGGCATTCCATTGGAATTTTTTTGATTGAATTGCCCAACAATTTAATCTCTCTGAATTAAATGTGTTTTAGAACTTCCAGTACTCAACTAAAAATTGAGCTGCTTATGTTATTTGTGCAAGTGTCTTCACTTGTACAAATTGTTTTGGTACATGCACGTGCTCTAGTATCAATTGAAAGTAGCTTTTCTATACATGTGTATTGATGAAAAATATTAAATGTATTGGATATATATATATATATATATATGTTCTAGAATGAAATTAATTGTTCAAGTAGTTTTACTACATGTGCATTGATGAAAAATTATTTACGTACTCAATATATATGTTCTAGAATGCAATTAACTGGAACTAGTTTTTCTATGTGCATTGATGAAAAAATAGTTGGATTTTCTGGTAAAAAGTATCCACAATGTAAATAAATCATCCGCAGTATAGTTTTGTACGAAGATTCCTTTCAGACAAGAGACTCGGAGCACTTCTCCGACTTTTGGTGGGATTTGACCCACATCTCTATTCTTGATTGAAAATCTAGTACAAAATTTGTTTGTCCAATGGTCGGATATGTTCAATGTGCATTGATGAAAAATGTTACTTACATATTGGATATATATGTTCTAGAATGAAATTAATTATTCAAGTAGTTTTACTATGTGCATTGATGAAAAATGATTTAAATGTACTCAATATATATGTTCTAGAATGCAATTTTAACTAAAAGTAGTTTTTCTATGTGCATTGATGAAAAATTGTATTGGATATATACACGAACTTAATGTGCCCAATTTTTCTTGTGATATTTTCTAATAAAGAGTATCCATGCAATGTAAATAAATCATCCATAGTATAGTTTTGTGCGAATATTCCTTTCATACAAGAGACTCGGAGCACTTCTCCGACTTTTGGTGGGATTTGACCCACATCTCTATTCCTGATTGAAAATCTAGTACAAAATTTGTCTGTCCAATGGTTGGATATATGTTCTATGTTCTAGAATGCAATTAACTGAATGTCATCAATTTACCAAATTATAAATCAACAAGGCTACCTATTTGAGTGCATTAATGACATTGACCCAAATTCAACAAAAATATATGTACTTCTTATATTTCTAATCAAAATTAAAGGGATAATTTACATATATCTACTTCTTTAAACTCTTTTTTCAATTAGAGCTCAATTTATACATGGTTAGTTGCATTGAAAAGCTATGTTCTTCCTATTGGAAATTTTTTCACTCAAACAAGACTATGTAGATATCAAAAGCAATCTTAAGATGCCAAATGTACTTCAACCATCCAAAACTTGAGTTTTAAAAACTTTTTGATTAAATCAAAACAATACAAGTCACATAGGAGTCTTCTATCTAAGCCAAATGTAGATTGAAACCATCCAAAACTTAGATCAAAACATTTAACATTTAACATTAAATCAAAATTAAAGGGATTTACATATAACTACTTCTTTACTCTTTTTTATTAAATCAAAACAATACTTCACATGGGAGTCTTCCATATAGGCCAAATGTAGATTGAAACCATCCAAAACTTAGATCAAAACATTTAACATTATATCAAAACATTTAACATTTAACATTAAATCAAAATTAAAGGATTTGCATACATATAACTGTAATGAACATAATGTACATAGCGAGACCCGTCTCCTGGGTTGCCTAACTAGCCAACACCAGAGGGGGTCTGAATCAAAAAAACAGAAGAGGAGCTGCCCATAACCGGGAAAAAGCTAAAGAGGACCTGACATCAGGCTAGCTATCAATGTGTGTAGGAGGATTCTTCTCCACAATTGGACAATCGTAGTCCTCCGAATCATCATCTACTCCCTTGGAGTGTTGGGAGGAGTTTTCGTTGCTTGCACCATCACTGCTCGAGCTCATCGAGCCGGATTTGACTGGAAGATCTGCCGACTTCCTGGTGTCCTGGGGCAAATGGGTTGGGATGGTGGACTTTCTCCACCGCTTCCTGGAACTAGAAGCACCTTCATCTTGCGGCTCCTCCCGAAAAGAGATGGAAATGTTCGTTGTAATTCGCGATCTGACCATAACGCTGGTGAAGTGAAATTTTGCTTCATTGCTTGCTGAAGGAGGGTGGCTACCTGTGTCATGGATGGAAAGAGGAGGACAAGAGCTAGCACTCCTGCCCCCTCCATCCCTACCCCCACCTCCCCTTCTGCAACGCATCCATTGTCTACGCATGGGGTCTTCCATAGGCCAAATGTAGATTGAAACCATCAAAAACTTAGATCAAAACATTTAACATTATATCAAAACATTTAAAACATTTAACATTAAATCAAAATTAAATGGATTTACATTTAAAACATTTAACATTAAATCAAAATTAAAGGGATTTACATTAAATGTAGATTAAAATGGTATCCAAAACTTAGTTTTAAAAACTTTTTGATTATATCACAACATTACTTCACATGATTAATGTACTTCAACCATCCAAAACTTGGGTTTTAAAAACTTTTTGATTATATCACAACATTACTTGACATGCCATCCAATTGTAGTTCAACTATCCAATAAAAACATTTAATATTATATCACATGTGCCAAATGTAGATTTAAACCATCCAAAACTTAATTTTTAAAAACTTTTTGATTATATATCGTGCAACATTACTTCACATGCCATGCCAATTATAGTTCAACTATACAATAGAAACATTTAACATTATACCACATTTGCCAAATGTAGATTGAAACCATCCAAAACTTAAGTTTTAAAAACTTTTTGATTATATATCGTGCAACATTAAAACATTAAATATCACATGCCAAATGTAGGTTGAAACCATCCAAAACTTCAGTTTTAAAATTTTTTTGATTATATCATACATAACATTACTTCACATGCCATGCCAATTATAGTTCAACTATCAAATAAAAACATTTAACATTATATCACATGCCAAATGTAGATTGAAACCATCCAAAACTTAACTTTTAATTTAACAAAAAATTATAGATCACAACATTACTTCACATGCCAAATGTACTTCAAGCATCCAAAACTTAAATTTTAAAAACAAAACAAATTATAACACATCATTACATAACATGCCAAACGTAGTTCAGAAGCAAAACATTAATTTATAGATGACAACATTACTAGTAGTTCAATTATCCAAAACTTAAAAGTTTTAAAAACCAAACAAATTATATAACAACATTACTTCACATTCACATGCCAAAAGTATTAAAACCATCCAAAACTTAACTTTTTGGAACAAAACAAATTATATTAACACTGTAATAAAATATGTCCAAAAATTGTAGATCTCACAAGTATCAAACTGTATCAAGTTATATATATATATATATATATATATATATATATATATGACAGTGCATCTAGATAATATATAAAAAAGAAAATTTAAGACTATCTAAATCTTGAAATCAAATCTACAAATCATGTCCATCAAATAGAGATGGATCTAGTGTCTTTCCTATCATGGTCTCAATCCGCGCACTATCATGTGAAGCATGGGAAACCTAAATACACAATGCACATGTACTTGAACATTAAAATTTGATGTTTTAAAAATGAGTGAGAATATATATAGAACTTCATGTAAAAAACAAAATATAACAAAAAAATCATGCAATACCTCATGAGGTTCCCTCTCCATTTGATCAACAAGTTCCGCCCCCATAAGAACATTTGCAATGGTAAACTGTACAATATACATGTACAGTTATATATCTATATATATATATATATATATATATATATATATATTAAAATTTCAAATGAAAATGCACGTGTACATATATAAACTTATTTTCAATAATATTAAAAAAAAAGTTAGACAACTTGTTCAAATGGTTGAAATGGTGTGGATGCTCCTATCTCCATCGCTAGAGTCCGTGGATTAAAGAAATCTTATATAGGAACCCAAATTCAAAAAATTTAAAATAACTCAATATATATATATATATATATATATATATATATATCTCAATTTTTAATGGAAATTTTTGAGGTGGAATATATATATATATATATAACTTAAACATAAATTTTAAAAGTGAAAAATTGTCCATACTTGTGGCTCATCTCCTAAGGAAGTAGAAGGTACATCTCCCAAGGAAGAAGAAGGTACCGCCATCCCAAAAACATCGGACGGAATCGGAATCTATTAAAACATTTTATCATTATATATACATACATGTACATGTGTGCACAATTATTTATTTTAAAATATCACTTAAAAAACACTAACATTTTCCAACATATCTTGATGGTGAGACCCATCTGCATTGTTTGAACCAGAGGTCCCGAACGTGATATTAACATTTTCGTCATTCATCATGCATGACAACTACAAATGGTGTTTTAACATATAATGATACATTTTTGTTAGATTAATGTACATACAAATAAATGTATACATGTACATACACATGTATTTATTACAAATTTTACACATGTATACATGTTAAAATAATTGAACCCTAAGGTCATTAACACATACCATTCCTATGCCCTCTTCCTCATGAAGAATTAGGTCTTGAAAACCATTGCGACAATTTTTTGCATATATTCAGAGATCTTAAACATTCATGTTGTCAATCTCTTTATCTGTACAATACATAAAATTTGCACGTGCATTTTCACATGCTCTTTGTCGATTTAGACAAATATCGAATCCAGCAAATCTGCTTTAAACATTGTCGATCATGAAATCCCTTGCTTCTCGACTTATTTGAGAAGTCGCATCCATCTCTGACTGCAGAGTTTCAACTCGAAAAGGTTGACTCACTAATGGCAGCTCAGGGCAAGGCAACTCCACATCTCGCTTAGCGCCCTTACGGTCATACAATCGACCTTTCCCTGGACCAAAAAATTCTGATGGAAGGTCATTGTAGTTGGGTTTCATATCCAAAAAAAATTCTGCGCGAAACAATTGTGCAAAATAAACAAGAACCTTTTCGTTCCATGGGAGGCTTCCATAAGTCGCAAGGTGCATATCATACAAATAGTGCGCTATATTTGGGTGCTTGAAATATTGCATCTTCAGCATTTTTCTTTTTGGCCCTTCCTTGAAACTAAACATTGACTTCGCCATATCTTTTGTAACTTTTTGTTTTACATCATCCCATTTATCTGGACCCACTACTGTTTTCCTTCTCTTTCTCATCACTTCTACAAATGTATCAATTGTTGGCCCAAGAGTTTTGTACACATTTACAAGTTCGCCGAATGAATGTGTAACTATTTCGAGGCTTTGTCGACTCTCAGCAAGTAGAGTCAAAGCCACGAGATCTCTCCGCAATTTTGCATGAATTTTTTCACACCTTTGTAAGGTGCATTGCGCCATTTTTATTTTCCATGGTATATCAGAAATGTTAGTTGGATAAGTTGTGGTGGGTAGAAAACCTTCTTCTTGAATGTAGCATTCTGCCCTGTGTCTACTTTGACCAAAATTTGGAACATTTTCGACCTCCGCATCAATATATATAAAATTTCATATATTAGAAAAAACACATGTAAAAAAATTTGTACAAATTCAATGAAAAAAATATTGAAATTGATGGCAACCTTGACATGATTGGTTACCATCTTCTCCACCATGAAACTGTTGAGACCCAGAACGACCCCACTGAGAACCAGACCCAAAATGACCATGCTGAGAATCGGCACCACCAGTCGTTGGTTGGCCTTCAAGGGAATAAATATCACCACCATCACGCAACCTGCTACCACTCATTGATGGCCCTCTAAGGGGATTTGAACCACCACCAACCTCTCAAGACGAGAGAGAAGCTTCATAAACAAATACGAATTTATAATCAATTGAAAAATACATTCATGTGTACATATAAATACATGTAGATATTCATTGATTAAATTTCATGAACCATACCACGACTGGTGAACCATGGGCACGCTCCATGGATGGAGTAGAGACCCTTCTCTTCTTAGCTCCCAAAAAATTAAAAAATGAAACTTATTAACAACTAATTTAACTCAGAAAGTTAATAAAAAATCAATTCCATATGTACACACATGTATGGATATTTCAGATTATATTTAAATACTGTGAACATCCCCCGATCCGTGAACCCCCATATGGGATTTTGTTGATATTCGTCGTTCATCCTCCATGATATATATATCTATTTGTGGAAATTTACACAAAATAAATTTCATAAAATCAATTTGTAATTTAGTGTACACAGATTATGTAGAACACAACTTTGAAAGAAATAACTGATGTGTGAAACTCAATTTAAGAAAAAAAGAAATTATAAAAATGATAATTTCACCAAATTGTGCTTTACATGGTGGAAGCACACTTGGTATAAATTGAAAAAAACACATGGTCATTAAAAAATAAGTGAAATTGCATTTAAACAAACTCCATTTAAACAAAAATTTGTTGAAGTCCCCACATTTTAATTTTATAAAAATGTGAAGTTCACCACTTGTTGCAAATGTGAAGTTCACCAAGTTGCGCTTTACATGGTGTGGTGGGAGCACACTTGGTATATAATTGAAAAAAACACATGGTCATTAAAAAATACACATTTATAAGTACACAACACACACATATCCAAGATATGTTACAATGTCCATCAATAAATTTTGAAGGAGAGCATCTCAACACTAATTCATCTTTGAGAGATGAATCTTGAATTTTTGAACAAGAGAATCTCAAAACCAATTCATCTTTGAGAGATGAATCTTGCATTGGAATTGCTTT
Organism: Pinus albicaulis; assembly: GCA_034641835.2. NCBI lineage: Eukaryota > Viridiplantae > Streptophyta > Pinopsida > Pinales > Pinaceae > Pinus > Pinus albicaulis. The sequence continues at coordinate 468,492,080 of CM076575.1, forward strand.
GTATAATTCTAATTCATCTTTGATAGATGAATCATGAATTGGCATTGCCCCACGCAATAGATCAGCAGACATCTTATTCACATTTGTACAATGCCTTATACTAAAAAATTGAAATTGGCTAACAATATTGTTTGCTATTCCATGCAGTTCTTTTAGCCTCTCCTTCTTAACTTGGCACACGCCACTCATCTGGTTGCACACAAGTTCAGAATTGGTGAAAACTACAATTCCATTTGATCCATACTCCATCGTTGTTCCCAAGCCTTCTATCAATCCAATATAATATGCCTCGTTGTTTGTTGTTCTTCCCGGTATATTCATTTTCCTTTGGACGACTTTGCTAGTCACAATATTGGAAAGCACATATGTAATCACTGCTTTTCCTGGATTGGGATAGCAAGAAACTTCTATGCATAATTTCCATTTTTCAACCATATTTAATGGTTTTCTTATCCCTGAAAAAAAAAAACAAATTCAATAAAAATAAATATATTAAATCGACATTTATTGCAAATGCATGAGAGAAATGACACAAGATCATGAGGGAAATGACATGTGCATTGTTTATTTTAAAGTTTGACTTAAAAAGTTTATGGTAGAGTTCACATCTAAAATTAATGGGAGGAAGCCTTTAGTTTGTGGGAGAAATGACACATGTACACAATTTACCTTAAAGTGGTTGTGTTTTATGGATATTAGAGGAAGCCTTTAGTTTGTGGGAGAAATGACACATGTACATAGTTTACCTTAAAGTGGTTGTGTTTTATGGATATTAAAATGAAGAACTTCTATTTAGATCCATTCCAGAGATTGACTGTAGGGGCATTTACTAGATATGTCACCTTTCATAAAAGATGAGATTCAGAGGCTACCTGGCCTTTTACAGACTCTGCCTATAAAACTTGTAGAAATAAACACTACCTATCCCAATTTTACCATGTGAAGGGTGTAGAGGACCCGTGGAATCACTCAAGGTTGTATTATTAAACCTTCGGTTTAATGATCTTCAACCTTTGGTTGTACTTTGAAGGTCCTTGACCTTCATCTTGCAACTGGAGGTTGTAGATCCTTCAACCTTTGGTTGATCTTTCCTTAAACCTTTGGTTTAATGATCTTCAACCGTTGGTTGTAGATCCTTCAACCTTTCGTTGTCCTTCATCCTTAAACCTTTGGTTTAATGATCTTCAACCGAAGGTTGTAGATCCTTCAACCTTTGGTTGTTGTTATGGGTTCAACCTTTGGTTGGTTGTACTTTCAACCTTTGGTTGTTTCTCCTTAAACCTTTCAACCTTTGGTTGTACTTTGAACGTCAAGGGACCTTCATCCTTCAACCTTTGGTTGTTGATCCTTAAACCTTTGGTTTAATGCAAAATTCCTTGACCTTACTCATTGGGCAAGCCCAACCTTCCTTAAACCTTTGGTTTAATGATCTTCAATTGTTGGTTGTAGATCCTTTAGGACGGGTTCCACCCATTCCTTCCTATGGTTGATCCTTCAACCTTTGGTTGTCCTTCATCCTTAAACCTTTGGTTTAATGATCTTCAATCGTTGGTTGTAGATCCTTCATCATTAAACCTTTGGTTTAATGATCTTCAACCGAAGGTTGTAGATCCTTTAGGACGGGTTCCACCCATTCCTTCCTATGGTTGATCCTTCAACCTTTGGTTTTCCTTCATCCTTAAACCTTTGGTTTAATGATATTCAACCATTGGTTGTAGATCCTTTAGGATGGGTTCCACCCATTCCCTCCTATGGTTGATCCTTAATGGCCCTATAAGGGCATAGGGTCCCATACATATGGTTATATGGCCCTATGAGGGCATGGGGTTCCATCAGTAATGGCCCTATAAGGGCATGGGGTCCCATCATATGGGTGATATGGTCTGATATGATTGATAATAATCAGATCATATCATCGCATTAATCAATTGCAAGGACCTTGAATGGCCCTATGAGGGCATATGCTCCCATCAGTAATGGGAGGGCCTTCCATGACATGCTGAAGGACCTTATAGACCCCCTTAAGGGGGCATAGAGGCTTATTATCCTAATGGTTTGGTGGACCATAGGATCTCTAAGTGTAGCTATAAGGAGGCAATAAGGCCTTCAATGATATGCTAATGGCCCCTCTTCTCCGCGGGGGTGTGCTACACGGAGTCCACTTACCTCCTGAGGGTTGGGCCATTGAGACCAGTGACCTAACTTGAGGGCATCGCCGACTGTTAAAATGATGGTGACCTCCTGAGGGGCATATCCTACTGGATAGATGACCTAACTTGAGGGGTGGAATCAATAGGCTTTTGCCTGAGAGGGCCATAGAGGACCGTTTAAGGCACGTTGGAGGCATTGATGGCAACGTTACCTCCTGAGGGCATCACTGGAATGGGCTCTACAAGATATTAAGGTAAATCTATATATATATATATATATATATATATATATATATATATATATATATATATATATCTATTAATTGTTTCAATAGAAGTGTAATAATAATTTCAAAAATAAAATATTCTACTTCCTTCAATCACTATTTACATATCATCATAAAGTACCACTTCCTCACACAACAAGTCTTTGAGAAAATAGTGAAGATGGAATACATACCCACAAAGCCTCTTATTAGAGAAGCATTTGAATATGTGAGAAACAAATTAGGAATAGTTCTTGTAAATTATCTTGTTAGAGAACCATTTGAACATGTAAGAAACAAATTAGGGATATTTCTTTTAAATTATTGTCACTTATTTGACTTCAAAAAAAGAGCCTATGAAATTGAGTGCAATATCTATGCGGTAGAGTACACAATATCTAAGGGGAGAATACAATATATTTGACTTCAAAAGAAGAGCCTATGAAATTGAGTGCAATATCTATGTGGGAGAGTACACAATATCTAAGGGGGAGAATAGATATAAGGAAGGAATAGAAAGAGTAACAAAAAGCATATGATTGTGTCAATAATTTGAAGTAGTCTAGAAAGATAACAAAGGACCATCAAAGTTGAGTGCAATATCTATATGATATCTATATGATCAAGTGTCAATAATTTGAAGTAAAGAGAGATAACAAAGGACCATCAAAATTGAGTGCAATATCTATGTGGGAGAGTACACAATATCTAAGGGGGAGAATAGATATAAGGAAGGAATAGAAAGAGTAAAAAAAAGCATATGATTGTGTCAATAATTTGAAGTAGTCAAGAAAGATAACAAAGGACCATCTAAATTGAGTGCAATATCTATATGATCAAGTGTCAATAATATGAAGTAGTCAAGAAAGATAAAAAAGGACCATCAAAATTGAGTGAAATATCTATATGATATCTATATGATCAAGTGTCAATAATTTGAAGTAAATAAAGATAACAAAGGACCATCAAAATTGTGTGCAATATCTATATGATTGTGTCAATAATTTGATAATTTGACGTTGTCAAGAAAGATAACAAAGGACCATCAAAATTGAGTGCAATATCTATGTGGGAGAGTACACAATATCTAAGGGGGAGAATACAATATATTTGACTTCAAAAGAAGAGCCTATGAAATTGAGTGCAATATCTATATGATCAAGTGTCAATAATTTGAAGTAGTTAAGAAATATAACAAAGGACCATCAAAATTGAGTGCAATATATATATGATATCTATATTCAATCAAGTGTCAATAATTTGAAGTAAAGAAAGATAATAAAGGACCATCAAAATTGAGTGCAATATCTATGTGGGAGAGTACACAATATCTAGGGGGAAGAATACAATATAAGGAAAAAATAAAAATAGTAACAAGAAGCATATGATTGTGTCAATAATTTGAAGTAGTCAAGAAAGATAACAAAGGACCATCATCAAATTCAAATTGAAAGATCAAGTAGTCTTCTTCATGAAGAATAAGCATTAACTAGGTTCATCATTTAAAGGGTTCATTTTTCAATAAAAAAATTTATGAATATTATGGAATGAATCATTGTACATTATGATAAATCTTGTATTTAAATGACATTTGATCTATGAATAAAAAATAAAATGGGATCATCTCTTCATATATGTGTGTGTGTGTGTGTGTGTGTGTAAGAGAGAAATAAAAAGAAAAGGTAATTCCACCAAGCCTAAAGGAGCATGTCCTAATACATTAAATTATGTCCTAATACATTAAATTATGTTTGGTTTCTAGAAGCATTAATCATGAAAGCAAAGGTAATTCCACCAAGACTAAAGGAGCTTGTCCTAATACATTAAATTATGTTTGTTTTCTAGAAGCATTAATCATGAAGAGTCATGAGATCCACATTTCGACCATATTATTTTCAAGTTAAAGGAGCATGTCCTAATACATTATTATGTTTGGTTTCTAGAAGCATTAATCATGAATTTTCTTTGAGATCCACATTTCCATCATACTATTTGCAAGTTCACATTTCCATCATGCTATTTGCAAGTTTTATATGAAGATATGTAGTCTAATAACTAATTAGCAAGTTGTGATGTCCTAATACATTATTATGTTTGGTTTCCATCATACTATTTGCAAGTTCTATATGAATATATGTAGTCTAATAACTATACAGTCTAACCCATATAACATATAACAGCCTTTGACAGTATGAGAAAAGAGTCAAAAAACAGAGAGGCCTCCCAGCAGAGTTCCACATGTTCATCAAGGTAAGCAACATAATATCGGAAGTGAAACAATGACACCACTAAAAATATGTGAATTTAGATATTAAATTGACATTTATTGAAAATGACATGTGCATGGTTTATCTTAAAGTTTGACTTAGAAAGTTTATGGTAGAATTCACATCTAAAATTAATGGGAGGAAGCCTTTAGTTTGTGGGAGAAATAACGTGCATGTAAACAGTTTACCTTAAAGTGGTTGTGTTTTATGGATATTAAAATGAAGAACTTCTATTTAGATCTATTCCAGAGATTGACTGTAGGGGCATTTACTAGATATGTCACCTTCCATAAAAGATGAGATCCAGAGGCTACCTGGCCCTTTACAGACTTTTCCTATAAAACTTGTAGAAGTTAAGAAATTTACATTGACAAATTTACTTGTGAGAAATTTACATTGACAACATATAGAGATTCAACTAGGCTTGTGAAAAGTACAAGTGGACAATGTATAATTCTACTTAGAAGAGTCTTTGGTTTAATGGTTAAGCAAGAAAGAGTTGTTACTTTCTCTATCTAGAGTAGAAGTGGAATACATAGTAGTTACTTCTTTTTGAGTGTTTTGGATGAAATAGAAATAGAGAAATAGCATGCATATTCAAACTAAAACTAAATTAAAACTAAAACAAATAAAAAAAAAGCTATAAATAGATTCAAACAACTGCAATAATCCAAACAATGTCTCTTTCGACCCCTCTTATTGAGTGCTGGTAGGAAATGAGGATGAAAATTTAACCTACTTGCCAAGGGGCCCTTAGAACTTGGGTTCTAAGTCCCGATGCAAGAATGTCTTTACTTCCAAGCTTGTCTCGGTGCAAAGTCTTACTCTCTCTAATATGGTGGACTGAACTTGCTGGATGGCCAACAATTGAGTCCCCTCTATCTCAGCTCCGGATCACACACTGCTGATATTGCTTGGGGTAATTATGGCTAGCATAACAATGTGCTCTCAAGTTGTTCATCTCTTGGTGGCATTTTATAGGATAATTCATATCCTCCTTCCCTCTCTTGGTACATTGTGGATGGTTACAAAGATGTTGGGTTATGACTTTGAAATCCTCTACAAAAAGGGAAGAAAATTGTTCTTGTAGATGCACTTTCAAGAAAGGATGAGGATATGGAAGCATTTATTTGTGTCATTTCTATTATCCAACCTGATTGGATAATTGAAATAAGGGATGAATGGAAGGATGACGAAGAGGTGTGGACACTTATTCAAAAGTTGCAGTAAGATCCTAGTACATCTGCACATTTAGTTGGAAAAATGATTCATTATGGTACAAAGATCACTTATATCTTTGAAATAATTCTCAACTCAAGCAAAATATTCTCTTGAAATTGCACACCTCCCCATTAGGAGGACACTCAGGGTTTTTAAAAATTTACCATATGCTCAAGAAGGAATTGTTTTGGGATGGCCTTAAATATGATATTCAAAATTTTGTGGTAGTGTTATGCAACCAACTCACAAAATAGAAGAAAAGATAGATCAACGACTTAGAAATCAGCCTCTTTGAAGGGGGTAACCTCCTTTACATTACATAAATGAACAATTTTTGGATGATGCAAATGACAATCCTACCTTTTATATAGTAGTGTAAGGGGTCAAAATATAGCAATATACGGACCACATGGGCACAACAATAAAAATAATGGGTCTACACCAATGGGGCACAATATTAACAATATGGGGATTACATGGGCACAAAAATAACAATAATGGGGCTACACTAACAATAAAAATAAGGGGATAAACTAGTATTATAGGGACCTAACATGCCCCTCTCCTTCAAACAAGTATTTTCCTCAATGCTTGACTAGTTTTGGATGCTTCCGTATAAAATTCTCATTCTCCCATGTGGAATCTTCAGTAGGTAAGTTCTTGCACTTGATGAGATACTCTGAAATTGATCGATTCCATAGCTATCGATTTCTTGTTTTCGTGACTGCTTCAAGTTCCAATATGATTTTTCCTTCCTCATCAAGTTCTGGAAATATTGTTTGAGCTGGGAGTTTGTCACCTATAACCTTATTTAAGCATGAAACATGGAAAACTAGGTAACACCCATCCACTGAAGGTCTCTATCCCCAACAAGCCTTTCCCAACACCCGTTGGACTATGCGAATGATACTTCCTCTATCGAAGCTACCGAAACCCATCGACAAGGAACACCCATCCCTTCTTTACCAAGCTATCTCGGTCTGCTAATCATCTAGGGCCCTTTCTACTCTGTTTTCCCCTTCTTCTCTTTTAATTGATTGATTAGTAGAAAAAAAATTCATATGAGGATATGTAATATGAACATGGTGAGTTATGACATTTTTTGCATGTGGTATTAGTAAGCCATGGCATTTCTCCATGGTGTTATAACAAAGTGTATTTACATATTAATAATATCCATGGTAAAGTGGAGATGAATCTCCATGGTTAAGAATCTTTACATGTTTTTCTTTTAATGTATATATGTTAATCATGTATTATTTATTTTAATAATTAATAATAATAAATTTAAAATAAAGTTATAATTTAGTTAATGTTTACTAATTTTTTTTTTTTGAAATGTGAGATGTATCATGAAGTATTTTGATGCTTATTGAAGTTTACTCTATATATATATATATATATATATATATATATATATATATATATATATATATTCAATTCTATACAAGACATAAATTGCATCAATAAGTTTGTAGAATGTATGCATCAACGTTTCTCTAATAATCTTATTAAAAAACCCACCAACATGGATGTGTCAATAATAATGCTAAAGCACCTCAAGCATTTAGTACGTTGTCACAAAGTTCACATAACTTCAACTTTAAGTAGGAAATTCAACAAACCTAAAAGTAATTTTTAGATAAAGTTAATAGTTGAACCTAGTGGCAATTCACCAAATCTATAGCTCAAGTTCATAATTTTATGTCACAACTCAAATTTAAATCCAGCTTAATCATTATTGAACCAAAACTGGAAGTCAAACTATATAACTTAAAATACAATAAACTATAACTAATTATTATTGAACCTAAATTGAAACTCTAACTATGTAACTTAAAATATAATGTGATTTAATCCATTAAATAAACCATATATATAATATATATGTATGGGGGAGTTTGGTTTTTAAATTGGATAATTGTAATTTTAAGATGTTAATTCGATATCTTTCACTTGTATCATAATAGTGATTAAAAACCACAAGTACTTGATACGATATGATTTAATTCTTCAATGTTTTCGAAATTTATAATTTTAAATTATTAATTCTATACCATTTAAAAGGTAACAAATTCATATTCAAAATATAATTTAAAACAAAATTCACACCAAATATCATTTCACTAAATTCTAATAAAAAAATACCAAAAGATCACCTCCTTTCAATCATTTTGGATGCACATCCTCTGCCCTCCGAGCGTTTATATATAACAGTAATGCGTTGTAATACCAACACAATTTATAGTCTTTGTATTATTTCACAAACACATTACAATTTATAGTCTTTGTATTATTTCACAAACACATTGCAATGATTCTTCACTAATGGATTGTTCAAGCACGCACTGAAACCCAAAAAATGATTTTGTAATTCCACAACACATAATAGTTAGGCGTACAACGTATTGACGCGAGAGTGGTCACATGCATGCTAGTCTACCGAAATTGAAGGCACCATTAATGGTCGAAGAAGTACCATTTTAGTGTTGCACTGACTTTGCTGCATTCTTCGTAGCGCCAATGTCCGTGCAGGTTATGTTAGAATATATGGAAGTTGTCTATTCAGAGAGTGGAATAGCTTGGATGGTAGTTTTTAGTTGGAATCTGGTCAACTAAAATTCAAAAAATTAGGTAGTTGGAGTGGTTGGAATCCATTTTTGATAGTAAAAATGGATTCAGCACTATCAAAAACCCTAAGAGCACTCAAAATACTAAAGTTTAACAACTATAAACAACATTCTGATAAAATCTTTGCCAATTTTTTTCAAAATCTTTGTCTAATTCTTAGCCAAAATACTGCTTTTTTAGATTACGCAGAATATATGTGGCGTCTTTCCTTCAAATATTCACAAAATGTTGGTACAGCCTGTCCCTGCATAGACGTCGGTGCAACCTATTGAAGCATGAGCATGTACAAAATAAAAAATCTACCAACCATTTTGGCATGTAAAATATTATTAAGTTAATAAAATGTATGGTCAGGTGTTTTCTACGGATGCCATAAATTGGTATAGATAATAGATTTTTGTTGAAATTAAGTTAAAAAATTCAAAAAATTAGTTTATTGGAGTGTTTTTTGGAAGTATTTGAATAATTTTTTAATGATAGAAATAAATTCAGTATTATTAAATATCTCTAAACACCTAAAATCTTGAAATTTAATAGTTATAATTCAAATTTAAAAAAAAACCTAAACTTTTAAATTTTTTTATTATTTTCATATGTGAATTCTTAAACAGATGAGAAGACAACGAAGAAAAGAACTCGGCTCTCTCCACTATGATCCTAGAAATACTATGATGTTTATTAAAAGAATTTGTGCCATGATAGGGAATTGGGACTAAAATTGATGATTTAGTTATTGAAGTCTCGAGTAGAGTACAAAAGGGGATTAAATGAATGATTTAGTTATTGAATTTTGGGGTAGAGTATAAAGAAGCAAAGTGTTGACGTTTGGGGGAGAAATGAGGTAATGGGTGAGAGTCAACTTTTTATTTTACTTTAAACAATTTTAATTAATTTAATTTAGTTTAGTTTAATTTAATGTACGTATGTATACCTTCAATTATGACACACTAAAACCATTAAAAAATAAAATTAAAAAAACTTTTATACACCACCTCCATTACGGAAAATATGAGAGAAGGGTGTGTGGGTCTCTCATAAGCCCTACTTTTCTTTAGTGTAAAAGTATAAAGGGTTATGGCTCCCTTTTAAGTCATCCCTTTGTGATTCATCATAGTTTCCTTTCGCGAAGTGGGTATGTTTTCCTTTTTAATTTAGAAACCTACACCTTCGAGAAAGAATCGTCTACATGCTCTGTATAAAACAAAATAAATTATGTTAAATTTGACAAAAACATATTATGTTAAAATTTTATTTGAGCATTTTTTTTAAAAATTTTAGTATTTTTTTATTCATATATATAAACAAAACAACAGGTTACATTATTATATTTTATGTTTGGTTAACTTGTTCGAAGGAAATTAGGTTTGTTGGCCACCTCAAAGAGTTAAAAGCCAACCAAAATTGAAACAATTTAATCTTGTCTCTAATCGCCTTATAAGGTATATTATCTACTATATCTTTTGACATACTAATACAAAAGTAAATGCTATCCGCCCATTTCATGGTCCAACAAAAAACAGTAGAATTCTGGAATTACTCATCTAAGATTCAATAGGTGTCGGATCCTTAACACATGATCCAAACATATCTACTTGATGCATACTTTGGAGTTGATGTTCCATTCAACCTAGATGCACATTCTGGTGATGTACCTGAAGTTGTATTGCCTGAATATCTCTATGCATATCAACCAATATGGAAGTTGCCTTTGGGTCACCTCCTACCTCTTGAACTACTACAATGGCCTTTGCCATTAGACACTTCATTGTCCAATAGAGATGGATAGAACAAGGACAAACTTCCTCTTGTGTTCTCGAGATCAGTCACCATAGGTGTCATTTCCTCATCTGGAATCTCTTCCTCAACTTTGGTTTTGAGGTATTGCTCCCAACTTGAAATCAAACCTTTTACTTGTCCTGGTGTCCCCACAACATAGGCATGCAGTAAGTTTTCCATGATTTCCTTACCAGGTTTTCTTCCTCATTTATTAGGTCCCACCTTCTCCTTGTCTTTGTCCTTTCTTGTATTACCAAATGGGCCTCTTTTCTAGCATTTCCTTTACTTATCTGTGCTTTCACCATTTTCATTTTGGTGGGTCTCCCAGCAGTTGTACCTTCACCCGAATCCACACTGAGGTTCTTACCCGACGTGTAGAGACCAAAGAGTGAAAGAAGCTAGGAGGACCTGTACAGGGAAACAGAGAAAAAAAATTGTTTTTTGTCAGGCTAAGTAAAGTCCTCTCCCGTCTATTGAGGGTCGGATATTTCCGTCCCACCACCTCTGCCTTATTACTTTTCTCCTACTTGCTTGCCCCTATTCTCCTATCTCTGTGAGAGTTCCTCTTTGCAGCCAACAACAAACTCAAAAATTGATAGTTCATGCATTTAGCATACTCAGTAGGCCACGGGAAAGAGCACCGTGTGCATGCCTCTATATTCTTAATTTTACAAAATTTCCTCTTCTTAATAAGAAACTTACATTATGACTAGTTTTCACATTCCAACATGATTTTGCAAAAAAGATCCTTTCCTTAATCAACATAAGTGCAAATGAGGCGAAGGTTGTGAATTCCATCTCATTTACTACCAAATAAATTTATCTAGAAACCAAGGGTTACTAGCAACTAATTTAACTGCTATATCTAAAGGGTTACAAACCATCTTAGACTAAGAATTTGAAGTTATATGTTGGAGGTAAAGGAAAACGCATATAACAACTAAAAAAAATTACAATGCAATTAAGAATGAACGATATTAAGATATATATAGATGTTTTTTTTAGAGGGTTGCGGGGGAGAGAAATTATAATTATCATAATATAGTTTATTTTATTTTTCTAATAGTCGACTAAAGATTAAGTTGCAATGATTCTTCTCTATCATGTACTTAAAAATGTGTATATGAGAGAGAAATACTTGTAATGTATTTATGATATTATTAACACCATGTATATTTAAAGGGAGTTTAGTTGTTCAACTTATAAGAACAAGGGTGTGGGATTTTTCTGTGGGTTGCAAGTCAGTTATGTTTGTCTGCAATGAGTCGGGTGGGAAGCGGGTCAGTGCTCTAGGAAAAGCCAAGGGTCCTATTTTCAGAATTCTCAGAATTTTACTTTTTTTGCTGGTGAATGTTACTATATGTTTCTTCGCCTGGGTTTATGGGGCTATTGCGGTCTGTTATACTGTGACTATCCAATTTAAAAGGGGATTAGTCTCTGTAGTTGGGGCTAGTTTATTAGGTCTGTTATGTCTGGTCCATAGTATTAGGTTTATGGTTAATTATTCAAAGAATGGGCACACCAATTTCTAGAAGGTGGTGTCATGCCTGTCTGCTAAGGCGTTGTCAACAATGCAAGATGATATCTATTCAGATAGGGATGCTGAGTAACTAGTGGCTCCCAGACAACACCATATGCTTATTTACAACTCATGTAACTTTGATATTGTCATGCTCTATAATACTGCAGGTCTTCCTAGTAATTCTTCCCTAGAAATGCTCTATAATTTGCTGGAAGATCGAGTTCTGAAGACAATGGTTAAAGATCAGTTGACAAAGAAGGAACCAAAAGCCAAGGGAAGGCCAAAGCTGCACCAGACAGATGGGGACGGAAGTCCGGTAAAGAGGTGATGGAGAATTTATTTCAAGCCTACTCGGAAGGCACTCCCAACCATATCAAATCACTAATCTTCGGGTGGGAACATGATCCAATGGAAAAATAGGAGGTCGATCTGGCCGAGGAAGATATGGAGCCAATTTTAACTGATCCGAGTAATACCTACAGAAGACTGTCTCTCTTCCATCAGTCCATTCGCACCTGCTTGACCCTCAAATGTATATTGGTGAAGGCAATAGTTACAGTCCTAGAGATTGGGGGAGATCCGCATGCAACCTCAATTTTGGTGGAAATCCACAGAGATGTCCAGTAAATCAATCTTCAGCAGCACCACCAGAATGTCCGTCTCGGACATATTGACAAGTAGTTGCAAAGTATGAATTAGGTTGATATGCCAAGATCGAGTGTTAGGGATCCGGCTCCAATAGAGTCTTCTGAATACTAACTTCTCTAAATTATGTTTTTTTTGCAATGAAAACATATAACATTTACTTTTCATATACGTTTATGAATGTAAAGATAGATAATAGACCTTTAAAGAAAATAAGAGACCGCTTTAAGTTGTTTAAGTTTTGAATGGCCTATAACTCTCTAAGACGGCCAACAGACTTGGTTTCCTACGCATAGGTTGAGGTCATAAGCTATATAATGTTATCACCTGCATTTTGTTTATGAATAGAAAATAACAAGGCACTACTAAGTTTACAAAAAAAAAAGGTGTGGGATTTAAATTTAATTTAAGTGATTTTTTATAATTTATTTTTTAAATACATAATGATAAAGATTATATCAATAACAAGGATTGAAGCTTAAGCTTATAATAGAGTTTACAGAGAGTGACTACTTGCCATGAATTTGCATTTATTTGGTTCATTATTTGTCCTTTGAAGGAACCTAGAATGAAAAATCATATAAATCAAGTTGCAAAACCCATTTAGTTTTCATGTTATAAGTATTACCAGGAAGGATATAAAAATATACTGCCTAAACATTGTCTAACATGATATTTCTATTAAACATTTTGAGTTTGAGAAGAGTGTTAGGTTTTGTGTTTCCTTCATTGTGGACTTGCTTTGCATTAGATGCAAGGAAATTTCTTTTCTATTGATATCCATCCCGAGTGGTTAGTGCTAGCTCCAACTAGATTATATGGGGGTTGACTGATGTTTCATCTTCTTGTTCTACTAAATTGGTTCATTTATGATGGTTGAGCTCCCAAACCTTCATTTCCAAAGCATCCAATTGATTCTTCTATTGAACTATCATACTCATTAGTATTTCGAGCTTAAGATTGCTATTGTTCTCTTATTTTCTTGCGATATCAAGAAACATATGAAATTGAGAAGTCAAGATGGTGATTGTATTCTTGTTTATCTAAAGAACTTGCCACATTTATTTTAATTCTTGATAATCAATTACTATGAAATGGCTTTCACTTATAGGAATGAAAACCACTGAGGGAGGGGGATTTGACTTAAGACATAATTACAAATGGTTGAGGTTAAAGTTGGCTTGGTTTTATTTTTTTGAAATCATCAATGATGATTTCAGACATTGATGGTTGAGGAAAAAGCTAGTGTGAGACCTCACCAAACCCATCTATTCACAAATAGAATCATTTTTTTAATCAATTCTTAAATGATTTTGAGAAATATGATCAGATGAGTTGTGTTTGGAATTTTGAAAGTCTTCGAAAATTTAATTGGAGGTGAGTTCATTGAAGATTTTGAATCTATATTATGTTAATTTTTTTATAAATTTCATCTACATGATATATCATTTCCAGAAGATTTAATGGAAAGCTTTTTAAATCTATATTCTCTTCCTTGTATATAAAAGTAGAAACATAATAACAAAAAGGAATTATTTTTTCTCATAATAGGCATTTGTCTAAATATATTAGCCCATCGACTGAATTATGCTTTGAGTCTAATTCATATGAATCCATTGGTAATACAAAATATATTATTCCCCACACATGTTAGAATGCTTTGACACATAGTTTCAGGAATATGAGGATGTATCAAGGGATTTTAATCTTAGACCTGAAGTTGTTTTAAACAATTTTAAAACACCTATTAATACTTCCTATGATGAAGAAAATTTAGCATAAATGAATTTGGAGACTTTAACTCAAATCACAGACTTTGATGTTGAAAACAATTATGATCATTTTTCAAGATGCTTTCCAGATTATCCACAGTATTGAGACACATGTTCCTCAATACTGTCGATAATACAGAAAGCATCTTGAAAAATGATCACCATAGAAGTTTAAAAACCAAAATTATTATTATTTTATTATAATAGAGAAACCTATAATTCTATATATTTTGAAAATTATTTCTTTATGTATATTGATCTACTTAATTTCCATAATTCAATAATTCATATAGAAGTAAATTTTTTTATTCTCAATTTGAAACCTCTTTATGGGTGAATTCTTATTCAATATTACACATCAAATAAAATATGACTTCTCCTTTAAATTATTTTAGGATTATCAAATAGAAAATGATCATTATGGTTGTAGAAATTAATAGTAATTTTCTACTACTAATGAAATCGAACTGAAATCAAGAGATTACAAGTTTCCTCTATTATTCTACGGAATGGAAAACACAATTTATCAACACATGCAATGACATGCAACCATTAAAACATCACAAGAACACAATGATTTACAGGGGAACCCGACTAGGAAAAACCCCTCCACTTCTTTTCATTAATCAGATGAGAATAAAAAACTATTACAATGATGTGCTTCAGTCTTGAAGCACAACTTGCACTATAAACTTTTTCACCTGCTGAATATCCTGCTCTGACCAACACTTAGCCAATTCAAGGCCCCAGATTGCTCCTATTTCCTTGTGCAATCTTTGAGGAAATTAGCTTCTAAAAAGTAGGAATTTTCTCCTATTTTCTTGCGCAATTCTTAAGGAACAATTCACCTTTTTAACTGCCAATCATGTACAGTCAACTAGTATACAATTGATAATTACAATATGCCTTTTCCTCCACTCCATCTAGGAAATTCAAATCCCATGCATGTTTGGGATATTTTTAGTTGATTGACTAGTTTAACTTAGAGATCACTGAGTTAACAACGGTTCTACTACTCAACTGAAATTCAATTGAGTCAACTAGTTACTTGAGCTCAGTTAACTAAGTCAAACTGAAAATAATTGAACTAGATTTCTAAATTTTTGCAATCACTATATGCAAAACTATACTTCTAGCCTATAAATTGGATTTACTGAGTAAATTAGTAGACACAAACCATGTCACACAGGTTAACTACAATCCAAGTAATCCTACTAATGTGAAAAATCAAATTGCTAAATTTGACTAAGGCACAAGTCAAATTTAGCCTTGCTTGCTACATTTATAACACTCTCTCTTAGCAAGAAAGGGATTTTGCACCATCCCTATCCAACACTTGTGGAATTCAAATTTGCCTCTTGACAATGCCTTTTTCAAGATATATGAATCTCGCTCCTTAGGTGGAATGTAATGTAACATCAAAATTCTCCTCTGCACACAATCCTGCAAGTGATGGTACCTGATATCAATGTGCTTGGACCTATCATGAAATACTAGATTCTCAGAGAGTTTGATACAAATCTGATTATCACAACAAATCATCACGAGATCCATCTCCTGACTGCAAATACCCACAAGTGTTTTCCTCATCCATATGAATTCACATGCTAATTGACATGAAACCATGTATTCAGCCTATGCCGAGTTAAGTGCCACACACCTCTGTTTCCTACTATGCCAGGAAATAACTACAGACCCAACAATGAAGATATCACTTGAAGTACTTTTCTTGTCTGATGGACTCCCTGCCCAATCTGCATTAGTGAAGCTATGTAACTTTACTCCCTCTACCCTATTGTACCATAACCCATACTCGATTGTGCCTCTAAGGTGACTCAACACATGATTTTTTTCCTTCCAATATAGCTTGGTAGGCTTCACCATGGCTTGGATCAATTGATTAACTTCATAGCATATGTAGGGCCTTGTGTTCACCAAATACATCAAGGATGCCACAAGTTGTAAGTAGATGGTAGTGTCTATTTCCTCTCCTGAAGAAACACTCTCCTTCCTCCAGTTTGTAAGTATATTTGTGTCAATATACTTGCATCTCTCCTTGTGAAATCTCTAAAGTATTTCAGAGGCATACTTCCCATGACTCACAAATAGCTCACCATCATCCTGCCATAATTCCAACCCAGGGAAGTAACGCATCAAGCCCATGTATTTCATTTCAAATTCTCTTGCAAGGACATCCTTGCAAGAGCAGATCAACTGCTCATCCCTTGTAAGTATCAAGTCATGAACATACAGAAAAAAGATAAGAAACTTTCCATCTACCACAATGTGATAGAGGTTGGCATCTGTTTCACTTTTGATGAAGCCCAATCCACTAAGATATGTGTCGATTCGAGTGTACCATGCTCAGGTTGCCTATTTGAGACCATACAAGGTTCTCACGAGTATACACACATGTGTCTCCCTTTCATATTTCTCAAATCCCTTCGTCTACTCTATGTAAATTTCTTCCTCAACAAAACCATTGATAAAGGTGATCTTCACATCCATATAATGGATCTTCCAACCCATCTGCGCCACTAATGTTGGAATGGTTATGATGGAGGAATATCTTTCCATTGGGGTAAATTCATGGGGGCTTCACTGGGTGAGCAATACCATACCATGTGCATTCATATTGGGGGATATATATTGAGGAAAAAATGACATAATATATTGATCATATAATAGGGGGTAAAGGGTTTTTAAATTGGAAGGTATAAAAAATGGAACTCAAAGTTAATGAAAAAATATAAAGGGGCATAAAAAATGTTAATGAAAAAAATGAATACCTATAATATCTAGTGAAAGTAGTGGTTTTTTTAATTGGGAAGGTGTATTGGGTTTGTATTGGTAGGGGGTTAAATAATGTGATTTTTATAGATATTTTCCAATATGTAGTCAAATTAAGGGTATTGTTTAGTATTCCACGAATGCACGTGATATATCAAAGGTTCATTGAGCGAATCCCCTGTGGGTAAATTTTTCCTCATAATCCACTCCCTCTACTTGAGTGAAGCCTTTGGCCAAATTTTTTGCCTTGTACTTCTCGATGCTCCCATCAGCTGCTTGCTTCACTTTGTAGATCCATCTGGACCCAGCCATTGACTTGTTCCCTGGTCTCAGCACCACCTCCCATACACTATTCTTCATGATGGATTCATACTCCTCCACCATGGAAACAACCCGTGTTGGTTGAGAAAATTATTCCTCAAGTGAAGAAGGCTTTGTCTCAATGAGTTATGTCCTGAGAGCCATATACCCAATGTACTTTTCTAGTGACTTCCATGTCTGTGCTAAGATGAAAGAGCTCCCACATGCTCCCGTGCATCATGTACCAATATGTCAGCTTCTATGGTTCTCTTCCTCCCCTTTCTGGAATATTCTGGTTGAGTGGGTTCCTCCACTTGGCCTCATGTCCGCTCCTTTGTATGTGGCTATTCCACAACATCTTGAAGGTATGTCTAAGGCTCCTACTTTGGAACTAACAACTCCCCCTCTTATGGGATACTCATCTCTCGCTCTACAGAGCATCTCATAGACTGATCCTCATAAAATTTGACATCTATCCTCACTATCGTCACCCTAAGTGAGGGCGAATACACCCTATAGTTATGTGGTTTCTTTGTGTAACCTACAAAGACTCCCATCTCGACTGTAGGCTCAAGTTTCTTCCTTCTACCCCTGGAGACACGAAAATATAGAATAGCTCCAAATAGTGAATTGAGATACATCTAGCTTCTTCCCATAGAAATATTCTTCAAGTGTGATCATGCCAAGTATTATATGAGGGCTACTATTCTGCAAATAAACTACAATGTTGCATTCTTTTTCCCATAGATGAAATGGAATCCCCTGGTCATGTAACTTTTCTCTTGCTACTCCCACTATGCTTTTGTTCTTCCTTTAAAAAACCCCATTTATGTGTGGGTTATGGGGTGCTATAGATTCTGTTCTAATACCCGCTTTGGCACAAAAATCCTTGAAGGTGCTAGAAACATATTCTCCTCCATTATCATTTCTCAATGATTTCAATTTTTGATCAATATCCTTTTCAACCAATTCTTTGAATTCAAAATTTTTTGATAAAACTTCATCCTTCTTCTGCATTAAGATCCAACATTTTCTTGAAAGTAAAAAAAAAATTACATAATACCTATGTTTTGTTGTAGATTTTGTAGAAAATATTCCACATACATCATAGTGGACTTGCTCCAAGATTTCTCCTGCTTTATATCTTGGCCCTAGAAGGTGGATTTGATATATTTCCCCAATGTGTATCCCTTGTAGACATCACGTTGTTCAAGGGTGCATTTCGGGAGACCGATGGTAATTTGTTGCATGATCTTCAAGGCCCCATGGTATAAGTGTCCCATGCACATGTGTCAGAGTTCTCCAACATCTTGACTTTGCACTTCTATACTTAGTTCGATGCCAACTTCTACCTTAATTTTTTAGAGATGCTTCACATGAACTCCAAAATGTTTCATGTTCCTAGTAGCTACATGTCTCAAAAAGTGATCTGTATATGAAAACTTCAAGGTTTTTGATGAAATGTTGCAAGTGTAATATATGTTTTTTTATGCAATCAGACAAGTTTCCTTAACACATAAATGATGATTTTAAACTCATTTTTTTATTATAAAATAACATAGACAATAATACCATAACAAAAACAAAAGACAACAAATGATGAAGGAGTTCACCCCTCCTGGGCTACATCTCTTGGTCCAACTTCCAATGTTGAGCATATTTCATTATGCTAAAAACTATGTGTTTACATAAACTTGTGGTGCTCAAAATGAAAAATTATTGTCTCCAATGGCTCTAGAATAATAAAAAACCCCTAACCAGGATCTTTCTGTACTCAAAAAGGTCAAGAAATAACTAAGTTATGCTCCAGACCAATTTCCCTGCTAACTACCCTACATTTCGCATCCACTTGCTATCCATTCCACAAATTCCACAATTTTTGGTGTCGTGGGGCGAAAATTTCAACCTGCATCGGCAAGCTTCATGCTGGTTCAAGTGCAAATTATCGATAGGTTAAAAAAATGCGATGACCCCAGATCGGGCCACGTGGCTCTAACTTCGCCATAGATCTCGTACCGTTCAAACAAATTCCCGCCGATCAGTTAATGCACCTACGAACCATGGTTGTGTAGTGCTTTGGTTAATGTAATTTTCGGTGGTTACATTTAAAAACAAATATGTGCCATATTATATAAACCAAATCTTGACTCCATATACACCATGGTTAGTCTGGTGGTTGTGTAAACACCACACGCTGATTAAACCAAACCCAAGGATCTGATACCATGGGTTTAACGATGGTTCTGCCATGTGTTGTAACTTCCATTTGAACTATGGTTTGAATTATAATATATGTGGTGAGCCCTGGTATTGCACCAAAAGTATTGCAACTCCCAGGGGCTGCCCTACTTTACTTTATCAACCCAGGGTTCGTACAAACTTTGAGGTGACAATGATATATACACAACAGATGCATTCTGTTCATGTCATCCTATTCTGATTTACGAAAGGGTGCTATTTCTTAAACTATTAGAACAGCTGGAAAGTAAATTGCTGGAAGGAAATGACAGAAAGGAAACTAAACTAAATTGATGAAAGGAAATAACAAGAATAAAACTAATTTAATTCGCAAAAAGGAAACTAATTCTAAACCACACTTAACTTGGCCAAATGGATAAATGCACTTATCCTATGATCTATCTACCATGCTCCTATCCATGCAACTAAACTATCCATGACTTAATTCTAATTAAAAAGAGTTAATTTGTAGCTTGGAGGGAAGAAAATGGCTAAAAGAGGCTAATGGGGTGTTTAACACATGAGACGAGGTTTGGAAGTGGAAAGAGGGGGTTAAACCCTTATAAAACTTTATTATAGTGCGAGAAATGACTTTGGAGCGGAAATAATTCAAAAGTGCGACGGCAGAGTGCGATGGAGGACAAAAGTTGCGATATGTGATGTCGCAATCGCAATATCACAAGTCTAAAGGGATAGCGGTAAATATTAACAAGAACGAACTAAAACGTGTGAAGTGCGACAAGTGATGTAGCAGAGTGCGATGGAGGAAAAAAGTTGTGATATGCGATGTCGCAATTGCAATATCACAAGTTTAAAGGGATAATTGTAAATATTAACAGGAGCGAACTAAAATGTGCGAAGTGCGATTTGCGATGCGGTAAAAGTTTCGAATTGCGATCTACGATGTGGTAAGTTCTATGAAGTGTGAAGTGCGACGAGTAATGTGGCGGAGTTATCGCATCGGCGGAATGAGCGGTAAGTGTTATGTGAAAAAGGTAAACAATGTGATTTGCGATTTTTGATTTCGCAATATCGCAATTGCGAAATTGGAGTGGTAAGTGCGAATGGAACAAGCTAAATGATGTGAAGTGCGATTTGTGATGTGCGACATGGCGGTGGGAGCGACGGTGGAGCCTGATCGCAATATCGTAATCGGCAAGAACGAGAGGTAAGTGGTAAGGGAAAAGCTAAATGATGCGAAGTGTAATTTGCGATGGGCAACGTGGCAGTGGGACCGACAGCGGAGCGCGATCGGAATATCGCAATGGGAAAAAATAAGAGGTAA
Organism: Pinus albicaulis; assembly: GCA_034641835.2. Classification (NCBI taxonomy): domain Eukaryota; kingdom Viridiplantae; phylum Streptophyta; class Pinopsida; order Pinales; family Pinaceae; genus Pinus; species Pinus albicaulis. Next base: position 468,512,943 of record CM076575.1, read on the forward strand.
GTGTTAAGGGAAAAAGGGAAAAGTTGTGATTGAGGAAGTGCGATGTATGGTGGAGAGAGACTTGAGGAGCAAAGGAAGAGGTCACGTTATAATGGGTTTGAATGATTTTTCACATGTTTTTCATAAAAAGGGTAAGGCAACCGTGAATGGAGAAAAACAAAGAAATAAGGCTTGAAGGGCTTAAGTGTCTTAGGAAAAAGGGTAAGTACAATGTTAAAATGAGAAGAAAAGGAGGGGAATGGAGGCATAATAGCAGTGCTCAGAGGTGTAACACACCTATGGATTCATGCATGGGAAACAAACATAAATGCATGATAAAATAGTGAAAGAGGGACTCGTACTTGGTAATGCAATTTCTTCCTGAAACTCAAACATAAAGCAATGTTGGCCTGTGGGAAGGTCTACGCTGCTTGAAATCTACTGATAGAGATGAGAGGGGGAGGCTTGACCACAAATTTTGGAGTTTTTCTTCTATTTTACTACGCATAAGAAATTAAAAAATACAACAGCACACTGAAAGCAAAACTAAACAACAATGAAAATATCAGAAGCAGATCTAACTTAAATGGTAGAAGAAAAACTAACTAAATGACAGAAAGGAAAAGATAGTAACAAAAAAAAAGTTGAGGCACATGGATTGGGCCCTAACCCACGAGCCTAGCCCTCTAAAACTTAAATCAGTCAAATAAAATTAGTTTGCTCATTTCATAAAAGAATAACTGCATACATCTCTGAAAGTTTAATCCTTGAATAAAAAAAAAAGCTCAATAGCTCCCAACAATAATTCTGAATGGAACCGACTTACTGACTAGAATAGACTAACTCTTCCTAGCTCTAGTTCTGTTCTATTTATTCTACATGGTAGCTACCAAAAAATCCCTAGAAAATGGTGATTGAGTCCACTTGACTCTTAGTGAACAAATATTGGGTGCACTCTTCTTTGAGTTGCTTCGCTACCTCTGGAATTCGAATTGCTGGAGAGAATCCTTGGGGATCCTTTGGCTACTTTTGGAATTCGAATTGCTGGAGAGAATATTTGGGATTCTTCGGCTGCCTTTGAGGGTGGAAAATCCTCATATAATTTCTCTTTTTTGTCTCCTCCGAGTCTTTATGATAAAATCCTTATAAAAATGATTAATAATTCATGATTTTCTGCACTCAACCTTATATTAGGCACTCAGAGTATGTTAGCCTTAATCACTGCCTATACTAGCATCATAAAACCAAATAATAATAAAAAATGCAAGAAAAAGAGACGTAAGAAGGAAAAAAGGTGACTATTAACCCCTCCAAATATGTCTAATGATGGAGCTCATCAATATGGTTTGGGGTTGGGGTTAACCCTGCGCCCCTGGTTGCCCACCTGCGGTCCCATGGGTCGGCCCAAATACACACAGCAATAAACTTTAAATAGGTAATACATACCATAGGTTGTAAGAAACACCAATGACGTTGTGATGGAGCACTGTGCTACCACCCCAGAGGTCTGCAGTTCGATTCACATGGAGGCCCTATCCAACCATATAAAATTTTATAATGGCGTCAGGAGGCCACGTGGAAGCCAATTAGTGGCCCCAAAAAGTACAATAAACCTTCCCAGTCATATGCCTACTCAGCATATGATCTACTGACAGGTCATTCTAGCAACTCACTTTTTAAAATTTTAGGTGTTTTTAAGAATAGTAAGAACGTGATATCCAGAGAATAAGATATCGGTTTTGAGTAAAAAAAGTTGTGTTGGATTCAGGGAGATGAGATCTTCATTTTTGTGTCAGTTTCGAGAACTTTCGAAGACTTTGAATTTTGAGCACTTTACTGATCCCTTGGATCATTCCTCCCCATTGGAAGTGTTTGGATCCCAAAAGCTCATTTTCAGAAGAAAAAAAAGATGAGCGTACAGTTCCCTCACCATTCCAATCTCAATCCACTTAGATTTTCTTCGATCTTTTTCTTTGATCTTCTCATGAAGGTACTTCACTTTCCCTTGTTTTTAAGTCCTTGTCTTTATGTCAAAGATGATATCTTGTTGCTATTTTTCAAAATATTCAGAAAATAAAATTGCCCTTGAAGGAATTTGAACATTCCCTCACTGGTCTTCAATCAAAGGGGACTTATTCAATTTCAAGTTCACTTCACCTTTAACACTTTATTCATAATGATGCTTAGCATGTCTAGCTTTGCAGTTGGCTTGAATCTTTACTAAATGTGATTGCCATCACCATGCACCATCCTTATTCAAAGCCAAAACATTATGAAACCCACAAGATAATGTCTTAGAACCAATTTCCTTTTTGTCAAGTTGCTCTTGCATCTGATTTTTTATTCCTGCATTCTTTATCATGGACATCTTGTTCATACCAAGGTTAAACAAAGATGCATCCTGCTGCAATTGCACTTCATGTTGTTTTCATGTTTTAGGGGGTAACATTTTAGACTTCTAAAAATATTGTCACATGGATTAGAAACCTCAATGAAATAATAGTTCAAACTTGATTCATATCCTTGAAAGGATTTAGATTCCTCGACATCTTTGTGCTTGAACATTAAAAATGTAAAATTCTAACTAGCATTAACAATCCTCTTCATTTATCCGTCATTCAAAAGAGATAAACTCAATTTCTTGCTGTAGAAAATCTATCCAAAGGTATTCAATTTGATCTTGTAATGTAATAAAATAAAATATTGAATCCTTCTAAAAATTTTGGAAACTAAATACGATCGCACAATAACATAACAAGTAAGAGAAATAAATTATCAATCACACAACACAAGATGTATATGGGGAAAGAAACTACTCAAAACCACGCTATATGTATATGTTGAGGCCTCAGGAATCTGTGGCAACAACAAGGGGGATAACCACCCGGTCCGGACCTTAAATTAGTTACTTTTCCGTTTGGGATAGTGGCTCTGACTGGGTGTTATGGGACTAGTTTCCTAGAATTGGGTTTTGTATGATTGTTGGGTTTCTCTCAAATGATTTGCATGAAGAATTAATAAAAACTAAAACAAATTTATTCTAAAATGAAAAACTTTGAATTAAGTCTAATCTAATCTAACTTAGGATAATGCTAATTTTATGTGATCTACAATGATATCTATTCAGTCTGTGATGATTTAGATCAATCACAGACTTAATAGAATTAATATTTTTTTAAGATGATTCTTTTGAGAAATATTAGTTAATCAAAAACAGATGTGAAACATATCACATACATTCTGATGATCATATATAAAACAAATCAATTTATATCCTTATATTGTACAATAGTGCAATTGATATTTTAAATAGAAACAATTGATTTCATACATAATTCATGAAATCTAGAATTATCACTAATGTTTAAAACAAAGTTCAGCATACATGATAATAGTACCGGATGTGTACTGTGCTGTTCATCTGATCAGTGATAATATGCCACAATCAATCCTTCTATCAATAAGTCTTTCAGAGAATACAAAAGTGCATCAACAATGATAAAAAAAATGATATATAACTGAAAAGGTCGTGTTCCATCATTTTATCAAGGCATATACACACATACAATAAAGCATTCTTTGTAAATGTTCTCAATAAAAATTCTAGACCCTTCTCTAAATGCATGAGAAGGGTTTACATACTACATTAACTACTTACAAAAATAGATTATACAAAATATCTTATGAGCTGGTTTCAAACAACCTTCCTCATTCCTAGTTTCTAATTGCTAAATTTGAAATTATTAAAAACAAATTAACTTATAATCATGCCCAATGATAGATTACTTCCAGCTCTGATTTTCTGCTTACAAATATCGGAGATTGGCTAAAATTGTGGAGGCTTCTCGAACAGTGTCTTCATTTGCCTAGTAAATATAACATCATGTAAAAGTGGTTGCATTTTTTGTATGGAATCCAGAGAGAAATTCAATGTAATTATTTGACTACGAGGCTTAACCAATAGCTGCTAGTATGATTCCCAATCAATTTTTTTTAGCTGTGCAACCATTTCTTCTCGAAGTTGACCTGTGTTTTTCCAACTCTGCTCTAAATTTCTGAGATCAGGAATCGATTTGTGATTTCCTTCTTTAATCAAACCAGAGGTATGCAACATGTGGTTAATCATTTTGACCATACTCTTTGATATACCTGCTACTCTGGCTATGGCCAATTCTGCCTGTTTTACATGTGCATCCCAGTCAGTAAAAAAGATATCTTTAAAATTTTCTTTGATCTTTGGGAGACTTGAATTTCTCCCTTCCTCTGAATCCTGCCATTCAATATAATCAGAAATTTTGGTATTGAGTTCATTAAACTCAATTCTCTGGTCAATGCTGTATTGGTTGACTGTTCACTGATTTCCAAGTGTGGGATTATATCTGAAATTTGTAAGATAAACAAGTTTGGTTGTTTTGAGAGTAAGGCATTTAATGCCAATGCTTCTTTTATGAATTCCTCTGCAGTAGGAATAACTTCATATTTTGTAAGATCTTCTCTCAATTCTTTAATCAGTGTGTTTTTACTAGATAAGTCATTTTCATGACTTATCTTAAGCACTTCCATATCTTGTTGAAATTTGAGGAGTTGCTGCTCTACCTTCTGATTCAGACTATTCCTTTCTTCTTCCAGTTGTTGCTGTAGTTGCATGATTTTATCATCTTTTTCTTGAACCAAAATGGATACTTTGGCTACCTTATCCATCGTTGCAGTAGTGTATACTCCAGCAAATTGTGATAGCCGAGTCAGATTTTCAATTGGATTTGAAGGAGTGTCTTTCCATACAACTTCCATTACTTCATTTCCTGGGGGTATTTCAATCCTTCTTCTTTTTCTTCGTTTCCTTACTACAGCTTTATGAAGAGGGTTGTAGAATACATCCAGTGGAGGGATATCAGTTACCTTCAGAAAAATTACATCAGTAGGAAAAACAGGAATGACTTTTGTATCTTGGGAGGTTATCCTAGGACTTTCAATGATTTCTTTTGTTGAAACTATTTGTTCCTGTGGAGTCTAAAATTTTGTATCTTTCTGTGAAGATGATACCTCTGGGGTATTTATCGATGTGTTGCTAGCTGAAATCCATAATTTATCTAGTTCATTTTGATTTTGTGAATCTGCTTGTTCTGTTCTGATTTCTTTTCTTGCTTCAGTTATGTAACTAGTGATCAAAACATTCTAAGGGATACGTTTGAGTCTTTGTTCCATGTACTCATTGAATCTCTATAATTCTTCTGGATTTAGGTTCAATTTGACAAAATTTTGGGCTTCTTCAAAAGTTCCAACACATTGCAAAATGTCTTCAAATCTATCATCGGTGTGTATGATAGGTTTGATTTTAATTGACTGAGTAAACTTGTTAGCAATCTTTTCTAGGTCGAACTGCCTTGGGGGTAAAACGGGGACCTTCAAAAGCTCGATCTTCTAACATTATTTCAATGCATGATTGAAATTGTTGAGGGTGAATGTACCACATTGAATTGGAAAACTTGGCCATAAATATTTTTTACTATCTTTCAAAGATTTAGTGAGTCCGTTACCAACAGTTTGGTAAGCGACTTCTCTTGCCATTAATTTATCTAAAACATATAAAGGAAGAACATGTGGAGGAGCGGAGCTTCCAAATACTCTGATATATGAAAATTATTCTTCAATAAAACATCTCCCTATCATTTGAAGGTCTGAAATGGCTTCCTTAGTGAACCTAGGGCTCACTCTGTCAAACATTAATTGATGTAATGGTAATACAACTCCATAACATAGCCTGTGAAAATGTGGTGCATAGTTATGTTCCCATATATCTTTATGACTCAAATGAATAGGAGTGGGACCTTCGGGAGTCCATTTCCAACACATAACTGGAAAACTGGTAGAAAAAGAGATAACATCAAAAATATATGCACTCATGAAAAATTGGGGGATGAGTTTGGAAGAAGACGCTCTTGTTTGGCGATATTCATTAATTGCTTTAGCTAGATTTTTAGAAAGAATGGTTTCCCAATTCATGATGTGGGAATTAACACAGGAATCAATCAGGGGAAGCCAATTTATGGAGAACTTGGTATTATCAGGGAGACCATATAATCTTCATAGCATCGCGGTTTCAAAATTGTAGGGGTTTGCAATTGAGGCGATATGATACATACTTGATTTCTCATGTTTGAACTTTTTATCCAATTTCCTCCAACCCTGAATTTTCTTGAAAAGGTCCTCATTTTTCTTTGCAAATTTCTCAATAAATCTATTATCATACATGTCTTGTTGGTTAGATATGTTGTACATGAATTTCAAATCTTCAGCTCTAAAATAACCTAAGATTTCATTCTTAGCGGTTCTTAATTGTTTGTCCTTGATTGTTGAATTGTAAAGCACCCACCTAATCATGTCGGTATATGGCCAAAGAGTGGCCCTTGCTGCTATCCTATGAAGGAAGGATTTCTTTAAACTCTAAATTTGAGGGTCTTGCATCATCAATAGTTTCTTTGACCTCCACTACTTCAGGTTCTTCGTCTTCGAGAATGGTATATATAGCTTGCCACTTTGTAGCACCTCCATCTACAGTGCAGACCGTATTTGAGACTATGGGCGACATTTCTGTGTATTCTACTTCTGCAACAGTCTGTTTACCGTGCTTTTGCATTACTTTGCGGATGGACATATCTTGAAGGAAAATCCCTATTAAAACAAAGTAATGATCAAATGATGGAAGATATATTTGAAATGACCAAATCGAAAATAAAAGATCCGGGAAACAGTTGTTCCATTTATTATCGTAACCAAACAATAACTATTTGCAATGGAATGATAAAACACACTTAATCATTTCTGAAATGATTTATTTTCACGTAAAACCTTTATTTAAACATGTCAAATCCATCACATCATGCCCTTTGAACTTGTCTTTATGAAGCACATTACTTTTTGTTTATGCAATATGTGATTTCGCGATATCACGAAATCGCAAAGTCACAGTATCAGAATATCACAAAATCAGAGTGTCGCAATATCGAAACTTTGGTAAAGTCTGCTTAAAGTTTCAAACAGATATTTGCGATGTGCGATCTATGCTATCACTTGCGAAACTCAGATCGCAGATCGCAAAATCAAGATTTCGTTGTTTTGTTACTTAACTTTCAAAAGATTATGCGAGATTTGTGATTTGTGATAGGGTAATCACAAGGATGTTTTATTAAGTTCTTTTTTATTTTTTATGTATTTTATTTTAATAAAAGCAATAATGTTTTTGGAGTTTTATTTTTTATCTAAAATGAAAAATACATTTTTAAGAAGGGTCCCTATTTTTATTTATCAAAGGTCTATATTATTTTGAAAATAAAAATGGGGGGGAGTTGTTGCATAGCACAATAGTATATTGTATAAATTCAAGGCCATGAAAAAATACAATGCTTTTCTTTCACTGAGAAACCTTTGCACTCTGTTGACTGTCTCACTCTGATCTAGGCAAAATTAGTCAAAAAATTAACCAATTCTCAACTTCTGTCTAACCATCATTTCTTACGAATTCTTGGAAGATTTGTGGCCCTAATAATAAAGAGATTCCCCATTAATTATTGAGCAACACCTTCAAGGATTCCCGATGACCTCATGCATGAGATGTACATTTTTTTAATTATAAAACTGATAGTTATCGTCCCTTTAACCTCAATCTCAACTGGGCCTTCCTTAGAAATGAAATGCAACAACTATTTATAGTGAATTACCAGCTAACTGATTGATCGCTACTTGTGAATTAAATCAGATTTAATTCACTAGACCTATCACTAGATCATCTCTCAGTTAGAACTAGTTAAACTGATTTTAACTCAATTAATTGAGTTAACTAATTACATCTCACAATTAACTGTGACTGGACCCCCTAAAATCATGGGAAAACTCTACAAGCCTCCTCTTTGACCCTCAACTAGAATTTCCTAAGCTAACTAAGTCTTCCTGACTTAGTTAACTAATACAAGTTGTCATGATATTGAATTACAATTTCTCTTCTAATTCAATTGAGGGAAAATTAAATCAGAATCCCCCTTAGGTGCCATTTCAACACTTTATATGTGCTCTAACAATGTACTCAATCCAATTTTTGAACAAATGACATTTATTCTCATGGTGATGAAAGATAGATTTCCTGTCAAAAATATACGGGCTTCCCAAAACAACACCACATATATCAAAAGGAACTACATCAAGTTCTATCTCATCAAGGAAATTTGTAGTGATGGAAAATCTAAGTATGCCTTTCCTTGTCACTTGCAAATTTTCACTCTCACATACCCAACCTAAAGGATAAGGTTTAGGATGAGGAATGGTTTCTAAATTCAATTTCTTGACAATATCTTCTGATATGAGGTTTTCTTGTGATCCACAATCAAATAATGTATCTATCTTGGTATGTTTTGAAATAACTCTAATGTGGTATGATGATCCAATATACAATAATAGTGCTTGGAAAATCACAATAATACGACAGGTCGAAGGACTATTTTCCTGTCATATTATAATAACGCTAAGTAAGGTATCCCCCAGTGGAGGTTCCCTTTATATTGGCATTCAACCTATGGTAAACTCTATTCTTGTTTTTTCATATTGAGTTTCATTGAGAGTACTTGAAGAAATAGTACTTGCAATGGATTCCTTGCCTTTCAATCCCATATTTGTGATCGTTGTTTCATCCCCAGAATCTAATCCTAAATCTTATTGTATAGTTGTAGCAACATTTTCTTTCTCCTTGTTTTTAAACTATTTGGGTCTCATCTCAGGATGAAGTTTCCATCAAAGGTATTCATCATGTCCCTCTTTGGAACAATGTTTACATATTTTTTTTCTCCCTCCTTCTTGATGGAAGCATTCTTCTTCCCTTTTCCTTTGAACTTTCCCTTTCATTTGTCTCTATACTCAAAGGAGTTCTCACTTGTTTCATTAGAAAAATTCTTCCCTCTTGCTTCTATATGTGTTTCATGTACACAAACCTCATCTAAATTTGTAGGGTTAAACATGAGGATATTGTGCTCAAGTAGCTTTGTAAACCTTCAATGTATTTGAGTAAAGTGTCTTGAGAGGATAAATATACACCCAATATCAATGCCCTCCTTCTAAATGTAACTTTGCACAATTTGACCCTTTAATTGCCTAAAGTTTTTCCAATCCATTATAGTTTTCTGCATGTATGCTAAAGGATAAAATTGTCTTCTTAATGCAACAACAAAATCATTCCAAGAGGATAAAACCTTATCATGTTTCTTCATGTCATCTTGAGTTTTGGCTTCCCACAAAATGAGTGCCGCACTTTCCAACTTTAATGAAGCAAGATGAATCTTGGTCTCATCATCTTCATTCCTTTATATCTTGCAATACACTTCAAGCAGGTGAACTAAATTATCTAATTTCTCAACATTTACCTCTCCAATATACATATTCAATTCAAAATTTATGTCTAGTTTTAAAACTTGAGTTTTACCATGTCCCTTTAGAGAATGTGGAGGTCTTTGTGAATGGGTTGATGTAGAAGATGGTGATTGTGAAGATGGAGGTGAATATGGAGGTGAATATAAAGGTGGAGTTAGAGGTGGTTTGTCACCATTCCGTCAATAACCTTTTGGAGGCTTGTCTTCAGCTCCTCCATTTCCTTTTGGAGGCTTATCTCCATCTCCTCCATTTCCCTTTGGAGGATTGGAGCTTTCACCTTGCAATCTTGAATTCCTCTCTTCATAGATAAATTTCACCATATATATCATGTCAAAGAATTATTTTCTGAAAGCCTTCTCATCCTCAGACATATTGCTAGGCTCTCCTTCATGTGCCATGACTGGTGAGGCTTTTGGTGAAACTTGAGGTGAAACTAGTTGTTATCACCAAATTGATCTTGATAGGCTACTCATCAATCAACTCAATGTAACTCTTTCAAACCACTTCTAACTGAAGAATAGCCTCTTCAGTTTGAGAGGGCTCTCTCAAAGGGGATTTATGATTTTCAATAGAGATAATACTAGATGGCTAACTCTATGAACTGTGGCTTGGTTTTGTTTGATTGCAGGTTGAAAAATGAAGTCTTGCTACCATTGGGTTATGGAGTCAACATCAGTGTACTTAGTGACAGTAATTTTTCACATGGAAGCTAAGGCAAATAGAGGTTTTTAATAAGGATAATTCATACACACAACATAAGGAAAACAAAACAACTTAACCCCTAAAGGAAGTCAGAGCACGACAACATGAATTCTGAGTAATTAGAGATAAAATTCACTGCAAGTGATTAGACATAAGAGATATAAAGCAACAATACATTAAACACCTTATTAGAATCTTAGGTCTGGAAGTATAATGCCAATGTATATTACTGATAATGGAAAAGCATACAAGTAGCAATTCTGGTGCAATATTATCCAACCATTTTCTCTTCGATGTTCAGTCTATAAATATAAATTCTTTAAAATGAAAATGACTTGCCCAGCTAGCTAGATCCTCGAACTCTAACTCTGACACCTATCATAACTGAAACTACTTTCTTGGAACAAAAAAAGGATAGCTATCCTTTAAGAAGTCATACTCCTAATAGCACTCTACTTCCTATTTATTACATTCAATTTTTCTAATAGTAAAATAGTTACATAACAGAGATCACTTGTTTGAGAGACAATTCACCATCACTTAACATCTTTAAAATACCCCTAGATTTAGGAAACACAGTCCTACTTTTCAGGAATGGATAATCTTCACTTTAATCATTGGTCTGCTCATTGAGCTGGATGTGTGACACTCATTTTGAGTAATGAGTCTCTGCTGGGATGGCCCAGTAACATGCTAGAGGTCTCCAGATGGCTGGTGTGCTGTTGGAACCCTAAAAAATCTTCAAAAGACCTCTCACTACGAAACAAGGCAGTTTAGGTAGTTTCGTAGCGTAGTTTCGTAGCGTATGAAAATTTTCCTTTTCATCCATCTTCTTGCCACCTCTGCTGGTCAAAAGCCTTTACTATGCCAAAACATTTTGAAAACAAGCAACTCCCCTCCTTAATCCTTCACAAAACTAAATTCTAAAGAAAAAAAGCATATTCAGAATTTTTGTAGCGTCTTTCTAGCTTCAAGCCTGAAGCACGCTATGAAACTGCATAAAAACCAAAATTTGTTGTTTTTGTGACTGTCTTCAAAAATTGATCTCTCGAGGAAAAATTTAGGTTCTTTGCCAGCCATGAACCTCATCAAACATGTTTTAGCTCAATTTTTCACTCTTTAGGATTTTCTTCTTCATTTACAATTAATTGGCTTATGGTTTCTTCAACCACTCTCATCCTTAGCCATTTATTCTCCAGCTCAACTTGAATCAAGTCCAGTTGCTCCTAAATGTCTTCCACTTGATCCTTTAATGCTATGTTTTTAGCTTGCAAGCATAATTTCATCTTCCTGGTGTGTTTGACCACCTCTCTTAATGGCTGAGTCCTCTTTAGCAATCTTTTGGCATTTTCCATAGATTTTGAGACAATTGAGATTTGACCTTCCCATATTTTCGTCATGTGTTCAAATTGAACCTTCTCAGACCTGTGTTTTTCTACCTCAGACTTCAAATCTAATATCTCCTTATCTGCTTCCTTCAGTTGTTCTTTGAGGGATTCTATTTTTGATTTTTCACTTATCTTCTCTTTGCCCTTTCTCTGCCTGATAATAACTTCTTCCTCTACTGATGGAGACAAATATATGATGCTTACTGGTTGTACATTTTCATTGATTTTCTCTGCCTTTTTACTCTCCATAGCCTTCTTTTCATGTCTGGTCATTGGCTTTCTTGGCTGAAATATAAAGCCAACATCTTCACCTGCAAAATCTAATTTCTTAGCAGTCTTAACTTTCTTCAGTTTTCTTCCACCATCTTCAATATCTTCAGCTTGCACTATTGGTGACTCTTCAATGTAAATTGCATGAGGATATCCTCCACATTTCCTTTGGCAAATGTCTAGATTCTAGTGATCCTCTTGGTGCCTTGTTTGCTGACTTTATGTTTTTGTTTTGTAGGTGCTGCTTGAGGGGTGTCAATCTCTTGCAGAGGCTCTGCTCCTATGTCCATTGGCTCTGCAGGGGATGATATTTTTTCTTCTTCAACTTCTTCTGCCACAACTGGTGATGTAGTAGTTCTAGGTTTTGAGGTTTTCTTTGGAGTGACCACATCAATCTCATAACCACTCATTAACAAGAAAGAAATCCAATATCTGTCTAACCTTCTCAATTATTCCAACACTAAAAGATTTATTAGACCATGATGAAACAGAGATGTCTCACTCCCTTCTGACTTGAATTGAACCCTATCTGACATTTTCCCTAAAATTCTGTATAAATAGAAAGGTAATTTAAGTGATCTCTTACCTACAAAGTGCAGAAGAAGTCTGAGATGGTATGAGTAAAACATGTGGAATCTTCCTTCACAGGTAAAATATTTTTGAATGACCATCAGCAGTTTTGCATAATTCTCCTTCATAAAACTCCTAGGGATAAAATTGGTCAAATCAAATCCATTGTGTTCTTGCTTGAGAAACTCCTTACAACCCTGCATTGTAAATTTGGTACCTTTAAACTACTCTTCACCACCTCTAGGGATTCCTGTAGCTATTGATATTCTCTCTGGTGTCACTGTAAGATTTAGAATCCCAAATTTTGATGTTGTTCCTGTGAAGTTGGAAGCAAGATCTTTTGAAACTTATGCATGAAAACCTTGCAACTTCTAGCAGAATTGCAAGCAACCAGTCCTCCTGAAAACCTCCATAGAAGTAGGGTCTTCATTGAGTAATTTCAAATCCATGGGTTCACACCTGAGACAATGTCCACCCCTTTTTGTTTTCTTTCTTGCAGCGATGGATGCTTTATAGTCTTCACTGCCTCGCTTGTTGATGACACCTACGGAATTTGAATTTGACAACAACCTGTTTGGATTGATGAAGAAAAAATCCAGGGATCGACTCACATGCAAGGACAAAAAATAATATGACAAAAGGCTATTTAGGGTGAGGTTTAAAAAGGTTAACTGACAGCTCGAGTTTTAATCATAGCACATGCAAGCAAGAAGGATGATGATTACATCAAACATGATTGTGTACATTTGAAACTTACCATAATGACCTTGAATGGCCTCCACCTTTACTCCTCTAATCATAAAATAACACCTCATATAACTTTGACAACCCTAGCTGAAAAAACACAGTTTCGTAGTGAAGATAGTTAGGTTTCTAACAGATTCGCTACGAAACTGTTAGGCAGTTTTGTAGCGAAATCTGTGGATTTCCTTTGCGAATCGCTACGAAAATATGAAAAATTGAAAGGTGTGAAATTTTGAGTTTAAATGTGTGGGGAATGAAAAATGACATGTTATGGGACTGATTTGACTAAAGTGGCATGAATGGAAGTGAACATTAAACTTAGGATAGGCTTCAAAAATAAAAATAAAAATTATATATCTCATTGAAATGGCTTAGGAAACCTCATCCATTTTGTGAATGACCTGCATGACCCTATCAAGGAAATTTTTACAACTAATGAGTGATAACAGTGGCTCCACTTGGGATGGTGTGCCCCTGTGGTACACCAAAGAACCTGTAGTTCCAGTGCCATCAATCTTTTTGAAAATAAATTTCTGAAATTTTCCAAGCCTTCTTCAAACTCTTATGGCCTCCTCCTCGGGATCAAGTTTGATTATCAACCTGTCTTTATTAACAAAAAATCATAATAAAATGGAATATATGCAATGGAGTGAAAATTCAGCAAAATTTAAGAGGAATAGTGCTTTAGAAACCTGCCATTGACAGGTCCTCCAGCACAAAGTTGTCCATCCATCTCCTAAAATAGATAAGTATTGTTGCCATGGTATGAAACTACTATGAATGGTCCCTTCCAGATGTTTTCAAACTTTCCATGTTTCCCCTTTTCTTCAATTCTGGCTTCCCACTTCAAATCTACATCTTGAATCTGGAAATTTTCTTCTTTGACCTTTCTGTCAAATGTTTTCTTTGTTCTGTTTTGTGACTGTTTTACACCTCCTCCCTTTTTCTTGCAAAGCTATAAGATGGTTTATCCTCCTCTGAATAGCATTAGGATCTTCATCAATTCCTTTCAACAATTTCATTATAGGCACTCCCAAGGATGTGGGAAAAATAGCTTCAGCTCCATACACTAATTCATAAGATGAACTACCAATGGATCTCTTTGTGCATACTCTATTAGCCCATAGAGCATATTTCAACTTCGGATGCCATGATCTCTTATTTTCCTGCAGTACCTTCTTGATAATTCTCACAATGCTTTTATTATAGGATTTAGCAAGACCATTACCATATGGGTAATAAGCAGTTGAGTGTCCAAGTGTTATATGATACTGATGAAAAAATATAATCAAACTTTTGGATTTAAAAGCTTGTGCATTGTCAATAATAATCTTCATAGGACAGCTAAACCTGGACAAAATGTTGTTCTCTAAGAACTGAATGATGACTGAATCATTTGCCTGCCTTGTTGGGATTGCTTCGATCCACTTAGTGAAATAATCTATTGCTGTTAGGATCCAGCGATGATGTCTTGAAGATGATGGGTGTATTTCACCAATAAAATCCAACCCCCACTGTTGGAATGTTTCAATACAAATTGGCATCAAAGGTAAAGGAATCAAATTTTTCTTACCATAAAAAATCTGACATTCATGGCAGGTAGTGATCTTCTTGTAAACATCTTTGAACATGGTGGGCCAGTAGTACCCTTCTCTTGGAATTTTGTTTGTTGTAGCCTTCTAGTAGTGGTGTCCTCCACAATCTCCTTTATGAAACTCTTCAATCACCCTTTTAGCTTCCTCTTCCAGCAAACAGTTTAAAATAATTCCACCAATATCTCTCTAGTATAGATTCTTATCTACAATGCAGTATCTTAGAGATTTCAGCTTCACAAACCTTTCTCTTGATTTAGTCAACTCCACAGGACCTCTGTGATGATGCAAGACAAATATAATGTCTTTGTACCATTCAGATAAAATGAACTTCTCTTCAATAGGAATCATCTTTTCATCTTCCTCTGACAACTCTGAAATTTCTGCAATAACATTCATGTAAAGACAGTCAAAATTGGATTATTCCATCAGCTTTTCCAACCCCTGCCCTTTCACTAATTTTGTAGGTCTGATTTCTATGTCATACTCCAAAAAATTAGCTATCCACTTCCCTCTCTTTCCATCAGGATCAACTTGTGTCAAAATGTCTTTAACCACATAGTTAGGCACAAATGCAATGACATGAGAGTGCAGAATATAAATTCTGAAACCCTTAATAGCTCTGATCAAAGCATATGGCTGTTTTTCTAAAATACTGTACTTTAGCTCTGAGTTAGCAAGAGTTTTGCTAAAGAATGAAATTGGTTGCTCTGTACCTTGCTGTCCTTTCTACAGTTAAACTCCAACTATGGTATTTGTAGATGCAAATGTGAAAACCAGAAATTCTTTTGAAAAATTTGGACTAATCAATACTGGGGCTTGAGTGAGGGATTTATTTATTTATTCAAATGATTGGTTGGCTTCAACAGTCCATTTAATATCATTTTCTTTCTTCAGCATCTTGGTAATGTCTTTGACAATTTCAGCAAAGTTTGGGATGAACCTTCTAACAAAGTTTACTCTCCCAAGAAAGGACTGAATTTACTTCCTATTCCTTGGAAGGTATATCTTATGAACGGAATTAACTCTGTTTGGATCAATCTTTATCCCAACCTTTGATATAATATGTCCAAGAAATTTTCCAGAGGTTAGAGCAAAAATCATTTTAGTGGGATTAAGAAAAATAACAAATTTTCTACATTTCAACATAATTTTCTCTAGATGCTTCAAATGATCTTCCTCCCTTCTTGAAAATATAGTTATGTCATCCAAATAGACCACAACTAACTTATATTTCTCCTCAGAAAAGGCAATGTCCATTTCTCTTTGAAAATTCACTCCTGCATTTATCAAACCAAAGGGCATCTTGGCGTACATGAATGTCCCCCATGGTGTGGTAAAAGATTTTTCTCCTGGTATTCTTGGTGTACCAATATGTGATTGTATCCTAAAAAACCATCCAACATAGACATCCTTTGAGAGCCAACAATATTCTGCAAAATCTGATCCATCATAGGAAGAGGGTAGTTGTCTTTCAAAGAGGCTTTGTTCAAGTTTATGAAATCAATATAGATTCTTATCTATCCACTCTTTTTTATGAATGGTACCAATTTAGCAAGCCATTTTGAGAATCTTATAGGAACAATAATTTTTGAATAAATAATATTCTTAATTTCCTTCTCAATCAGAGGCATGAGCAATGGATTAATCCTTCTCAATTTCTGTTTGAAAGGTTTCTCATTCTCTTTGATAGGATTTTTTAGATCAGCATAAATCCATGCAAAAAAATCAATGAACTTCTTCATCATCTCAATATATTTCTATCTCATCTCCATAGAAAGAAACTTGGAAGGATTTATCATTTTAGGCAATGCTACTGTACCAAGATTACAAGTCTCTACCTCCTCATCATTAGCCTGCATTCTAGGAGATTTGAAAACATAATTTTGGTCAAAAAAATTTTCAAGTGGAATAAGACCCTTGGGTATACAATTATTTTTCAGTTGCAAAACTTCAGAATTACCCCTAGTTTCAGCAAGCATGTTTTGTTGATCCACTTGTGTGCTTTCAAATTCCTCCTTCAACTCTATGAAATTTCTGACTTGCTGGTCATATTCAAACACTTGCCAATGGATGATATTATATGGTATTGCAGGCCTATGTCTAACTTCAATCTCATACTTCTCAGTAGAATGTGTAGGGATGACAAAAAAACTTGCAGAAACAACTAGGGAATCAGTCACTGAGTTTTGATCCCTAGTTTTCACAATAAATGCATATTCTTGAAACTTTTCCAACATTTCCATAATTAGATTTCTGTATGCTCTCATCCTCACTTCTTTAGTTTGATATATTCCTTCAAATTGTTTTATTACCAACTCAGAATATCTACACACTAATATCTTTTTGACACCCAATCTTTTCAAAATTTCCGAACCCAAAAATAGAGATTCATATTTAGCCATATTATTGGTACACTCAAAGTTCAGTTTGAAAGAATAAAAATTACTTTCATCATTAGGACTAGTAATCCATATGCCTGCTCCAGCCCCCTCTCTTCCAACAGATCCATCAAAGTGTAGAAGCCACCAGCCCTCTGCTTTTTCTTCTACAATTTCCCGATTTTCAACTTGCTGATTTTCAATATTTTGAATTTTTGCTTTTCCTTCACTTTCTGCTTCATCAGTTAGCTCATTGAAAAGAATTAACGATCCTAATTTAGTTTCAACAGCATAAATGGGTAAATTCAAAGGTTAATCCTTGCTACTTACCATGTAGGCCATCATATTCTCCTTGTACAATCTTCTTTGCTCACCAAAAAGAGGAATGGTGGCATATGTCAAATCCATCTGCATGGTGCCTTTGATTTTTGCTGCCCAAAATCTGGATAAGAGCATGCCAAACTAGGGTGGGATATCTGCCATCACAATTTCCATTACCATTGTCTTGGCAGGCACTTGTGTTAGGCCAAAAACAACATCTTTTATCAATCCTATGCATTGGACTCTTTTAGAATCAAAAGAAAATAAATCCTTGTATGGCCTAGTGATCTCTAAACCCATCCTCTCCATAATCACCTTAGGTATAAGGTTATGAGAAACCCTTGAATCCAACATGGCATTGTGTAAGGTCATGTCACGGATACTAAGGCTGACATAGAAAGGAGGTACTTCTTCATTCTTCTCATCTTCCAATATTGGTCCCAAGTAGATGGTAGGATGGTATTCATGTACATTAAGGATATTTGAAGCTCTTGGTTGAGAATTCAACATTTTCACAATTTTATTTACCTTGAGAATTTCTACAAAGGGAATAGGAATCTTGAGTTTAGAGATCTCATTATCCAAACTGAAAACAAAAGTAATATTTTCACTTTATTTGAAATAGGGAGGAAGTTGTGGGTCCTTTTTAGGCTTAGCTGCTTTAGGAGAATTCTTCTTTGGCTGTTATTTATTTGTAATGATGGGAACATTTCTGTTTCTGAGATTGTACTTCTTCTGCATCTCAAAAATAGCATGTTGATAACCCTTTAGATAATTAGATTTTCCCTCACTCTTATTCAAATCATGATTAGACTCATCATGCTCCTCTTTGGTCAAAAACATCCCTGACATGTTTTCATCCAGGCAATGGATTGTGCCTTCTTGAATCTCAGGTTGAGTTTCTTCTTCATCAATAAAATTTTGTTGAAAAGGAGGCCTCACTTGAGGTTCAGGCTGATTTCTATTTTCTATTTTTATTTTTTGATTCTGAGGCCTTCTAAATTGTGGATTTCTAATTTGTGGATCATGTTGTGCAGGAGGTGAAGAAGAAACTCCAAGAGCAAGCCTATCCATGAGTTTCTCCATAGTCTTCATCATAGAATCAAACTTATCAACTGAGGTGGAAGGATTTTATTCTTCTTTTAGTTTTTTTTTACCCATCTTAGACTTCTTACCTGTTATCATGTTCACTTCTACCTTCACAGCATCATTCTTCATTTTCGCTAGAGAAGCATATTCTCTTTCCCTAAGAAAAATTGAGAAATCATAGTTAAATGCCTCAGCATAATGTAATTGAGCAACTCCTAGGGGAGGTTTAAGATGAGCTGGTATAGAGTTGTATACTTTGTTAAACCTCTTAGAGAAATCTTGGACAGATTCATTTAAAGCTCTTTTTAAACTATTTTATTCAGTTAGGGTCTACACAAGGTTTGTTCTATTTCCCAATTTTCTCAGAAAACTATCCTCAAGCTGATTCCAATTATGCAAGCTTCCTGGAGCTAGGGCTTTAAACCATTTTCTGACCTCACTAGTGAAACTTTGGGAAAATAGTCTCATTTTAACATGTTCATGGTCCACTTCCTCTCTGTCTATGAAATCATTGAATTGATCCACATGTTCCTCAACTATTATTTCTTCTTCACTACCACAATTTTTAATTATCGTAGAGTATTTATTTGGGAGGGCATTAAGAACGGCTGGGAGGACAAGTGGGGCATATCTTGTAGGTGCAGCAGGAGGAGGTGGAACATTTCCAGCCATAATAACAGGGACTGTGGTATTTCTTGGAAAAGCAGTGGAAGAAGATGAACTATTAGGAGGTGGTGTAGTTGGTCTTTGCAGTCCAGATACAAATAAGCTCCACTCAGGCAAAGGTATACCGGATTTTCTTCTTAACAAGAAATCAAATGGGTCTAACTCCTTTAACTTTTCAAAATACTCCCTTTCTAACAAAAATTATGATGTGACTGTTTCCCAGAATTCTTATTTTTCTTTTTTGGTACTAGGGTTGAGGTATCAATACCTAGTCTTTGGAGGTCTAGAATTATCTCAGTTAATTCATTTTCACTCTTACCCTAAACAAAATTTCCTGAATTTTATCGTGAAAATTCTTATCTTCAGGACTTCTTACAATTTCATAGGACAATGATTGTGATGAAATACCTGGTTTTGAAGAGCTGCTTTCAATGCCTCTGGAATATTGTTTGGATTATCCACAATGGTAGGTGGGTTAGGATCTGGATTTCTCCTTGTATATCTCCTTCTCGAAGCCAACTTTGAACATGAAAATTTGTAATGGAGTCACCAAGGTACTTTCTGTAGCCTCAAAAAACTATGAGCTCCTGCTACCTCCAATATTTCAGCTTCAATGTTTGCAAAAAAACTTTGGGAAATATGTCTTTAGACTCATGGCAGAGGCACCAAAATGTTATCACCAAATTGATCTTGATAGGCTGCTCATCAATCAACTGAATGTAACTCTTTCAAACCACTTCTAACTGAATATTAGCCTCTTTATTTTAAGAGGGCTCTCTCAAAGGGGATTTATGCTTTTCAATAGAAACAATACTAGGTGGATAACTCTATGAACTATGACTTGGTTTTGTTTGATTGTAGGTTGAAAAATTAAGGCTTGCTACCATTGGGCTATGGAGTCAACATCAGTGTACTTAGTGACAATAATTTTTCACATGGAAGTTGAGGCAAATAGAGGTTTTTAGTAAGGATAATTCATACACACAACATAAGGAAAACACAAAAACATAACCCCTAAAGGAAGTCAGAGCATGATAGCATGAATTCTGAGTAATTAGAGATAAAATTCACTGCAAGTGATTAGACATAAACTATATAGAGCAACAATACATTAAACACCTCATTAGAATCTTAGGTCTGGAAGTAGAATGTCACTGTAATAATGGAAAAACATACAAGTAGAAAATTTGGTGCAATATTCTCCAACCCTTTGCTCTTCGATGTTCAGTTTATAAATTAACTGGCTAGATCCTCGAAATCTAACTTTGACACCTATCATAACTGAAACTACTTTTTTGGAATAGAAAAAGGATAGATATCCTTTAACAAGTCATACTTCTAATAGGACGCTACTTCCTATTTATTACATTTAGTTTTTCTAACAGTAAAACAGTTACATAATAGATATCACATGTTCGAGAGAAAATTCACCATCACTTAACATCTTTAAAATACCCCTAGATTTAGGAAACAAAATCCTACTTTTCAAGAATGGATAATCTTCACTTTAATCATTGGTCTGCCCATTGAGCTGAATGTGTGACACTCATTTTGAGTAATGAGTCTCTGCTAGGATGGACCAATGATAGGCTGGAGGTCTCCAGATGGCTGGTGTGCTGTTGGAACCCTAAAAAATATTCAAAATACCTCTCGCTACGAAACACGACAGTTTAGGAAGTTTCGTAGCGTATGAAATGTTTCCTTTTCATCCATCTCCTTGTCACCTTTGTTGGTAAAAAAACCTTTACTATGCCAAAAAAATTTGAAAACAAACAACTCCCCTCCTTAATCCTTCACAAAACTGAATTCTAAAGAAAAATAGCATCTTCAAAATTTTTGTAGCATTTTTCTGGCTTCAAGCCTAAAGCACACTACGAAACTGCCTAAAAACCAGAATTTGTTGTTTTTGTGACTGTCTTTAAAAATTGATCTCCTGAGGAAAAATTTAGGTTCTTTTCCAGCCATGAACCTCATTAAACATGTTTCAGCTCAATTTTTCACTCTTTAGGATTTTTTCTTCATTTACAATTAATTGGCTTATGGGTTCTTCAACCACTCTCATCCTCAACCCTTTCTTCTCCAACTCAACTTGAATCAAGTCCAGCTGCACCTGAAGGTCTTCCACTTGTTCCTTTAATGCCCTGTTTTTAGCTTGCAAGCATAAGTTCATATTCCTGGTGTGTTTGACCACCCCTCTTAATGGCTTGAGTCCTCTTCAACAATATTTTGGAATTTTCCATAGATTTTGAGACAGTTGAGATTTGACCTTCCCATATTTTCATCATTTTTTCAAATTGAACCTTCTCAGACTTGTGTTTTTCTGCCTCAGACTTCAAATCTAATATCTCCTTAGCTGTTTCCTTTAGTTGTTCTTTGAGGGATTCTATTTATTATTTTTCACTTATCTTCTCTTTGCCCTTTCTCTGCCTGATAACAACTTATTCCTCTATCGATGGAGACAAATATATGATGCTTACTGGCTATACAGTTTCATTTATTTTCTTTATCTTTTTTCTCTACATAGCCTTCTTTGCATGTCTAGTCATTGGCTTTCTTGGCTAAAATATAAAGTTAACATCTTCACTTGCAAAATCTAATTTCTTAGCAGTCTTACCTTTGTTCATTTTTCTTCCACCATCTTCAATATCTTCAGCTTCCACTATTGATGACTCTTCAATGTCAATTGTATGAAGGATATTCTCTAGATTTCCTTTGGCCATTTTCTAGCTTTTAGTGATCCTCTTGCTGCCTTGTTTGCTGACTTTATGTTTCTATTTTGCAGGTGCTGCTTGAGGGGTGTTAGTCTCTTGCATAGGTTCTGCTCCTATGTCCATTGGTTCTGCAGGGGATGATATTTTTTCTTCTTCAACTTCTTCTGCCATAGCTGGTGATGTATTAGTTCTAGGTTTTTAGGTTTTCTTTGGAGTGACCACATCAATTTCATAACCACTCATAAACAAGAAATAAATATGATCTCTGTCTAACCTTCTCAATTCTTCCAACACTAACAACTTTATTAAACCATGATGAAACAAATATGTCTCACTGCCTTCTGACTTGACTTGAACCCTATCTAACATTTTCCCTAAACTCTTGTATAAATAGAAAGGTAATTCAAGTGATCTCTTACCTACAAAGTGTTGAAGAAGTCTGAGATGTTATGAGTAAAGCATGTGGAATCTTCCTTCATAGGTAAAATATTTTTGAATAACCATCAATAGTTTTGCATAATTCTCCTTCATAAAACTCTTAGGGATAGCATTGGTCAGATCAACTCCACTGTGTTCTTGCTTGAGAAACTCCTTACAACCCTGTATTTTGAATTTGGTACCTTTAAACCACTCTTCACCACCTCTAGGGATTCCTATAACTATTGATATGCTCTATAATGTCACTATAAGATTAAAAATCCCAAATTTTGATGTTGTTCCTGTGAATTTGGTGGAAAAATCTTTTGAAACTTGTGCATGAAAACCCTAGAGCCTCTGGCATAATTGCAAGCATCAAGTCCTCCTGAAAAAATCCATAGCAGTAGGGTCTTCAGTGAGTTATTTCAAATCCATGGGTTCATACCTAAGACAATGGACACCCTTGTTCGTTTTCTTTCTTGCAGCCATGGATGCTTTATAGTATTCACTGCCTTGCTTGCTGATGACACATGCAGAATTTGAATTTGACAACAACTTGCTTGGATTGATGAAGCAGCTCTCTAGGGATCGAATCACATGCAAGGATAAACAATAATATGACAAAAGGTTGTTTAGGGTGAGGTTTAAAAATGTTAACTGACAGCTCGGGTTTTAATCATAGCACATGTAAGCAATAAGGATGATGATTACATCAAACACGACTGTGTACATTTGAAACTTACCATAACGACCTTGAATTACCTCCACATTTACTGCTCTAATCATAAACTGACACCTCATATAACATGACAACCTTGGCTGAAAAACACAATTTCGCAGTGAAGACAGTTAGGCTTCTGACAGATTCGCTACAAAACTATTAGGTAGTTTTGTAGCAAAATCTGCGGATTTCCTTTGTAAATCGCTACGAAAATTTGAAAAACTGACAGGTATGCACTTTCGAGTTTAAATGCGTGGGGAATGACAACTGACATGGTATGGTATTGATTTGACTGAAGTGGCATGAATGGAGGTGAACATTAAACTTAGGATAAGCTTCAAAAATGATTTTTTTTTATATATCTCATTGAATTGGCTTAGGAAACCTCATCCATTTGGTGAATGATCTACATGACCCTATGAAGGAAATTTTTACAACTAATGAGTGATAAAACTAGTGGTGGAGATTGTGGCCAATGTGCTCTCCTTGGAATAGCTTGAGGACTTGTTACCACAAGCCTTCCTTATCCTCTTTTGAAATTCAACCTTGTACGCATAAGAAACACTTGCTATAGAATTAAAACCTCAATATGACCAAATACACAAAGCTCTGATACCAAACTGATCTGTATATGAAAACTTGAAGATTTTTTATGAAAGGTTGCAATTGAAACTATATGTTTTTTTATGCAATTAGACAAGTTTCATTAACACATAAATGATGATTTTAATCTCAATTTTTGTATAAAATAACATAGAAATAATACCATAACAGAAACAAAAGACAACAAATGATGAAGGAAGTTCACCACTCCTGGGCTACATCTTATGGTCTAACTTCCAATGTTGGGCCTCTTTCATTATGCTCAAAACTATATTTTTACATAAACTTGCAGTGCTCAAAATGAAAAATATTGTCTCCAATAGCTCTAAGATAGTCAAAAACCCCTAGATGGTCTCTTTCGGCACTCAAAAAGGTCAAGAAATGACTGAGTTATGCTCAAGGACAATTTTCTTGCTAATTGTCCTACATTTCCCACCCGCCTGCTATCCATTCCACAGATTCCAGAATTTTTGGCATCATGGGGTGACAATTTCGCCCCACACCAGCAAGATTCACGTTGGTTCGGGTGAAAATCCTCGATTAGTTAAAAAAACGTGGTGACCCTAGATCGAGCCACGTGGCACTAACTCCGCCATAGATCTCAAACCTTTCAAACCAATTCCTGCCGATCGGTTAATCTGCCTGTGAACCATGGTTGTGCAGTGATTTGGTTATTGTAACCTCTGGTGGTTACATTAAAAAAAAATTTGCGCCATATTATATAAACCAAACCCCAACTCTGCATAAACCATGGCTGGTTTGGTGGTTGTGTTAAAACTGCACACTGATTTAAACCAAACCCAAGGCTCTGATACCATGGGTTTAACGATGGTTCTGCCGTGAGTTGGAAATACCATTTGAACTATGGTAGTTGCGTATGATCGATGGTTTTGTTCCAGTACCCCCGAGTTAGTATACCCCTTCAATGAACTATGGTTTGAATTATAATATACGGTTTGGGGCTGGGGTTAACCCCGCACCCCTAGATGCCCACTTGTGGTCCCATGGGTTGGCTGGATCGAGTGCCAGGGGTTAACCCCGACCCTGACCCCCAATACATATACCAATAAATTTTAAATAGGTAATGCAGACCATAGGTTGTAAAAAACAACATTGGCATAGTGGTGGAGCACTATGCTGCCACCCCGGAGGTCTACGGTTCGATTCACATGGAGGCCCTATCCTACCATACAATATTTTATAATGATGTCAGGAGGCCATGTGGCAGCCAACTATTGGACCAAGTGGCCCTCCACCATTGGCCCAAAAAAATACAATCACTATGCCCAGTCATATTCCTATTCAATGTACGGACTGCTGACTGGGAATTCCTGCAACTCAATTTTTGAAATTTTAGCTGTTTGAGAAAACAGTTAGAACCTAATATCAAGATCATACGATATCGGTTTTAGTGAAACAATTTCATTGGATTCAGGGTGATGATATATTAATTTTGGCACCATTTTCGAGCACTTTCAAAGACTTTTAATTTTGATCACTTTATTGATCCCCTGGATCAAAAAGGATTTACCCTTACTGAAAACAACATTGTATCCACAATCCTCCAATACAGCTACAGAAATCAGGTTCTTCTTCAGCCTAGGTACATACATGACATCTTTCATATGAAGGTGGGATCCCAGCTCCCTCTGTTGAGGAGGTAAATCCCCTCTGCGGACAGAGGCGATCCCTACTAGCCCAGCAGAGGTCTAGCAACAATCATCAAATGCTACAGCGCAAGTTCCTAATTGCGAATAAATAGACCAACGATGGAGGCCTACCTGGAGTCCAATGCTATGATCCGTGGAGAGACAACGTCCCATTCCTCAGCCTCGGCAGATCACGATCCCCACGATCTCCATGAATGGACACCTGAACATGCAAGAAACAACATGAATACAAGCATAAAATCTAGAATACGCAACTATATATCAGTCAGAAAGGATATAACTCATTATTAACATAAGTGAAAAACATAGTGGAACCATAACTAGTAGTCATTCATTAATAAACAATCGAAAGAGAGTACAACCAATGTTCTAACGCCGCGGTCTCCTTCGGAAGGGTCCCCAGTCGTTCATGTCTCGCAAAGCTCACCAGGGAAAGGGCAAACCTCTCTAGAGTCTCTCGACGATAGTCTCCTTACTTGAGTCGACCTTAAGGGAAGAAAGAGGGCTCTTACAACACAGGCTCTTGGGAATTTGGAGATTCAAAGCTTAGGCACTTCAAGACTAGCTTGCAATGGCAATAGGCAAGATTTTATAGATGGGGAAGGAGGGAGTTGGGATCCCTATTATTGTGGGATTGGCCCTATCATCAAGGAAGGTTCCATGAGAGGTGGCAAAACCACTTCCCTTCCATGGAACTCCCGTAGCCAAACCTCCCAACTCAAGATAGGAAATGGTTTCTGAGTTTGTTGAAACACAACTTCCGCCATCTTTATTTAAAAAACACTCCTTAAATTGGCTGGCGCGACTGCGACTCTGGGACAGAGCGCCAGTTGGCGCGGCCTCTTTGTAGGATTTTCCCCATTGGCGCGAGTGATGAACTGTCCGCCCGCGCCAATGCAAAAGGAGATGTTTTCATGGTTTTTTGCAAGGAGATGTCTTTAGGGCAATTGAAGCTCATGTTTAGAGGAATGCATTGATAATGGTTTCAAGGCATGACATTGTTCACAGGTCACAAAATGGGGCCTCCATTGTGTGGGACAGGGAATGGTAGGGACGGTGAAAAATTATTGTGTAACAGATGCCCCCTAAAGTATGAGGCCCGAGAGAGAGAGGGGTGAACTGCTTTACGAGAACGTGTCCAACTGAAGCTCCGCTGTCAGAAAACCTGCGTAGAAAAATACAACTGATATCTCAAGTACATGATGTATATGTGGTATGGGCGCAGCCATCCGAAATAGAGTACACTATAATCTGGATCCAGGGTATGGGCGCAGCCATCCAGCGAGGATCAAATAAATAGACTCAGGTATGGTCACAGCCATCCAATCAGTGAGTCATGTACCTAATGATAATAATCTAGAATCACAGCCTGGATTACAACAGACACAATCCAGGGTCTTTCCCTCCATCTCAACCCAAATAAATTACAAGTTCAAGCATGCGAATAGTGAGCTGAAGTCGAACATGCAAGAACATCGTCTGATTACCAACCAATGATGAGAGCTATTAACAGACGCGAGAGGGACCACCAATAATGACAATGGCCCTCAAGGTACTACAGGTACAATCTACGGCGTGTGAATCAATGAGCTGGCGTCGAACACCCGTAGAATCACTCGATCGAGGCCAATGATGAAAACCCCATGTCGAATGCGACGAAACTGCCATTGAGGCATGCAGGCTCCAAGGTACCATAAATGAGTCTCTAGATCAACTTCCTGGATAATGAGCTGAAGTCGACAGGAAGTGACCTTGATCGAAGGTGGGCCATAATGTTTCCCGCATCATCGACGCGAGACAGAGGAACATGATGTTTTTGTTGTGAATTAGGATCATATGAGAATCAGAGGAAGGTTGATATTCGCAGAGGTCAACTTCTCTTGAACACATAACGGCACAAATAGTGGTTTTGGCAGCATATTTGACATCAACGGATCAGAGGTAATGGTGACAAGGCAATGAGCAGAGGAGAGGTCAAAAAGGATTATCCAAACCCACGGAGGCAAGTGAAAAAACGAGATGAGATGTCCCCAACCCGACACGAATGCAAACAAGTGCCATGTTCAAGAGCGACATATTGCTGACGACAACGATGATGGCTCCATTTTCCCCCACCATTTCTGGCGAGTACCCCAATTATTTTTGATAACAAGCTTGAAGGGGATAGCATATGCTTGTAATATAAGTCCGCCCTTCGGGCAAATCCATCCTAGTGCATTTAACGAGTCCTAGGAAGCAGAAACTCGGAGAACGTCATTTCGACTGGATCCGATGTCATCAGGGTTTAACAAGTCTGACAAAGGGAGAACTCGGCGTCTTTTCATGTTTAGAGAGTTTGAAAAGATAGCAGAAAAGTAAACTCCATAGGTCCCTTTTCGTAAATAGTTCCTCAGATCCGAAAAGGTAGAAAACAATATCCGAGAAAACCTCCTAGTCGCGATAGGCTAGGGTATTCCTTTTTCATAATCAATCTATCCCAGCCCGAAAAAGGGGTAAACGTATACTGGGTAGATGTCGATTCGTGTCCATTTTAACGAGATCAAAACAACAAGGGCCTCGGCAATATTTTCACATTTAGAGAGTCAGAAAAGATCTGAAAGATGACTCCAAAGTGACTTTTTCATGTATTTACCGAGTCCGAAAAAGTATAAAATACAACTCGTTTCCACCGTTAAAGTCACAAAAAACCTGCTGCTGCACATACCAAGCAAGCGTAAAACCCATTTTTGACATAAAATATTAAAATATTTGATAAAAATAACTTTTAAAACCCATCCTATGTCAAAAAAGTTATAAATATGCCAAAATGGTAAAAAGAAAATTACATTTACTATTTACCTTGGTAAAAAGCAGCAGTGGTCCATTTTGGAGTGCAAACTTCTGATGGCAATTGCGACAGATCCAGTTGACCATTCAGATTCTCGTCTGCTACAGGTAAGAGGCGCTTCTCTATACTTCATTTCAATCCATTTTTTTGATAGTTTTCCCTCATATATCAGGCTCTGTGGCAACTTTTTGAATTTTTAAGGTTGCGCTCATTGGCGCGGGTATCGGGCACGGACCCGCGCCAATGGGATTTTCTATGCAAAGGGCTCGCGCCACGTGGCGTGACTGTTCAGAAAACAGCCGCGTCAGCGGCCGAACCCAAATTTCCGCCTAGAAATTTGAAATTTTAATCATTTTAAATGAAATTTGAAGCCTACCAGAGATCTAATTAAGGGTTTATGACCATGTGGATGCAGGAAATCAAGAAAAATGATGATTGAGTGGAAAGAAAGAGAGCATGGAGAAGAGGATGAACAGGCCATAGAAAGTGAGGCTTGCATGAATGCCCTCAGAAACTGTGGGCTAAAGAATTTCTTCCTTACACCCTGTTTACGAGCTCAGCCTGAGCTCCTCCAGTATCTGATCAGTATTTGGGACGAACAGGAACAAGTGTTCAAGTTGCGAGACCAGGTATTGGAACTGGAGGTCTCCGATGTGTACTTCATAACCGGACTATCTCGCAGAGGTCCGGTACCCATCCTGACTGGGTGCAGACCATTTGGCGAGAAGATGGAAGAAGTGATGGCACGAGTGTGCCCAAGAGCACAAATGGGATCAGGGAGCAAAAAGGTGGATATCCACACAATCCCTGACCTGGCATTGAGAGTTGTCCTACATACCATCACGCGGGCTGAAGGATCGCAGGCACCGCACGAGGCCACAAAGGCCGAACTCCTGCTGGCCTCAGAATGCATGAGTCCCTTATTGTTTGATTGGGCTACAGCAGTAACAATAAACATGAAGAGACAGCTCACAAAATGCAAGCAAGCTAAACTGAAACAGTTTGGCTATGGTTCCATCCTGGTATCGTTCATTCTGGAACGCTTACCAATCTTCCAGGGCCAAGGGGCCATAGTAGCAGAGCCGATTCCATGAGAGCCAAGAATGGCTCGCTGGGCAGCACTAATGCCCAGAGCTGGAGGCGGCGAACAGATGTCCTGGAGGCCGGAGTTTTTTAGGTGGTTACGACGCCAGTTGATTGTAGTGGAGGACTGGCCATATGCAGGAACTGACTTCACCGGAGACCCAGATCTCCTGCTGCCAGAAGGAGATGACTGGGACGAGGAGTTGGGTAAGACCTCATGTTTTTTGATTTTTATGTTTTATGTTTTTTTTTTTTTGTTAATACACATTCGTCCTAACACATTTTATATATGTATGCAGATGTGGGCCCTGAGAGACCAGCCGGGATGTCTCCAATCTCGCGGAGGACTCATCTTGCCCCTGATCCTCAGGGAGAGGGCACAGGAGGGGAGGCGTTGATCCATAATCTCGAGGGAATTTCCCGAGGGATCCCGGACTATGCTCGGCTGGCGGATGTACCGATGGCGTACCAGCGTCATATGGTGGGAGTTCCAAGTTGGATCCACTGAATCCTAAGACGCTTAGTGCGTGCAGTTACATGTTATCATGAGCACCATGTGGATTAGCTCTTAGGGATTATACCACACATATTTTTTGAGAGACATATCGTCTCCGGATGTACTTAAGACGATTATGTATATTTTGACTTTATGTGACACACTCTATGTAAACATTTCGATATCTATATATATATGCATATCTATTTCTGGATGGATCTTTCTTGACATGTGATGATGATTTACAAATTTCGCAAATGTCTGTCTAATACCAAATTTGCTACTGCATCTGTTAATGTATTCAAATGCCTGGGTATATGTTGATATGTAATGTAGTCAAAATTCCTTTCTAGTAATCGAATACGCAGATACAGACAAAAAATGGACGGGTTTCTTACCGAATAGTGTCCGTTCAGTTGTAACACTACAAGTTGTGAATCTAGATACACAAGCAATTCACGGATACCAAGGTTTACTGCCTCAGTTAATAATTCTAACACAACACTATATTCCGCGATGTTGTTCGTAGTACGTCCTAGACACACTCCTTGCAGGTTGACCAACTCACCAGCAGGATCATAGATTACCTAGGCTGCTGAAGACAGATTCCTGGTACTGCGGGAGGCACCATCCGCGAAACCAACAAATGGATGAATAGACATCTGCACAACCAGGAAGACCCGATCAGCATAAAGATTTTTACAAGCCACACCACACCATATATGCACACAAATGAAAAACACACACCTATGTACACACACCACACCAAGAAATCACTTCAGGCATAGTACTTTTTGAGGTACAGCCCATTTCCGGGCTGCGCCAACGGAACTCCTTCATAATCTATAAGCTCATAAGCCCCATTTTTCAAAACGCATTTTACTATATAGGGCCCATGCCACATAGGCTGGAACTTACCGGCTCCAAGCTTGTCATGTGCTTGATCGTACAGGAGGACGAGGTCTCCTTCGATAAAGGAACGAGGAGAAACAGATTGATAAAAATGAGTTTTGACCCTCTTCTTTTGTGCTTCAATAACCAAAGCAGCTAGACGACGGGTTTCATCTAACCGTTCCAGATACAGAAGACATTCTTCCTCAGCAGAAGTATTAGGTAGAAGTTCCACAGCTAATTTCAAAGAAGGAATCTCGCATTCAACCGGAAGAGTTGCTTCTAGACCATACACCAATTGAAATGGTGTGAACCCAGTTGCACTCTTTGCAGATGTTCGGTATGCCTAGAGAGCTGAGAACAGTTGGAGATGCCAATTGGATTTGTGAATACCAACTGTTCGCTGAAGCATAGTGACCAGAACCTTGTTCACTGCTTCAACCTGACCATTCGCCTGAGGGTAATATGGTGTTGAGCTGTCGTGACGCAAGCCTAACTTTGAAGTCAGCTTCGCCATCATATAATCTCGGAAATGAGTACCGTGATCAGTGACGATGGCTTGAGGAACCCCGAACCATGCAATAATGTGGTTGAATATAAATTGAACAGCCGTTTTCCCGTCAGCAGCTAGTGTAGGCATCGCCTCGGCCCACTTGGTGAAGTAGTCGACGGCGAAAATTATATACGCATGCCCCCTAGCCGAGTGAGGGTTAAACGTCATAAAATCCATGCCCCATTTCCCAAAAGGGCCGACGGTAATAACAGGGTGCAAGGGTAGAGGTGGCGCGCACATCTTGCTCTGAAATATCTGGCACGCATGACATTTACGGACTGCCATGATACAGTCTTTGAATATAGAAGGCCAGAAATAACCTGCTCGCAGAATCTTCTGGGCAGTAGCATACCCAGACATATGTCCACCACAGGCGCCATTGTGGCAGTCATTTAGGACCTTTTCAGCCTCTTCCAAGGTTAGGCATCGCCGGAGCACCGAATCTACTCCAATGCGGTATAAATTATCTCCTACTACACGGTAGGGCTGGGACTGATGCCGAATCCGACGGCGGGCAGCTTTATCCAACTCAGACCGAAATGTCGAGGTCTGAAGATACACTATTATGTCACCGTACCAAGGGTCACGAGTACTGATGAGGAAAAGCGTTTCGTCCGGTATATGATCTTCAGCATATGAGGGAGCGGAGTCTGTAGGGAGAGAGCATATAAGATCCGCGAAAACCAGTGATTTAGTTGACTTAGCGGTAGTGAAATCTAAGTCAAACTCCTGCAGGATAACAATCCATTTGGAGTACTTGCCCCCTAGTAATTGTCAGGAGAGAATATACGTCATAGGGTTGCAGTCTGAAACCACTGTTATCGTACGCAAAAGGATGTAATGGCGAAAGCGCTGTACAACGTGTACTACTGCTAATGCCAACTTCTCGACATGAGCATAACGCGTTTCTGGATCGAGAAGGTTCCGTGACAGATAATAAACAACATGTTCATTACCGTCATCGTCATCCTGCACCAAGACCATGGCTATGGTGCTAAATGTGGCGGCGAGATATAAAGTGAAGTCGCAGTGGTAGTCCGGAAGACGAAGCAACGGAGCATTGACAAGCAACGTCTTCAGCTTCTCAAAGGATTGCTGAGCGATTTCGTCCCAATGGAAGGGAACATTCTGCTTTAATAAACGACTGAATCCTTTGGCCACCTCGGCATAATTTGGGATAAAGCGCCGAAGAAAGTTCGCTTTCCCTTGTAGACTTTGTAATTGATATAGGGAGGAGGGTGATGGGAGATTTATGATGGCCTCGACCTTTAAAGGGTCAAGGTGAATTCCGTCTTTCGAGACTATGAATCCTAAAAGACGGCCAGAATCAATGCAGAAGACGCATTTATGAGGATTAAGCCTAATATTATAGCGCCTGCAACGAAGAAAGATCTGGCAGAGATGCTCAGGATGGTCCTCTCGCTTAGCCGAATGAGCTGGCAAGTCATCCAGATAAGGCTGAACGATATGGCGAATGTCATGAAAAGCGTAGGACATCGCACGCTGAAAAGTGGCTCCAGCGTTCTTCAAGCCGAACGGGAGCTTTTTGTAAGCGAATGTACCCCACAGACAGATGAATGTCGTCTTGTGTTGATCCTCAGGTGCAATATTGATCTGATTATACCCCGAGAAACCATCCATCAAGGAGTAAATCTCACTTCCGGCACATTCGTCAATGATCTGGTCTATGAACGGAGTGAGATAATTATCCTTGGGGCAGGCGCGATTGATGTCGCGATAATCAACACAGACTCTAATCGTACCCTGCTTTTTATCGACAGGGACAATGTTAGAAACCCATTCTGTGAGGGGGATGGGATAAATAAAGCCCGCGTTCAGAAGTTTTTCAACTTCTACCTTGATGGCGGCGGCTTTCCGAGGATGCATGGGGCGTAAGCGTTGGCGCACGGGCTTTGCACCTGGATAGGTTGGAATCTCATGCACTACGATACTGGGATCAATCCCCGGCATTTCCTCGTAGGACCACCCGAAGACATCTCTGAATTCTTTAAAAAGCTCAGTATAGACTTGAATCTCATTGGGAGAACAAGTCACACCCACATGAATATTCTCAACGATCCCCGGTTTAACGGAGATGTTTATCGGGATGGTTTGAGTGATGTTACTCAGGTTTCCCTCCGAAAAAACCTCGTGCGTCAAAATAGGCGTTTGAAGAGGAGGGGTAGGAACCTGAGAAGCATAACGCTCCAGACAGTCAGTCATTGCCCCCAAGCTAGGCATAAAAGAGGAGCGATGATGTCCATCGCCCCAAGGGAGCTCCTCAAGAGACATAGTTTCAATGATGGCTTCATCGGAAGGAAAAGTCTCTTTGAGAGGATCAGGTGAATCGGCCTGACCAAGCCAGGGGGATTGAGAGTAGACGTCAAGAGCCATGCTCAACGGAGCATGCTGAGGAGGTGGAAGATCAGATGTGGCAACAATTTCACAGTAGCTGATCTCTACTGGAGTCAAGGGCATTGATTCTCCAAACTCAAACACCTGCTCAGGTGTAGGAATAAGCCAGGGGTCATCGGACCTGGACATCATATTGACTTGAGCGGTGTGTGGTGGCGGTGCGGGAAAAATACCCATGAGGACCGGGTCTTTGAAGAGACCAGGCCCCACACTGTCCGGGGGATTTGGAATCTGATCCACGTATGGCACGTTGTTCTTAGAGGTAGAGGTGAAATATGACAACTGATCCACCGTGACAATTTTGCCCTCGTGAGGGAACTTAAGGAGTCGAAAGACGGTGGACGGCACGTAGAGCATGGCATGGGTCCAGCTGCGGCCAAGAAGTACATTGTAGTTGAGTTTGGCGTCAACCACTTCCACTTCCACGTTGACAGTTTTCCCCTGTAAAGTGATCGCTAGACTCTCGAGAACACCCAGGGGTTTAGATTCCCGACCATCAAATGCCTCGAGGGCATTGGGAGAAGACGCGAGGGCTGGAGAGCCAATGGCCTTCCAGCAAGCGGATGACATAACGCAGGTAGAGGCACCTTCATCCACCATGGCCCTATGAACGTTCAGATCGTTAATCCCGACTTGAATAATAAGAGCTATTTGATGCGGAAGTCGGGGAGTGAAATTCTCAAAATCGAAGGTGAGAAGACTCGAGTCGGCGGGATCAATGCCACCGATGGCAGACAGTAAAGCCTTCCGTTGTGAAGGACAACTCTAAAGAACTTCTAGCGCAGACATAGCAGAGGGTGCCTGTGCCAAATCTTCCACAATGCTGTAGTGTTGAGCGGCACGAGCATTCGGATTATAAGAAGATCTTCGTAAGACACCTTTAGAAGGTGGCTTCACAATGGGTTCAGGAATAGGCTTCTCGATTTCCAATGGACCGGAGACAGGTGGGGGCAGCGGTCCATCCAAGACAGCCTTCCCGGATGCCTGCCATGGTTCGTTGTAATCCTTCGACCGCGTAGCGACAGAGATAGGTGGGGCAACCTTCATCATGAAAACCTGAGACCCAAATGGTGCAGATGGTGACGGCTGTTCGACCATCTGGGTCTGCTGGGATGGGAATGGCTCTTTTAACACAGCCGGAGTCCCTTTAGAGCCCTTGAGAAGTTGACTAACCTTGGATCGTCGTGGACAATCCTTAGTATAATGGTCCCCTTCAAAAATGAGCCAAGGGTACTTCGGTTTACGCTGAGAGCCATCCTCAGTGCGAGATTTAGATTGTGGCTTTGGGGCATCAGATTTAGATTTGCCTTTGCCCTTCTTTTTCCCCTTGGAAGTTTTCTCCGTAGGATTGGCCTGGACGACATTCACTTCCGCGGTTTTACCAGAATCGGACGGGGCGAGATTAGCAGGAGAATTGTTGGAAGAATTAGACTTCTGCTTCCCATTCAAAGATTTCTTCGAATTCTGAGAGACAGAACCAATGACACCATCCACCAAGGGGGTAGGCGGAACCTTAGAGGTTCCGGACCGCGGGGCATCATGAAAGATATCATAAAGCATGCCGGACTGAGAATATACAAGATCCAGATATTGGGCACGCGCAATGGCTTGTTCCTCCGTCACACACGCTCCCATCGCAATATCCTGAGCGATTTTATTCACAAAGGAGGTGGTAAACCAGTGAGTTAGTATCTGATCAGGTATGTGAAACTTGATCATTCTACGACGGTGCCGCCACTCATGAATGTGATCAGAGATGTGAGTGGCTTTATCCTGCTTCAGAGAAGTCAGGAGGTGCGTCCCCGCTTCATAACGAACCGGTAACTAAAAGTGTGTGAGGAAAGCCATGGCTAAAGAATTGAAATCTTGGAAAATGCCACGAGATAACTCTATGTACCATTTAGCAGCAGCTCCAGTTAAAGTACGCTGGAAGAGGCGCAGGCGAATCGAATCGTCGACCCAAGAGTTAGATGAACACCAAAGATGATACGTCATCACATGCGCCTGGGGGTCCTCTCCAGCTTTTCCCTCAAACTTGGGGCAATCACCTGGTATCTTGGTGGGAACCGGAGGCCAATATGGATTATGTAAAATCGGATCATTGGTCAACTTTGAAACATCCGGCAACTCCAAGGTGGCTAGGAACGGCAATGGCGGGTTGACCGGCATGCCAGACCCAGGATGAGGACCGTTACCTGTACTCCACAATGGTTGTGAATAACCTTGCCCCCATGGGTTCTGTCCCGTAGGATTCTGACTGATTTGGATGCTGGTAACCAGAGTGTGGGGCCTGATAACCAGGGTACGGACCCTGATTATATGTCGGCCTGGTGTAAGCAGCGTTTGGATTTGGCTGCTGAGTATAGGTAAAACCGGGTGGAGGAGGATAATACTGAGAGCCTATGGGGTGGTTATAATTTAGTTGAGATTGACCATGTGGATAATAACCACCCTGAGGATGAGTAGGCTACCGAAAAGTGGAACCCTGCGGAGCCTGATAAGTAGGGCGTAGCTGTTGATTTGGTTGCGGCATTGAATGAGTTGGCTGCTGAGCAGGGTTAATAGAATGAGCGGGCTGCCCTGAGTGAACAGGTTGACCCGACTGAGAGGGCTGCCCTGAATGAACAGGTTGGCCTGGATAAACAGGTGGTGCCGGTTGAGCAGGCTGGCCTGGTTGTGAATGAGCCCCAGGTTGTACCGGATGGACCGGTTGGCCTGGAGGTGGAACACCAGGTTGTGCTGGATGGGCCGGTTGGCTTGGTGGAGGAACAGGACCAGGTGGTTGCTGGAAACCGGTTTGACCTGAAGCAGAACCATAGGATGGTCCTGGCTGATAAGAAACGTTAGAAACAACAGGATACTGATGTTGCATAGGTAAAGAAGGCTGGATTTGCCCCCTAGTACCATAGACCGGTCCCGGTTTATACCCTGGCTGAGGCTGAACAGGTTGACCGGAAGGGCTATAATACTGTCCTTGCGGACCGTACGATGGCCCTTGTTGGCTGACAGGATAGCCTTGCATGGGCTGCCCCTGTGGATCATAAAGATAGCCAGGTTGGCCTAAAGGTTGGCCTTGGAAAGGATGTCCTTGCGGGTTATAAGCCTGGTTATAAGGTAAACCTTGAGCATAGAGGTAAGCCTCAGGAGCCGGTAGACGTAAAATCTCCCCATGCTCATTATACTGACCTGGGAAAGCATACACGGGTGTACCATCCTGTGCATAGTGCGAAAAGTAAGAGCGGTTGGGATCTTGGGAGGATGGTCCAACCTCGGCGTTCGGCTGTTGCAAAGACAACCGATACTCCTCCGGAGAGATGTTCTCCGGTATAGTAGTCGCTAGATAAACATCTTCAGGAGTTGGCACAACCCTTGCAGCGGACGCTGTGACAACAGGAGAAGAGGCGGCTACACAGACAGTGGGCCGGACGAGAACAAAAGTAACGGGCGTCTGAGGAGACACCCCGGGCGTAGTAGCAGCTGGCCTCGGAGAAGGAGCTGACACTCCCATAGAGGCTACGGTGGAAATGATCTGACCCAAATATCTGTATCCCTGTGGTAAATAGGGACTGGCTGTTGACATGTCAGCCAGCTCAGAGTTGTCTCCCTGAAACAATCTTCGTGGGAAGAGCTGATAGTCTTCACCAGACGTTGGGATTTCCTCACCAGAATCAGTCATGGTTGATCCTGCCATTAGATCTCGCAAGAGACGGCGAGGACTAGGAGGAAAAACAGCAGCAACAAAAGGCGAGCCCGATGTAAGAGAAAGGAAATCGGCTTCTAATCTCAATTCAGACACAGGGTCCGAAAAGGGCCAATTGAACTCAACTAGTCCCCCAAAGGGTTGCTCAGAAAGAATCGGTCCTTTGTTAGGAAATTCGGAGACACTGGGCTGCTGTGGTTCAGTAGAGGATTGGGAAACCTCTGATGAATCGTCCGTGTAAGGACTACCAGTAGACGAAACCGAGGGTTCCGCCACTGTGGAAAAAACAACAAGAGAAAAGATCAAAACACACACGGGCTGAAAAAGAGTCAAGACACATGATCAAATGGTCAACAAGCAATATCTAACAGGGCGTATAATCGTGGGTGATTAATTTTTTACCACATTGAAAAATAAGAAACTTCACCGTTTCATGTTTTAAGAGTCGAGAAACGATAAAAGATGACTCTATCTCTTTCAGATTTGACATAAGCGTGAAAGGACAAGCGCTTGACGGTCTTTTCAAATTTAGGGAGTCAGAAAAGACCAAATGACTGCTCAGGAATACTAGGCACAAAGGGTGTACCAAATAACCGTGAACTGGAATATACACCTTGGTTTTAATAATGAAAAAAAAAATCAACCAAGGACTTTCCGTACGTGCAAGAAATCTCCCCGAATGCTGTGTTCGGTGTATCACGGGTATAGGGCGGCAGACTCGGCTTCCTATGGATAAAGGATTGAAACCTATAGGGGTCTCCCTTTATATACTCGATGGTACGGGGACCAGAAGTCCGTACTAGCGCTGTCTAAAGCCAATAGGCGAACGACAGCTACTAGGTTTAAAGACGCCGGAACACGTCTCTAGCCTAGAACTCTAAATATGTTTCTTTAGATTCCAATGCTGCCTTAGTGTAAATTGAGTAGATTTTAAAGTTGAACTTCAATTACGTTTCAGTTTTCAGGCCCTAACAAATGCGTTGTCTCAAAAACTCCTAAATGCAAAGCTACATGCCACAATACACCATTTCGTTCGATGAAAACTAGCTACAGAAGAGTTGAGAGTTTTGTACACAAACAAAATGATTGGAAGACAAACAATGATATCTCTAATGCAACTAATGAAATCAAAAATTTTCATTCAAATCACTAATTAATAGTAAAATCGAAAAATTTCAATTTGCACTAATCAACCAAAAGAAAAAGAGTTTTTTTTTTTTGTAATTTTCAATGTTTGGTAGCTAGATGCACTAAACAAACTGAAAATAAAAGAGAAGCAACTTGAGAAACGATATTGAGAGAGAAAAATGAACAAATTTCACTCAATGACACAAACAATCAGATCTCAAATCGACCAAAGTCTCTCAAAACCAAGAAAAAGACTCAAAGGCTCCAATGGACCGTGTGATCTAGGCCCAAAGCAAGACCAAATGAAATTTGAATGAAGAAACGAGCAATCACCCAAAAATCGCAACAAAATAGTGAACAACTACTAAGAGAATGCGGAGGAGCAATCAGAGAGTTGACTGGATAAACGAAACACCAAAACTCCCAAGGAGGGATCGATACACAAAGCCACTAGATGCCCTAGGGCTTAAGACGTGAAATCGATGGAGAAAAGAAAAAAACCAAAGGGCGAAGGAAAATTCCTAGTCAAACAGGACTCCAACACACTCAGGTAGCCGAAAAATCAAGAAGAAAAACACTGACCAGGCCTAGAGAGCTCAAAACTGAGCAAACTCAAATACCCTACAGGAGTGGTGTGACTGTAAGGCTGCAACTGGCGCCAGCAAGCAATTGGCGCGGGCAATACAAAAGCAACATGCGCCAATTGGCGCGACTGTCGGGCTAAAAAGCGCGCCAGTCGAGTTTCTCAGCCAAAAATAAAAAAGAACTACTCTAGAAGCAGATCAATGTAGACTAAGCAAACCAAGAAGCAAAAAACAACAAAAGAACCCAGCCCATAAGGCTAACCAAGCAAGGAAAATCATAAAACAATCAAAACGAGACAATCCAAACGAGACAGTAAAAACTAGACGATCCCCAGTGGAGTCGCCAAATTGTTGAGGAGGTAAATCCCCTCTGTGGACAGAGGTGATCCCTACTAGCCCAGCAGGGGTCTAGCAACAATCATCAAATGCTACAGTGCAAGTTCCTAATTGCGAATAAATAGACCAACGATGGAGGCCTACCTGGAGTCCAATGCTATGATCCGTGGAAGAGACAGCGTTCCCGTTCCTCAACCTCGGCAGATCACGATCCCCACGATCTCCGTGAATGGACACCTGCACATGCAAGAAACAACACGAATACAAGCATAAAATCTAGAATACGCAACTATATATCAGTCAGAAAGGATATAACTCATTATTAACATAAGTGAAAAACAGAGTGGAACCATAACCGGTAGTCATTCATTAATAAACAATCGAAAGAGAGTACAACCAATGTTCTGACGCCGTGGTCTCCTTCGGAAGGTTCCCCAGTCGTTCACGTCTCACAAAGCTCGCCAGGGAAAGGGAAAGCCTCTCTAGAGTCTCTCGACGATAGTCTCCTTACTTGAGTCGGCCTTAAGGGAAGAAAGAGGGCTCTTACAGCACAAAGGCTCTTGGGAATTTGGAGATTCAAAGCTTAGGCACTTCAATACTAGCTTGCAATGGCAATAGGCAAGCTTTTATAGATGGGGAAGGAGGGAGTTAGGATCCCTATTATTGTGGGATTGGCCCTATCATCAAGGAAGGTTCCATGAGAGGTGGCAAAACCACTTCCCTTCCATGGAACTCCTGTAGCCAAACCTCCCAACTCAAGATAGGCAATGGTTTCTAATTTTTTTGAAACACAACTTCCGCCATCTTTATTTAAAAAACACTCCTTAAATTGGCTGGCGCGATTGCGACTCTGGGACAGAGCGCCAGTTGGCGTGGCCTCTTTGTAGGATTTTCCCCATTGGCGCGAGTGATGAACTGTCTGCCCACGCCAATGCAAAAGGAGATGTTTTCATGGTTTTTTGCAAGGAGATGTCTTTAGGGCAATTGAAGCTCATGTTTAGAGGAATGCATTGATAATGGTTTCAAGGCATGACATTGTTCACAGGTCACAAAATGGGGCCTCCATTGTGCGGGACGGGGAATGATAGGGACGGTGACAAATTACTGTGTAACACCCTCTTAAAGGTTATGGTATTAATTTCTTTGGTACTGTACTACCTATCATCCCTAATTTCAATGTGAAAATGGAGATCCTTCTCCTCTATTCTACTGAAGAATTATTTTCATCGCATCACATGGAACAAGGCCCCTAAATCTAGATACCACACATTCCTCATTACCATGTGTTGGCAATATGATGTAATGTGTTGTCCTTGATGGAAACCTACTTGATGAGTTGCCTATGATAAGCAACCTATGTGTTAAATGTAAGAATGACGTATCTACATATCAATTCATATGTGACAGAGAAAATAATTACAGTATGTGCCAGAGAAATGTTATTTTTAAATATGACACATTATATAAGCGGGTTTGTAAAGGCCAAGTCACGTATGCACGTGGATAAGTACGTCCCAAGTTGCGTATGCCGCTTTGTGCTCCAAATTTATAATACCAAGGGGCTTTACCATGGTATTAGCCCACAGTATTGAGTGTTGTATTATATATTTGATTCCGTCCAGGGTTACCATTAGCAGTTGAGTGGTTTTGACTCATGGTATTGGTAAAATCTAAATCTATTTAAGGAGAAGAAGATCATAGTGCAAAGTGTGCATGTAAAAGGGTTATTATTGAATAAAATTATCTAAGGAATATCTATATGGATGAACTTTGATTTTAAGTGATAGATCTGAATCTACGATGCACCCATGGATATAGTGATGGTTCAAGATCTCTAGATCTGAAGATGATGAATCTCTAGTATGATCTACTGAAGAAATGAAGAAGAACTGGCGCAAGTCTGCTGAAGAAAATGAAGAAATCTGGGTAAGTTTTATAAATCTGGTCTGTTCTGCAAAATTTACATTTACATATCTATACGCGAGTTGGTATTATTAAAAGCGCCTATATACTTGGGTTCGCTTCATGAAAAGAGCATATGGCAGTTAGGATTTTCTAAAGAATAATATACACATAAGTATACATAGGTTGGTGTGCAGAAAAGCGCATATGTACGCGGCTTCAGTAAATCAAAGTAGCATATGCTATTTGAATTAATTACTGTTTAGGGTTGAGTTTGTATCTGCATATCTATTTCTGAAGTTCTGGTTACAGTGTTTTTCACTGTTCTAATTGAAGTATTAGGCAAAGTTTATGATTGATGATAAAGGGCTGTGTTGATGTTGTTTGATCTAGTATGAAAATTGATGAAACGTGGTCTGCAGTGGGTCTGAGGGTTGAAGCCTTTAGTATGGAAGTAGAAGCTTCCTGCCAGTAGAAGCTCGTGTTATGTTCAGGGGGTTGAAGCTCCCTTCCAGGAGTGGCTGGTAAATGAGAAGAAAGGGGGTAGAAGCTCCCTTCCAGTAGCAGCTAGAAAATGATTGATGGTTGTAGCCTTCTACAGGTAGAAGCCTGCATACTGATATGAGTCTTCATCAGTACAATGTTGTAAATAGTTTTCCATATAATAAATATTGAAGACAGAGACAACAACAACGGTGGTTTTCTCCCAAATCGGTTTTCCACCTTAAATATTGGTGTTCATGTGTGTTCTTCTTTTGTGATGTTTTATACTACTGTTACTGCACATATTTACTGATTATCTAACCTTATTCATATCTGGTAAATATGATTTAAAGTCTGTTTCTGAGAAGCTTTCTAAACTATAAATTTATATGAGTATACACGAATTTATTTTAGCATATCCGCGTTTATACGCAAGTTCAGTTCATAAAATCCGCGTATGCAATTCTGCAAAAGAAAAAGTTAAATTTAGAGATATGAGTTCTAAATACTGATTCACCCCCCCCCCCCTCTCAGTATTTTTCCCAACAATTGGTATCAGAGCAGGTCCTTCTAAATAAGCTTAGCCGCTAGAAGGAAGATCAGCCAAGATGACCAATCAAGATGGGACATCATCTATCAAGCCTCCACTCTTCAATAGAAACAATTTAATCTTCTGGAAAACACGTACAAGATCCTATCTTCAATCTCTTGGAGCAGATGTATGGGCTATTGTTGAGGGAGGTTATCAATATCCAACCTCAGTTCCAATAGATGCAACGACAAGAAAGAACTATGAAACAAATGCAAAGGCGGTCAATGCACTATTGGGGAGTCTAACGGAATCAGAATTTGTCAAGGTTATGCCGTTGAATACAACAAAGGAAATATGGGACAAAATAATTCTAAGCTATGAAGGTGATAAAAGGTAAAAAGA
Organism: Pinus albicaulis; assembly: GCA_034641835.2. NCBI lineage: Eukaryota > Viridiplantae > Streptophyta > Pinopsida > Pinales > Pinaceae > Pinus > Pinus albicaulis. The sequence continues at coordinate 468,555,513 of CM076575.1, forward strand.
ACTAAACTCCAAACTCTCATAATTCAATATGAAAATCTAAGGATGCATAATGAGGAGAGCATTGCCAGTTTATTTTTACGTCTAGATGATATTGTAAATCATATGAGAAATTTGGGTTAAACCATAACTGACACTACTCTTGATGTTGGGTAAAACCCACAGTCCCTGTTTACTCACATTTTCAACCTCAAAGCTGTGTATAAAATGCATTCAAAATTCATTGCCCAACCAAATCCACAATCTAGGAAAATTCACAACATTCTTTTTCCTAAGCTGGCAATTTAAATAAATAATCTGGATCTTTAATATCTCAAATATGAGATTAATTCAAAGCTCTCTTATGCTATAAACTTACTCACCACAACCCGAATTACAATGTGGAGGCTTTTTCTTCTAAGGTTATAAAAACCCAAAATTCCTATAATATACCCTTTTATTAACCTTCAATACTCAATCTTCAGTGTAATTTCTCGGCCCACATCAAATTATTAAACCTCCAATATCAATATGAATACTCACCACAATCACCGGTCAGAGTTCTAACAAACGCTTGGTCAAGACATTAATACATATGCCAGCACTTACCATTCCACATTTAATTCAACAATGGTTATTTCCTAACCATTAATACGATGAATTCGACCCACTCAACATTCAACTTAATTAGAATACTTGTTCGGGCCCACAATATACGCACGTTACCAAAGGTTATAAAATCCTTCATTTTATTTTCCCGCACTACTATATATATATCAACATTCATATATACTCCTCAACTCAATTGATAAAAGAAACATTTACAAACCTTGGAATTAAATTTAAACCCCAAGCGCTAACCTTTGAAATGTTTGGGTTTTTACCACATCAAAACCACGCGATCAAGGTGGGTCCCGGTAGTTAAACTACCCTTCGCATCCAATGGCTGATCCAACATCGCGCCAACTTCGACGATCCAACGGTTGTAATGAGGTTTCACTTTTTTTTCTTCCGAGGGTTAACACTAAAAAAAAACGTGATATAAATGGTTTTTGAAAACCACTTATAACCATGTGTCAGACAAAGACATATATCGTGTTTTTTTGGAGCGATTTCTCTTACCACTTTTCAACAACGCGAGACCGCTGGTATTGTGGGATGAAACTGCGTGTACTGTTCACACAAACTCATGGTTCCATTACTCCATTCAAGGTTCCTTCCTCACTGTCACTTACAATTCCGCTTCTTTCCTTTATTAAACTCTGCCTCCGCCTTTGACTTCACATGACTATATCAATTTAACTCAGGTTCCAGCTCTCCTTTTTTTGGCATCTATCCCTCCGTGATCGATACATTCAGTGTATCTAACTTCACATACAGGTGTGGGATTTCTTCTCGCCCAACTCTCGAAATAGATGTAACCTCTTTAACATAGCGCCAATTCCCTCAAACATGTACAGGATCACAAGTTAAACCTTTACACCAAGATTCATTCGGTGCGTTGCCCATACAATTATTTCTTGAATTGAATCAACACATTGCTCACATCACAGAGTATACGTGTAGACTCTTAACCAAAATTACAGAGTCCTATTCATACATTGTTTCCGGAGATTCAAGGCATATTCCCACAGAATTTAACTCGAAAAATGCACAGTAATACTGAAACAAATTCCTCATTTATATAGTGAAATTACTTACAGCTTCTAGTTGGCTAGATCTTCTATTCAAATGGCCTTCTCACTCTCCCTACTCTGCCTCTCCGGCTCCCTAGATCTATGCAGCTCTATGCAAGTATGCAGGACTGCAGGCTTCCTTTAGAATGCCATCGAGGCTTATTTTTATACAAATACTACCAATGAATCGATTCAGATTCTTCAATGACTCAACAACTCTTGGAATTCTCAACTTAGCCTAAATTTAGCCTAACGCCTTGATAAACTGAAACTGACTATCTCTTAATATTCTCAGCTACTCGACTTCTGTCATGTCCTCCAATCATTTGGAGACATTTACAATTTTCTCACTAAATTTATTAAAAATCACTCAGATATTAACAATTACATAAGAAATAAAAAACATGAGACCCCCCTATGTCTATCTGTGTACAAATCATTGTCTTGAGCCTAATTCCCATGCATCAGACTCCCCAGGATAAAATGATTCATGATCTCCTGATCATGTGCTTTATCCTTGTATTCCTAGATCCCACACTTTGTTTTATAGTTGATCATCTGCTGCAACATTATTCTTTTGCACTCCTCCAGGCTTCCATATCTTATTCTGTCTTGCTCCACTAGCTACACTTTTGCGTTCTATTTCGGTCTTTCTTTTGCTGCTCCTCCTTTGCTTTCTTGCTATTATCTTTCTCTCAGACAATTTCACCATCAGCCTTCTTATAAATTCAATTTCTCTGTCTAATATTTCTTCTGACTGCTGGATACTATTCCTCCTTGATTGTTGAACTTCTAGTTCTGTTTCTGCTTGCTGAGTTCTTATTTGTTGAACTCTTATTGCTTTTTTTTCCTACTGAGCCCTAGCTTGCTCAGTCCTTGCTACTGCCCTAGCTCCTATGCTAGCTTCAGTTGTATCTATAGCTCTTCTTACTGCCATTCTTACTACCACCTAATCATCCATTCCCTCTTGTTCTCTGCAACAGTAAAACTCTTCCTGATTGTCACTCATGACAATTTCTTCATTATCTGGCTTCAACAACTTCTTAGACTGGTATTTAAATTTCCAGTCATTGTCATCATCTCTTTTCTTCTCCTGGACCAACCATCCTTTAGTCCTTCCATCAGTACCTGCAATCATTAGACAAACATCAAAGTTATAGAATCTTTGTGTCTCTTCCTCCTCTTCTGGCAACACTTCAAATTGTTGCTCCAACATTTCTTCCAGCAACACCTCAATCTGTTGTTCTGCTATTTCACTCTCCTCTTTGAATGTTTTCTGCAAACATTTAAGCCATTTATCTTGTATAATCATATCATCAATATGCTGCAAACTTGTTTCAACATGTTCTTCTTCTTCTTCCTTGAAAATCTTCAGTGATTGTCTTTCATCTTCTTGATTGATTCTGCCAATCAAATCAAGTTCTTCAAAATTTTCATTTCCATCTTCTTTCCGAATAAAATTCTGATTTTCCACAGCTTTCGCAGTCCCAAAAGCCTACCCTATAAATTTCTCTTGGCCCATCAAACAAGACAATTCTTCCTTGTCACCAACAGTAACAAGTTTCTGCATATGAGACATGATAGCCTCACCTTCCTTCAACATTCCATCTTCATTCAAGACAACTCCAAGAGATGGATTGTCTTCTGCCATACTTGTCAACATAGCCAAATTATCAGTTTCAAAACCACAAGGCCCAATGGTCTCAATTGATGATTTAATCACCAATTATCCTTCCTGCAATTCAAAGTCTTTCCCAAGACTCAAAAAATCTTCCCTATCTTCATTCCTCTGCATCTTCACATTCTGCAATCCCCAATTCTAAAATTGAGGTTCCCTCTCTTGCATTGTATCCTGCTGATTCAGCATAATCTCCAGCAACTTAAATTCTCCATCCCATGGATTAAAATCTCCCACAAAATTCTCCCCTTTTAATTGACTACCCAATGGTGTCAATTTTCCTTCAGCATCAATAGGATCTACATTCACAAAACAAAAATCATAAGGCCTCGGTGCCTTTCTCTCCTCTGCCAGAATTTTAGTATGCTGTCCTGAAATTATTTCCTTCTCTATCAGCACATCAATATGCTGATTCCAATCCTTAAAACAATCTTCGAGACTGTCAGTTAGTCTCTCCTCTGCATCATCATCTTCAAGGATGTCTCTCTGCTCTAGTTCATAAAAATGAACTTTCTCATTCTTAGTCATCTCTGCCTTTACAATCTGAACACCTTTCCCTTTTGTTTCTGCCCTCTGTTGCAGAACACTTAACCCATGACACAATCCTGTCATCTCATATGAGAAAACATCTTCACGATCTTCACTATCTTCCTTTCTATCACAAGTCAAGTTCCCTGTTGTCACTATCTCTCCATCGTTCATCAGAATAGAATTCTGATCTTCCACCTCTGCAATAACTTCAGCTATCTGTCCATCACTTTTCACTTGGCCATTTAATAAAAACAATTTTTCATTATTAGCATTAATAACAAATTGATCATCATCAGACATAACTGTCATGTTCCCCTTGAAGCAATCCCTTTTATAAAACAATGAATTTATGAATTCCTTTTGCTGCAATAACACAATCTGATCTTCATCAGAAAGATAATCATCATATGTGACTTGGCAACTTCCAGCTTCATTTATCACAGTTTTATCACATGAACTGTCCTCTTCAATACATGCATTCACACACAACTTTTCAGTTGTAAAAACATAAGACCCCAAGGTCTCATTTGATGATTTGATCATCAAATCTCCCTGCTGTCCCAAGTATTCTATACACTTTAGAGATTCTTCAATGGTCTTCTCTTTAGTCTCCTTGAGTTGTCCAATTGACTGCTCAATTTCCAGCTTCTGGCCATCATCGCAAATTAAATCTCCTCTGCTTCCAATATGTTGGAAACCTGAACCTTTATCCAACTGTGCATGGACATTTTCAAAACATCTGGCTGTCTCAATTTCTTCCTTAGTGACAACATTAGCAGTTTGTTATTCTCCACATGTTCTTCCTGCAAACATACAAAACTTGTCAGATGTAAGGCCATTTAACCTCTTGGTCTCACTTGAAGTTTCAGTCTTCAAGTCCTTCTCCAAATTCTCAATCATTCTGAGTAATTTCTCCTTCAGCTGAGCATTTACCATTTGCTCTCTCCTCATCTGTAGCCTCTACCACTTTACCTTATTCTTCATGAGCCAACCAACTCTCTAGCTTTCCTTTATCATCAGTTCCAATTTGTTGAACTGCTCCCAGATCTTAGCTATCTCTTTCCAATATTCTTCATCAGTGAGTTTCTTCCTCATGCCATTTTCCTTGGCATCTTCCCTCACTCTTCTGTTGTGGCCTCTCTCAAAACCTCTACAATCTCTGTTGTGGCTATCAGTAGCCATTTTCTCCTCCAAATGTTCCTCACTCACAAGCTGCACTAAGCCTCTACAACAACAAACTTTCTTACTGCAACTTATCTCACCAATCCTTTCCTCCAGATCCGGCTTTTGGCAAGTACTGGTCCACTTCTGCTGGAACCTTCTGAGCACTCTCTTCTACTCTCTCTAGGCTTCACTCTGCAACTTATCTCAAGAACACATTTGTTCTTCTTTCATCCAACCTCTATCGGAAATTTTCCAGGTTCTTCCACACTTCTTCTTCACTCAGAATCCCTTGCTGGACTCTTATATCACTGCTCTCAAAGCTGTGATCTGCTTTGCTGAGATTATTTCCTCAATTTCTTGCACTCTGCATTCTGTAAACAATATCTTCAAACCAGATTCAAATAAGGCTCATCAAATCACCTTCCAAGATCCATGAATGATCTTGCTTCTTCTTTCACCTGTATTGCATCTCTACCTGCTGCAATCTTCAAAACACTTTGTCTCTACATTTAGATTCTGGAAATCTGAATACCTTTACTGCATGCTTATTCAAACCTACAATTCCTGTCAAACATATTTGAAAACCAACTTTCTTCACTGTTTCAGTACATGTGCATTTCAAAAATTAAATTTCAAAGAGCTTGTCTAGCTCTAATACCACATTGATGCTGGGTAAAACGAACAGTCCCTGTTTACTCACATTTTCAACCTCAAAGCTGTGTATAAAATGCATTCAAAATTCATTGCCCAACCAAATCCACAATCTGGGAAAATTCACAACATTCTTTTTCCTGAGCTGGCAATTTAAATAAATAATCTGGATCTTTAATATTTCAACTCTGAGATTAATTCAAAACTCTCTTATGCTATAAACTTACTCACCACAACCCGAATTACAATGTGAAGGCTTTTTCTTCTAAGGTTATAAAAACCCAAAATGCCTATAATATACCCTTGTATTAACCTTCAATACTCAATCTTTAGTCTAATTTCTCAACCCACAGTAGGTTATTAAACCTCCAATATCAATATGAATACTCACCACAAGCACCGGTCAAAGTTCTAACATGTTAGAGTCGGTCTTTTCATCCCTCCATCAGAGATCATTTCTCTTATTGAATTTCATTCTTAGGTGTCTCATTCAGTTCATTCAGTTGCATTCCGTTAGGGGCATGCCTTCATCTGACGGAAGGGCCTTTTCACTCATACCCCTCATGCCTTATCCTGCTGGCTCAGGTTTTTTCATCAAATCAATTTTAAAGTCATTCATAGTCCTGTTTTGGCCTCTTGGTCAGCAAAGAGTCATTTTAGGGTTTTTTAGGTCTAGGGTTTAGTTGATTTAGTCCACACAATGACTAATAATACCAGCAGGCCAGAGGGAGGTTCGAAATAAGTTTCTATTTCAAGATTTTCATCATCAATAATGCTTAAGAATGATTCTTCTTCAAAACTTTGTTTTGAAGAAGAAATCGTCAAATTTATTTCTTGTAATAAATATGTAATTTTTAAGGTTTTTCAAGTTCTACAAATCTTTAGGCGCAACCCTGGTCTCCTTTTCTGAAATCACATGCCAATCATCCCTGCAAAAAATTGCCAGGAGTTTCATCATTTCAGCCAAAAAGTCAAAGTGGAAACAAGCAAAACAGAGTTTGTATTAAAAGTGAAAAAATGCCAAAGCTAAAACATAAGAAAGTGGGTTTTGCAAAACAAAATCAAAGCCATGACTATAAGAGATATTTTCACCATTAAAATGTCATTTGCAAACAAGAAGTTGTTAAAAACCCAAAGAAAAATCGTGGAAGAGCAAAATGATGTGTTAAAGCTGGACTATGTGTTGGAGATCAGTGCGCGACGCATTGGAAGAAGGCGCGATGCACACAAAGGTCGTGGCGCATAGGGCCTCCTGCCACTGTGTATTTTCCAACGAGTGCGGCGCACATGCTGGTGGTAGCGCACTAGGTTTGCGCGCGACGCACAGAGCCTGCAAGCAATTTTCATCACTGCCTCCAACGAAATTTCAAATTACTTGATCTCATCTGCTCCATGTACATTCAAAACATTTTGCTAATACCCTTGATCAGTGTTTGAAGTTCTTTGAAGATTGTTTGGAGAATTTGATTGGTGAAAGTGTAAACCCTCTTATTTGGTCAAAACTGCTCTTTAGGGTTTTAAATTGGTGTCTTGAAAACAAATAATTTTGGTGCCAAATAAACTAACTCTATTCCCTACCCATGGTCCCTTTCCCATCACTGTAGTTTTATCATCATTCCCAATCCCCTATTCCCAAGCCACTCATACCATTTAAACCCTATTTCCCTATCATTTGAAAATATTCCTAAATTCCTAAATCCCCAAACAGTCAAGTGACTGTTAGCACATCTTAATCTCACTTGACAGTCCATTTTTCCCACTGTTTCTTCTTTACCACAGTTCCTCATTTCCCTTTGGCATATTTGGCATTGAAAACAAACACCAATTTCACATTTTTAACAAACGAAACATACATTTGGTATAGACTTGCAAACACTATGACAGACACAGATTCATCTTATGAGCAATACAGTGACTCTACCGCAGAGCTTAATTTACTGAGGAGGCCTTGTAAAGGGGGCAGACACGTCAGAGAAGAGCCCACCTCATTGACTCAACTGCAGGCCTGCCTGCTTGCTATGGCATGTTTCCGAGAGCAGTCATGTTATCAGTACTGTTAGAGAGTTGCTCAGATTCAGCATCATCAGGAGTTAGCCTGGTTGTTTGTTTTACATTTGCGAGATGGTCAGGTTACACTCGTTGGTGTAAATTTCACCTTGACACCAGAAACCATTTCTCAGGCAATAGGAATACCGAATGTAGGTGAGAAGTGGAACAAAAGACAACAGGTGGATAGAGTTCATTACGAGCCATACATCAGGCCTGGCTATCTGAGGCAGCTCAGTAGGGTATTCCCATTCCGATTTCTAAAGGAATCTTATGCACCATCGATGAGACTTATTATCAGGTACTTCAATTGTGAGGGCAGATTCTCACGCCTCTATGCATACCACATCAGACTATTGATGCATTTCACGAGGGTGAGGATGATGAACATTCCATATTTCATGTGCCAAAACGTAGAGAGGATGACTACTCTTCTGCAGAAGAAGACTCCCGAGAAGCAACATAACAGCATTTATCATTATGCGCTCATCAAGATGATTGTGGTACATCAGCTTGGATTGCAGGGCATTGCATGGGAAGAGTTCATTTCTCGTGACTTCTTTACAGCCCCTCAGCCTCCTGCAGAGATTGTTCATGATGCAGGTGAGCCTTCACATCTGTTTGAAGGTCCTGAGACAGAGCCTATCATTGGTGTGCCAGTATGTGTTACCTATCAGAGAGGCACCAGAGCCTTATTTGCAGCCGCACGACGAGTACTATCTCCACCCGGGGTGGAAGGGGTCTCGTTACCTTCATCAGCAACGCGAGTACTATCTCCACTTGGGGTGGAAGGGGTCTCGCCTTCGACATCAGTACAGGTACAGGGACAGGACAGAGGCAAGAGGCCTATGCAGGAGGAAGGCCCTTCAGGAGGTCAGGATACTGATTTTACATTGATTGATGTGGACGTGAGCTCTCCAAACTCAAAACTGAGAGAAATCATTCAGGAGCAGAAAACTGAGATCAACACATTGACCGAGAAGTTGTAGAGATCACAATGGATCATTAAATATCTGGAGCAGTGGAATAAGTAGTTGGAGGATCAGTAGACACTTATGGAGTTGCAAAACATCCGCGAGAACCGGCAAGCTGCCCGAAGAAGCCCATCCGATATGACACCTATCGAGCGGGAGATTGAGGCCGATCAAGAGACTTGGCTCGAAAGGGTCAATATCCATTTGGAGAAGCTCTTGGAGAAAGAAAACAAAGAGAATAACATGCTCCGACACATGAAGAACCACTATTGGGCCCACACACATGTTTGCAAAGCGAGGATCAAGATCTTGAAGGCGAGACTAAGGAGGGAACTGAAACGTCAGAAAAGGCCTGATCCACTTCAAATCTTGGCCGAAGCTTCTTTGGCTGAGCATGATACTTGATGGGGGACCTTCAGTCAAAATTTTAGAAAATTTGGAGAAAATTTTGTCAATTTTGAATTTTTGGTCACAAAATAGATTTTCCTGCCCGACGCGTAGCGCCACCTTGCGCGCGCTTATGATTGGGAGATCTTCTGGAGGAAAACTTGACATTTTTGGATTTTTTATGAAAATTTATGCATGCTCAAGAATGGCCTAAGGATTTCATCAAGTTCTGGGTGGCCTAAAGGGTCAAAAACACCTTGAAAATGGCCTTTCTGCCACTTTTTACACACACAGGAACCAGTCTTGGGAGATTGAAGTTTTGAAGGGGAAAATGACATCCAAATCCCGAAATTCCACTTGGGTTGGAAAGTAGACATGCAGGGATTTCCAGCGAGCTATCATGAACTCAATTTGGACTTCAGGAAGTGCCTCAAAATCAGCTCCAAATTTGTGCTACGCATAGAGATTTTGGGCGCGGCACATAGAGAATTTTGGCCTATTTTTCACTCTTCAGCTCAGAGTTTCACCCAGTTTTGACTAGTTTCACTTTTTCATGTAACTATTGATATACCTTGATGTAATTTCATGACCATGATGTAAATTTGGCACATTTTTACTTGTTCTAGAGGATTCATTCACTAAAAAGTGAAAATTAAATGAATGAATCAGTTTCCTACCATATAGAGGCAAGTTGTTTGATTGCCTAGATTTCAGTTCCTAGTTTAGAATTGGTTGAAATAGCTCCTAGAAGGATGAGCTCGACCCCTAGAGGCATGGGAATGGGTTAGGATTGTCTATATTTTTTATTTTCTCAGACATTTTCAGGGTTGGGTACTTGGGAATTGTTTGGCACTTCATTGTACATCACTTCTGCATTTTTGGCAAAGGAAAGACCAGGGTTTGCAGCACTTTTTGGGATCCTTGTGGCTCTGTGTTTTGATGGTGTTCTTCTCTATGTATTTTTAAGTTTTCATTTAATGTTTATGTGTATCATTTCCCTTCTCTGTTCTTCTTATATTAAACAAATTAGTGTTAAAGGTGGAATTCAATAGTTTTCTCTGCCTTTAGTTTTGTTTAATTTTACATGTTTTCATCTGTTTGGAGAGGATCCTTGAGATCTCTTGCCCTCTTCAGCCCCTCAGTGGTCTAAACCATCCATCCTTTCAAATTCAAAGCGTCAAAACCATTTCTTTCCCTGCCCCAATAAGAATTCTGTAAAAACTGGGCCTAATCCCCGCACCCAAAATTACCTTTCCCTTTTTTCCAACGAAAACCCCCAAAATCAAAATCAAACTCCTTTATTTATATAACTAGCCTAAAATTAGCATTCATTTCAGTCATATCAAGCCATATTGATCACTTTTCGCCGAGATTGACCCGGAGAGAGCCCTCTCCTGTTCTGGTAGGGCTAGCTACCAGACTGAGCGTGGTTTGATGTTACCCTGACTCTGCCTTCCTTCAGCTTGAGGTAGATTTAGGCAATAACATAGTGGCGACCATACTGGGGAAGAAAGTGGTTTGCTCGTTGGTGTTATTTGTTTTATAAGCTACAGACGGAGCCTAAATTTATGCCAGGAAGCCTTCGAAATGCTTTTGCTTTGCATTAGCGGAAGTTGATAAACGCTGCTTCAGTCAATCTCCGGTCTAGCTTGTGAACGTGACACTTGAATTGTGAATTACCCCAGTATATCAGATCGTTCTGGACTTTTGGGTGATTGAGTCTAGAATTTGATAGGCTGAAACAAGTTGGTTTTGTCCTTTGATTTTTGAATTAATCCAACACACCGTCTTCCAGAAGACATACTAGAGAAAATATGGATCCCGATCCACCTCCAGTGTATGAGAATCCTAATCTGATTTCAAGAATTCTCCGTCGAGACCGTGATCCCTTTGTTTAAATCTCATTCATGCCCCACTGTATTGAATTCCTTGAAGATATTGAGTTTGATGATCAATTCGAGTTGTCGTTGTTTGAAACTAAGTCTGAAAGTACTACTGGTTCTACTTTCATAAATCCTGAGTTTATCAAGTATCTTGAGATTGAACAAGCTAATAGATCCATTTATATTTACATCTTGAACATTCAAAACTCTATTGTGGCAACAAATATTCCTGAGTTTATCGAATCTACTTCTGAAACTCTTGGTCCATCAGCAGTTACTTTTGATTCACAAGTTCACACCGAGCCTTCTTTCATTCCTACCATTCCCATGCAACCATCTATATCTGATTAGCAATCTGTAGTAGTTTCTCCTCAATCCCCACCACATACACCTCGTACATCTACTGCTCCTACTCCACCCGTTTCTCCAAGACAGATTATAAATCCACCAGGAGTAATGGCTTTTTGATTCGAACCTCTTGTCTTGCCCCAGAACTTGGATGCCATGCCCGCTGATTATCAGAGTAAGATCCCATTATTTGATGGTACTCCTCAAAGTGTGCCCGCTCAGCAACATATTGATAGAATGACAGACTTCTTTGATCTCCATGAAATTGATGAAGAAAATGTCACCATGAGATTGTTTGTGCAAACTTTTGGAGGTGAGGTACGTAAGTGGTTCAGAGCTTTGCAGCCCAGAAGTATTGCTACATTGGCCGAGCTTCAGAGAAAGTTTCTAGATTGGTGGGAAATAAAGAAAGATCCACTTCAAATCACTTCTGAATATACCAAGATCAAACGCAATGCTGGTGAGTCCGTCCAAGACTATTGTATTAGATTTAATGCGGTTTATAATGCAATTCCTGATGATTTAAGGCCATCTAAGAAATCATTTTTACTAAATTTTCCGGATGGTTTTGATCCGGACATGGCCTATTCATTACGTGAAAGAGATCCACCCACCTTAGAGGATATGCAGAAAATTGCAGTTAGTGTTGGAGCTAATTTGAATGACAAGAGAGCTAGATTGAGCGCTGAGAAGAAAGTTGTAATAAAGGAAGAAGCTTCTACATCAGATCAGCTACTTTGCAAGGTGGAAAAATTGTTCGAAAGGTTCACACTTGATAAGCCCGAACCGCAGATCCGAAATCCCAATTTCCGTGGTCAGCAGCAGCCACAATTCAGGATCAAACAACGAGAGGAGCGAGCACAAGAACCAGCAGTCCAGCAGCAAGTAAAGATACCTCTTCAGCAAAATTTTGTTGGTCAAGATTCAGATGATGAAAATGATGTAGTAGGGGAGGAAAATCACTTCTTTACTCCTGATGATTTGCCCAGTTATATCACTGAAGATGAGGATTATGCAGAAAGTTCAGCTGTACAAAGAGATGAGGATTTTATTTTGGCCAATGATGCAGCTCTTGAGGAAGAGTCGGATGAGTATCAGAGAGGTTACATGAATGCCTTGTTAGCCCAACAGAAGCAATATTCTCTTAGAAACAAAGATGTGCCTTTCAACCCAATCCAAAAGAGAAAGGAAGTTTCAGCACCTAAAAACGATTCACCTGTTGCACAAAAGAAAGCGAAAGAGATAGTTGATCCCGCTGCCACGAAGTCATCATCAGCAGAAAAATCAAATCAGCCAATTACATCGAGGGAGAAGGCTGAAAAGAAAGATGTTCCATCCAAAGAGATCTAAAAGACTTCAGCCTTTAGTTTGGAGAATGAGATTTCTAAATTAAAGGTATCCATTCCCTTGACTGAAATAATGAAGAACATCAGTTATAGAGGTCAAGTTTCTAAAATTTTGAATTTCGATCCTATGTCTGATATGGTGAATATTGAAGATGATCAACCTGAACTGATATTTGGACCAGCTTTAGATGGTGAATCTCCAGATAGCGAAGTGCCTCCTTTTTATATCAGTCTTCAATTGCATGAGTTTGTATTGCATAATGCCATGTTTGATTCCGGTGCTTCCCATAATCTTATGCCAAAGGCAATCATGGAGAAGTTGGGTTTGGACATCACTAGGAAGTACCGTGATCTTTATTCATTTGATTCTAGCAGAGTGAGATGTATTGGGCTCATTAAATACTTGGTTGTTAGTTTGGATCAGATTCCAACAAAGAATGTTTTGATGGACGTAGTTGTGGCAGACATTCCTCCCAGATTTGGTATGCTACTTTCCAGATCTTGGGGAGAAAAATTGAAAGGGACATTACAATTAGATTTCTCCTATGCAACGATTCCTGTGTTTGGCCAAATGAGAAAGTTGTACCGGGAACAAAAAATGAAGTACATGATTACAAGCAAGGAGAAACCGGTTAATCATCCGATTAATTATGTACATACAGATTTAGAGTCTTTTGTTTTGTATGCCGATAGTTTCAATGATGTAGATAGTCAGTTAGTTCAAGCAGAAGATATTCCAGAGATTACCGAGAATTTCAGAGAAGTTTTGAAGAAAGAAAGGCAAAAACCGGAAAGCACAGTTGAGCAATCAGCTAAAGATAGTGGACAGCAAGCAGAAAAAACAGAGCTAGCACAATTTCAACACTTAGAAGATGATGAAGAGGGTCTATGGACCATGGATTTCGATGGTGCAGTGGGAAATGATGGTGCTGGAATTGGTATTTGGGTACGCAGTCCTTTTTCCGCTCCAAACAAGGTACTGAGCAATGTACGGGTATGTTCTTACAAATTAGCATTCGATTGTTCGAACAATGAGGCTGAGTACGAAGCTCTGATTGCTGGCCTAAAAATTATTAGAAAGCTGAATGCTAAGAGAATTGCAGTCTATGGCGACTCTGAATTGGTGATTAAGCAAGTGAAGGGTGAATACCAAACGAAGCATCCCCGAATGCGGGCTTATCGAAATGTTGTTCTTGATATTTTGAAGTTGTTTTCAGATTATACCTTGACTTGTATTCCTCGCATTCAAAATGGAATTGCAGATGCACTTGCTAAGGCAGCAAGTAATTTGAAGATCCCAATGAATTCAAGTAATAAGTTTGAAATCCATGTGAAGCACCGTCCTACCGTCCCGGATAATCAAAGATGTTGGCAAGTTTTCCAAGATGATGATGAGATTAATGATTTTCTGCAAAACAAAGGTAAGTTCAAAGATACCTCAATTGATGTAGAATTTGATGATGGTGATGATGTTCAAGTCAATCAAATGGAAGTGTTGCAGCTGAAAGATAATGTTATTCCTAAAGGCTTGATACCTTTAGAAGAGCTCTTTGATCAGGATGATGTAGCTAAGAAACCAACTTTGCGGCCAACTGAAAAGGGAGTTGAAGATGTAAACATCGGAATAGCCAAAAATCCAAAGATGGTGAAGTTATCCAAATCATTGCCACCAAAGGCAAAGGCTGAATATGTGAGTTTTTTGTCTTCTTTTGTTGATGCTTTTGCATGGGACTATTCAGATTTAAAGACGTATGATACGAACATAATTCAGCACATTATTCCAATCAAGGCTAATCAGAAGCCTTTCAGACAAAAGCTAAGAAGAATCAATCCGAAGTTGTTGCCATCAATTGAGAAGGAGGTAAACAGGTTGTACGAAGCAGGAATCATTGTTCCCATCAGATTTTATGATTGGATTTCCAATTTGGTGCCCGTTCGCAAAAATACATGTGAGATCCGTTTGTGTATTGATTTCAGAAATTTGAACAAAGTGTCATTGAAGGACAATTATCCATTGCCTAAGATGGATCATATACTTCAGCGAGTAGTTGGAGCATCTCGTATGTCACTACTCGATGGTTATTCTGGATATAACCAAATTTTGGTCCATGAGGACGACCGCGACAAAACAGTATTCACCACTCCATGGGGGACATTCCACTATGCCAAGATGCCATTCGGTTTGAAGAATTCTGGTGCGACATTTCAGCGGGCAATGGATATGGCTTTCGCGAATGAGAAGGATGTTTTTCTTGTTATATACCTTGATGATTTGGCTATCTTTTCCAATTCAGATGAAGAACATATGTATCACTTGAAAATTGTCTTTCAAAAGTGCAGAAAATATGGTGTGTCGCTTAATCCGAAGAAGAGCTTGTTTGCCATGGATGAGGGCAAACTACTTGGTCACATTATTTCCAAAGATGGCATTCGTATTGATCCAGCATGTGTAGAAGCAATTCAGTAAATTGACCCTCCCAGGAACAAGAAGGAGATTCAGTCTTTTAATGGTAAGATGAACTTTTTGCGCCGCTTTGTCCCTAACCTTGCTGAACATCTTAGAGAGATTACAAATATGCTTAAAAAGGACAGCCAAGTGAAGTGGACTGAAGAGGCTGTGAAATATTTCAATTTAGTGAAGTTGGCACTATCTTCAACACCGGTGTTAATTAGCCCAGATTATACCCAAGACTTTATTTTGTTTTCATTTGCTTCGGAGCATACCATGGCAGCTGTGTTAATGCAGAAAAGAGATGAGCATGAAAAGCCAATAGCTTTTTTCAGTCGAAATATAAGAGATGCGGCCTTGAAATATAACATTATTGAGAAGCAAGCTTTGGCACTGGTAAAGGCATTAAAAGATTTCCGGGTTTACATTCTGCATTCTCATATTGTAGCTTATGTTCCTAACGCTGCCGTGAAAGATGTTTTGGTGCAAACAGATCCGGAAGGAAGACGAGGTAAGTGGATTGCAGCATTGCTGGAGTATGATGTAGAGATAAAGCCCACGAAACTTATCAAAAGACAGGGGCTGGCGAAACTTATGGCTGAATCTAATTTGCACACTTTAGACATAAATCTGATTGCTACTATGTCTGATGAAGATGAAGAAAATTTGCCACTTCAGGTATCAGAAATGTTTGTTGCTTCTCCATGGTATTCAGATATTGTGTATGTTCTTCAGAATTTGTCACCACCAACCGGCATGGCTAAAAATAAAGGTAGGACTCTGAAATTAAAGGCTGCAAAATATTGTATTTTGAATTCTGCACTTTATTGGAAAGATCCTGGTGGTGTTTTGTTGAATTGTTTGGTGGAAGAAGAAGCAAAACGAGTCATGGAGGATTTCCATAAAGGAGACTGTGGCGGTCACTTGTTTTGGAAAACAACAGCCAATAAGATTTTGAGAGCGGGATACTATTGGCCGACATTGTTTGGTGATGTGTATAATATTTTCAAGAGCTGTCACGAATGTCAAATTTTTGAAGGAAGGCAGAAATTACAGCCATTGCCACTTAAGCCTATTGAGGTAAGCGCCCCTTTTCAGCAGTGGGGTTTGGATTTCATTGGGGAGATCCATCCTCCTTCTTCAGCTCAACACAGGTGGATCCTCACGACGACAGATTATTTTACGAAATGGATTGAAGCAGTTCCCACCAGGAAAGCTACGGATGCGGTAATCATTTCTTTCCTTGAGAATAACATTTTGTCTCGTTTTGGTTGCCCGAATAAGATAATCACTGATAACGCAGTAGCTTTCAAATCAAGAAAGATGATTGAGTTTTGCAACAAATATCATATCACGATGGGACATTCAACCGCCTATCATCCGCAAGGCAACGGATTGGCGGAATCTTCCAACAAATCATTGGTTAACATCATTAAAAAATTGCTGGAAATCAATAAGAAGGGTTGGCATAAGAAGTTAGTAAATGCACTTTGGGCTGATCGGGTAAGTCAGAAAAAATCCATTGGTATGTCTCCTTTTGAGTTGGTTTATGGAGTAGACACAGTGTTTCCTACCTCCCTTGCTATTCCGGTGGTCAAACTTCTTCAAGAAGCTGGCAGTGAAGAAAGTCATATGCAGAGAAGGATAAATCAGATGATTCATTTGCAGCAAACCAGAGATGAAGTTTTCCAAAATACATTCAAGTTGCAGGAAAGGATCAAGAATATTTATGACAGGAAAGGGAAAGCGGACAAGTTCCAATTGGAGGAAGTAGTGCTGAAGTGGGATGCTAGAAATGAGGACAAAGGTAAGCACGGTAAGTTTGAAAATCTCTGGAAAGGTCCCTTTAAAATTGCTGCATATCGTGGTCAAAATGCATTTCTTCTGAAAGAGATGAACGGGGAAGATTGTCCAAGAGGGCCGGTCAATGGTCCGCTGCTCAAGCGGTACCACTTCTGAGAGGTTTTCTGTTGCATACATTGCCATTGTACATAACATTTTATTTCAGTTTCATTGCAAGTGTGTGCTGTGATCTTTTCTTCAGTCTGGGGCCCGAAGTGAAGGCTATAATTCTGAAGAAGGATTTCAGTTTTGGTTTTAGTTTGTCGAGTCAGTTTTTTAGTCATTTCAGTTTTAAAATTGAGTCGATTTGAGTCAAGATTCAGTCAATAAATTGAGTCAAGAGTTTTTTCAAGTCAATGACTCCATAGCCCAATGGATGAAGGCACTGTCTATCTCTCCCAGAGATCTGCCGTTCTTGGCTCCTCCCAAGAGCTACCATCCCCATTGGAGCCAATGTTAGAGTCGGTCTTTTCATCCCTCCATCAGAGATCATTTCTCTTATTGCATTTCATTCTTAGGTGTCTCATTCAGTTCATTCAGTTGCATTCTGTTAGGGGCATGCCTTCATCTGACGGAAGGGCCTTGTCACTCATACCCCTCATGCCTTATCCTGCTGGCTCAGGTTTGTTCATCAAATCAATTTTAAAGTCATTCATAGTCCTGTTTTGGCCTCTTGGTCAGCAAAGAGTCATTTTAGGGTTTTTTAGGTCTAGGGTTTAGTTGATTTAGTCCAAAAAATGACTAATAATACTAGCAAGCCAGAGGGAGGTTCGAAATAAGTTTCTATTTCAAGATTTTCATCATCAATAATGCTTAAGAATGATTCTTCTTCAAAACTCTGTTTTGAAGAAGAAATCATCAAATTTATTTCTTGTAATAAATATGTAGATTTTAAGGTTTTTCAAGTTCTACAAATCTTCAGGCGCAGCCCTGGTCTCCTTTTTTGAAATCACATGCCAATCATCCCTGCAAAAAATTGCCAGTAGTTTCATCATTTCAGCCAAAAAGTCAAACTGGAAACAAGCAAAACAAAGTTTGTATTAAAAGTGAAAAAATGCCAAAGCTAAAACATAAGAAAGTGGGTTTTTGCAAAACAAAAATCAAAGCCATGACTATAAGAGATATTTTCACCATTCAAATGTCATTTGCAAACAAGAAGTTGTTAAAAACCTAAAGAAAAATCGTGGAAGAGATAAATCATGTGTTAAAGATGGACTGTGTGTTGGAGATCAGTGTGCGACGCATTGGAAGAAGGCGCGACACACACAGAGGTCGCGGCACACAGGGCCTCCTGCCACTGTGTATTTTCCAACGAGCGCGGCGCACATGCTGGTCACGACGCACTGGGTTTGCGCGCGACGCACAGAGCCTCCAAGCAATTTTCATCACTGCCTCCAACGAAATTTCAAATTACTCGATCTCATCTACTCCATGTAATTTCAAAACACTTTGCTAATACCCTTGATCATTGTTTGAAGTTCTTTGAAGATTGGTTGGAGAATTTGATTGGTGAAAGTGTAAACCCTCTTATTTGGTCAAAACTGCTCTTTAGGGTTTTACATTGGTGTCTTGAAAAAAGACAATTTTGGTGCCAAATAAACTAACTCTATTCCCTAACCATGGTCCCTTTCCCATCACTGTAGTTTTATCATCATTCCCAATCCCCTATTCCCAAGCCACTCATACCATTTAAACCCTATTTCCCTATCATTTGAAAATATTCCTAAATTCCTAAATCCCCATACAGTCAAGTGACTGTTAGCACATCTTAATCTCACTTGACAGTCCATTTTTCCCACTGTTTCTTCTTTACCACAGTTCCTCATTTCCCTTTGGCATATTTGGCATTGAAAACAAACACCAATTTCACATTTTTAACAAACGAAACATACATTTGGTATAGACTTGCAAACACTATGACAGACACAGATTCATCTTATGAGCAAGACAGTGACTCTACCGCAGAGCTTAATGTACCGGGGAGGCCTCATAAAGGGGGCAGACACGTCAGAGAAGATCCCACCTCATTGACTCAATTGCAGGCCTGCCCGCTTGCTATGGCATGTTTCTGAGAGCAGTCATGTTATCAGTTCTGTGAGAGAGTTGCTCAGATTCAGCATCATCAGGAGTTAGCCCGGTTGTTTGTTTTACATTTGCGAGATGGTCAGGTTACACTCGCTGGTGTAAATTTCACCTCGACACCAGAAACCATTTCTCAGGCAACATGAATACTGAATGTAGGTGAGGAGTGGAACAAAAGACAGTAGGTGGATAGAGTTCATTACGAGCCATACATCAGGCCTGGCTATCTGAGGCAGCTCAGTAGGGTATTCCCATTCTGATTTCTGAAGGAATATTATGCACCATTGATGAGACTTATTATCAGGTACTTCAGTTGTGAGGGCCGATTCTAATGCCTCTATGCATACCACATCAGACTATTGATGCATTTCATGAGGGTGAGGATGATGAACATTCCATATTTCATGTGCTGAAACGTAGAGAGGATGACTACTCTTGTGCAGAAGAAGACTCCCGAGCAGTAGCATAACAAGTTTTATCATTATGCGCTCATCAAGATGATTGTGGTACATCAGCTTGGATTGCAGGGCATTGCATGGGAAGAGTTCATTTCCCGTGACTTCTTTACAGCCCCTCAGCCTCCTCCAGAGATTATTCATGATGTAGGTGAGCCTTCACATCAGTGTGAAGGTCTCGAGACAGAGCCTATCATCGGTGTGCCAGTATGTGTTACCTATCAGAGAGGCACCAGAGCCTTATTTGCAGCCGCACGACGAGTACTATCTCCACCCGGGGTGGAAGGGGTCTCGTTACCTTCATCAGCAGCGCGAGTACTATCTCCACTTGGGGTGGAAGGGGTATCGCCTTTGACATCAGCATAGGTACAGGGAAAGGACATAGGCAAGAGGCCTTTGCAGGAGGAAGGCCCTTCAGGAGGTCAGGATACTGATTTTACATTGATTGATGTGGACATGAGCTCTCCAAACTCAAAACTGAGAGAAATCATGCAGGAGCAGAAAACTGAGATCAGCACATTGACCGAGAAGTTGCAGAGAGCACAATGGATCATTAACTATCTGGAGTAGTGCAATAAGAAATTGAAGGATCAGCAGACACTTATGGAGTTGCAAAACATCTGCGAGAACCGGCAAGCTGCCCGAAGAAGCCCATCTGAGATGACACCTATCGAGCGGGATATTGAGGCCGATCGAGAGACTTGGCTCGAAAGGGTCAATATCCATTTGGAGAAGCTCTTGGAGAAATCAAACAAAGAGAAGAACATGCTCCGACACATTAAGAACCACTATTGGGCCCGCACACATGTTTGCAAAGCGAGGATCAAGATCCTGAAGGCGAGGCTAAGGAAGGCACTGAAACGTCGGAAAAGGCCTGATCCACTTCAAATATTGGTCGAAGCTTCTTTGGCTGAGCATGATACTTGATGGGGGACCTTCAGTCCAAATTTTAGCAAATTTGGAGAAAATTTTGTCAATTTTGAATTTTTGGTCACAAAACAAATTTTTCTACCCGACGCGTAGCGCCACCTTGCGCGTGCTTATGATTGGGAGATCTTCTGGAGGAAAATTTGAAATTTTTGGATTTTTTATGAAAATTTATGCATGCTCAGGAATGGCCTAAGGATTTCATCAAGTTCTGGGTGGCGTAAAGGGTCAAAAACACCTTGAAAATGGCCTTTCTGCCACTTTTTACACACACAGGTACCAGTCTTGGGAGATTGAAGTTTTGAAGGTGCAAATGACATTCAAATCCCAAAATTCCACTTGGGTTGGAAAGCTTATGGGAAGGGCTTTCCAACGAGCTATCATGATATTAATTTGGACTTTGGGAAGTGCCGCAAAATCAACTCCAAAGTTGTGCTACGCATAGAGATTTTGGGGCGCGGTGCATAGAGAATTTTGGCCTATTTTTCACTCTTCAGCTCAGAATTTCGCCCAGTTTTGACTAGTTTCACTTTTTCATGTAACTATTGATCTAAATTGATGTAATTTCATGACCATGATGTAAATTTGGCACATTTTTACTTGTTCTAGAGGATTCATTCACTAAAAAGTGAAAATTAAATGAATGAATCAGTTTCCTACCATATAGAGGCAAGTTGTTTGATTGCCTAGATTTCAGTTCCTAGTTTAGAATTGGTTGAAACAGCTCCTAGAAGGATGAGCTCGACCCATAGAGGCATGGTAATGGGTTAGGCTTGTCTATATTATGTATTTTCTCAGACATTTTCAGGGTTGGGTACTTGGGAATTGTTTGGCACTTCATTGTACATCACTTCTGCATTTTTGGCAAAGGAAAGACTAGGGTTTGCAACACTTTTTGGGATCCTTTTGGCTCTATGTTTTGATGGTGTTATTCTCTATGTATTTGTAAGTTTTCACTGAAATTTTATGTGTATCATTTCCCTTCTCTGTTCTTCTTAGATTAAACAAATCAGTGTTAAAGGTGGAATTCAATAGTTTGCTCTGCCTTTAGTTTTGTTTGATTTTACATGTTTTCATCTGTTTGGAGAGGATCCTTGAGATCTCTTGCCCTCTTCATCCCCTCAGCAGTCTAAACCATCCATCCTTTCAAATTCAAAGCATCAAAACCATTGCTTTCCCTTCCCCAATAAGAATTCTGCAAAAACTGGGCCTAATCCCCGCACCCAAAATTGCCTTTCCCTTTTTTCCAACGAAAACCCCAAAAATCAAAATCAAACTCCTTTATTTATATACCTAGCCTAAAATTAGCATTCATTTCAGTCATCTCAAGCCATATTGATTAATTTTTGCTGAGATTGACCCGGAGAGAGCCCTCTCCTGTTCTGGTAGGGCTAGCTACCAGACTGAGCGTGGTTTGATGTTACCCTGACTCTGCCTTCCTTCAGCCTGAGGTAGATTTAGGCAATAACATAACAAACTCTCGGTCAAGACATTAATACATATGCCAGCGCTTACCATTCAATGTTTAATTCAACAATGGTTATTGCCTAACCATTAATATGATGAATTCGACCCACTCAACATTCAACTTAATTAGAATACTTGTTCGGGCCCAAAATCTACACACGTTACCAAAGGCTATAAAATCCTTCATTTTATTTTCCCGCACTACTATATATATATATCAACATTCATATATACTCCTCAACTCAATTGATAAAAGAAACATTTATAAACCTTGGAATTAAATTTAAACCCCAAGCGCTAACCTTTGAAATGTTCGAGTTTTTACCACATCAAAACCACGCGATCAAGGTGGGTCCCGGTAGTTAAACTACCCTTCACATCCGACGGCTGATCTGACATCGCGCCAAATTTGACGATCCAATAGTTGTAATGAGGTTTCTCGTTTTTTTTTCTTCTGAGGGTTAACACTAAAAAAAAACGTGATATAAATGGTTTTTGAAAACCACTTATAACCACGTGTCAGACAAAGACATATATCCGATTTTTTTGGAGCGATTTCTCTTACCACTTTTCAACAATGTGAGACTGCTGGTATTGTGGGATGAAACCACGTGTATTGTTCACACAAACTCACGGTTCCATTACTCCATTCAAGGTTCCTTCCTCATTGTCGCTTATAATTCCGCTTCTTTCCTTTATTAAACTCCACCTCTACCTTTGACTTCACATGACTATATCAATTTAACTTAGGTTCCAGCTCTCCTTTTTTTTGGCATCGATCCCTCCATGATCGATACATACAGTGTATTTGACTTCACATACGGGTGTGGTATTTCTTCTCGTCCAACTCTCGAAATAGATGTAACCTCTTTAACATAGTGCCAATTCCCCCAAACATGTACAGGTTCACAAGTTGAATCTTTACACCAAGATTCATTCGGTGTGTTTCCCATACAATTATTTCTTGAATTGAATCAACACATTACTCACATCACATAGTATACAGGTAGACTCTTAACCCAAATTATAGAGTCCTATTCATACATGGTTTCCAGAGATTCAAGGCATATTCCCACAGAATTTAACTCGACAAATTCAAATTAATACTGAAACAAATTCCTCATTTATACAATGAAATTACTTACAACTTCTAGTTGGTCAGATCTTTTATTCAAATGGCCTTCTCACTCTCCCTACTCTACCTCTCCGACTCCCTAGCTCTATGCAGCTCTATGCAAGTATGCAAGACTGCAGGCTTCCTTTAGAATTCCATCGAGGTTTATTTTTATACAAAAACTACCAATGAATCAATTCAGATTCTTCAATGACTCAACAACTCTTGGAATTATCAACTTAGCCTAAATTTAGCCTAACTCCTGGATAAACTGAAATTGACTATCTCTTCATATTCTTAGCTACTTGACTTCTCTCATGTCCTCCAATCATTTGGAGACATTTACAATTTTCTCACTAAATTTATTAAAAATCACTCAAATATTAACAATTACATAAGAAATGAAAAACATGATACCCCTCTATGTCTATCTGTGTATAAAGTATTGTCTTGAGCCTAATGCCCTTGCATCAGACTCCCTAGGTTAAAATGATTCATGATCTCCTGATCATGTGATTTATCCTTGTCTTCCTGGATCCCACACATTGTTCTGTAGCTGATCATCTACTGCAACATTCTTCTTTTGCACTCCTCCAGGCTTCCATATCTTATTATGTCTTGCTCCACTAGCTGCACTTTTGCATTCTCTTTCGGTCTTTATTTTGCTCCTCCTCCTTTGTTTTCTTGCGGCTATCTTTCTCTCAGAAAATTTCACCATCAACCTTCTTATAAATTCAATTTCTCTGTCTAATCTATCTTATGACTGTTGGATATTGTTCCTCCTTGATTGCTGAACTTCTACTTCTGTTTTTGCTTGTTGAGTTCTTATTTTTTGAACTCTTACTGCTACTTTTTCCTACTGAGCCCTAGCTTGCTCAGTCCTTGCTATTGCCCTAGCTCTTGTGCTAGCTTCAACTGTATTTGTAGCTCTTCTTACTTCCATGCTTACTGCCACCAAATCATCCATGCCCTCTTGTTCTCTGCAACAGTAAAACTCTTCCTGATTGTCACTCATGACAATTTCTTCATTCTCTAGCTTCAGCAACTTCTTGGACTAGTATTTAAATTTCCAGTCACTGTCATCATCTCTTTTCTTCTCCTGTACCAACCATCCTTTAGTCCTTCCATCAGTACCTACAATCATAAGACAAACATCAAAGTTATAGAATCTTTGTGTCTCTTCCTCCTCTTCTGGCAACACTTCAAATTGTTGCTCCAACATTTCTTCCAGCAACACCTCAATCTGTTGTTCTGATATTTCACTCTCCTCTTTGAATGTTTTCTGCAAATATTTAAGCCATTTCTCTTGTATAAACATATCATCAATATGCTGCAAACTTGTTCAGCATCTTCTTCTTCTTCTTCCTTGAAAATCTTCAGTAATTGTATTTCATCTTCTTGATTGATTCTGCCAATCAAATCAAGTTCTTCAAACTCTGCATTTTCATCTTCTGTCAAAATAAAATTTTGATTTTCCACAGCTGTAGCAGTCCCAAAATCCTGCCCTATAAATTTCTCTTGGCCCATCAAACAAGCAAATTCTTCCTTGTCACAAATAGTAACAAGTTTCTGGATATGAGACATGATAGCCTCACCTTCCTTCAGCAGTCCATATTCATTCAAGACAACTCCAAGAGATGGATTGCCTTCTGCCATACCTGTCAACACAGCCAAATTATCAGTTTCAAAACCACAAGGCCCAATGGTCTCAATTGATGATTCAATCACCAATTCTCCTTCCTGCAATTCTAAGTCTTTCCCAAGACTCAGAAAATCTTCCCTGTCTTCATTCCTCTGCATCTTCACATTCTGCAATCCCCAATTCTAAAATTGAGGTTCCCTCTCTTGCATTGAATCCTGCTAATTCAGCATAATCTCCAGCAACTTAAATTTTCCATCCCATGGATTAAAATCTCTCACTGAATTCTCCTCTTTTAATTGACTACCCAATTGTGTCAATTTTCCTTCAGCATCAATAGGATCTCTCCTCTGCCAGCATTTCAGTATGTTGTCCTGAAATTATTTCCTTCTCTATCAGCACATCAGTAAGCTGATTCCAATCCTTCAAACAATCTTCGAGACTGTCAGTTAGTGTCTCCTCTGCATCGTCCTCTTCAAGGATGTCTCTCTGCTCTAGTTCATAAAAATGAACTTTCTCATTCTTAGTCATCTCTGCCTTTACAATCTGAACACCTTTCCCTTGTGTTTCTGCCCTCTGCTGTAGAACACTTAACCCATGACACAATCCTAACATATCATCTGAGAAAACATCTTCACAATCTTCACTATCTTCCTTTCTATCACAAGTCAAGTTCCCTACTGTCACTATCTCTCCATCGTTCATCAGAATAGAATTCGGATCTTCCACCTCTGCAATAACTTCAGTTATCTATCCATCACTTTTCACTTGGCCATTTAATAAAAAAAAAATTTCATTATCAAAATTAATAACAAATTGATCATCATAAGACATAACTGTCATGTTCCCCTTGAAGCAATCCCTTTTATAAAACAAGGAATTTATGAATTCATTTTGTTGCAATAACACAATCTAATCTTCATCAGAAAGATAATCATCATATGTGACTTGGCAACTTCCAGCTTCATTTATCACAGTTTTATCACATGAATTGTCCTCTTCAATACCTGCATTCACACACAACTTTTCAGTTGTAAAAACATAAGACCCCAAGGTCTCATTTGATGATTTGATCATCAAATATCCTTGCTGTCCCAAGGCTTCTATACACTTCAGAGATTCTTCAATGGTCTTCTCTTCAGTCTCTTTGAGCAGTCCAATTGACTGCTCAATTTCCAGCTTCTGGCCATCATCACAAATTAAATCTCCTCTACTTCCAATATGTTGGAAAGCATAACCTTTCTCCAACTATGCATGGACATTTTCAGAACATCTGGCTGTCTCATTTTCTTCCTTAGTGGCAACATCAGCAGTTTTTTCTTCTCCACACGTTCTTCCTGCAAACATACAAAACTTGTCAAATGTAAGGCCATTTAACCTCTTGGTCTCACTTGAAGTTTCAGTCTTCAAGTCCTTCTCCAAATACTCAATCATTCTGAGTAATTTCTCCTTCAGCTGAGCATTTACCATTTTCTCTCTCCTTATCTGTAGCCTCTGCCACTTTACCTTCTTCTTCATGGGCCAACCAACTGTCTGGCTTTCCTTTATCATCAGTTCCAATTTGTTGAACTGCTCCCAGATCTTAGCTATCTCTTTCCAATATTCTTCATCAATGAGTTTCTTCCTCATGCCATTTGCCTTGGCATCTTCCCTCACTCTTATGTTGTGGCCTCTCTCAGAACCTCTGCAATATTTGTTGTGGCTATCAGTAGCCATTTTCTCCTCCAAATGTTCCCCACTCACAATCTGCACTAAGCCTATATAACGGCAATCTATCTTGCTGCAACTTACCTCACTAATCCTTTCCTCCGGATCCGGCTTTTGGCAAGTACTGGTCCCCTTCTGCTGGAACCTTCTGAGCACTCTCTTTTGCTCTCTCTAGGTTTCACTCTGCAACTTCTCTCCAGAACACATCTGTTCTTCTTTCATCCAACCTCTGTTGGGAATTTTCCAGGTTCTACCACACTTCTTCTTCACTCAGAATCCCTTGTTGGACTCTTCTATCACTGATCTCAAAGTTGTGATCTACTTTTCTGAGATTATTTCCTCAATTGCTTGCACTCTGCATTCTGTAAACAATATCTTCAAACCAGAGTCAAATAAGGCTCATCAACTCACCTTCCAAGATCCTTGAATGATCTTGCTTCTTCTTTCACCTGCACTGCATCTATGCTTGATGCAATCTTCAAAACACTTTGTCTCTACATTCAGATTCTGGAAATCTGAATACCTTTACTGCATGCTTCTTCAAACCTACAATTCCTGTCAAACAGATTTGAAAACCAACTTTCTTCACTGTTTCAGTACATATGCATTTCAAAAATTAAATTTCAAAGAGCTTGTCTAGCTCTGATACCACATTGATGCTGGGTAAAACGCACAGTCCCTGTTTACTCACATTTTCAACCTCAAAGTTGTATATAAAATGCATTCAAAATTCATTGCCCAACCAAATCCACGATCTGGGAAAATTCACAACATTCTTTTTCCTGAGTTGGCAATTTAAATAAATAATCTGGATCTTTAATATCTCAAATCTAAGATTAATTCAAAGCTTTCTTATGCTATAAACTTACTCACCACAACCCGAATTACAATGTGAAGGCTTTTTCTTCTAAGTTTATAAAAACCCAAAATGCCTATAATATACCCTTTTATTAACCTTCAATGCTCAATCTTCAGTGTAATTTCTCGGCCCACAGCAGGTTATTAAACCTCCATATCAATATGAATACTCACCACAATCACCGGTCAGAGTTCTAACAAACGCTTGGTCAAGACATTAATACATATGCCAGCGCTTACCATTCCACGTTTAATTCAACAATGGTTATTACCTAACCATTAATACGATGAATTCGACCCACTCAACATTCAACTTAATTAGAATACTTGTTCGGGCCCACAATCTATGCATGTTACCAAAGGTTCTAAAATCCTTCATTTTATTTTCTTGCACTACTATATATATATATATCAACATTCATATATACTCCTCAACTCAAGTGATAAAAGAAACATTTATAAACCTTGGACTTAAATTTAAACCCCAAGCACTAACCTTTGAAATGTTCGGGTTTTTACCACATCAAAACCACGTGATCAAGGTGGGTCCCGGTAGTTAAACTACCCTTTGCATCCGACGGTTGATCCGACATCGCGCCAACTTCGACGATCCAACGGTTGTAATGAGGTTTCACGTTTTTTTTTCTTCCGACGGTTAACACTAAAAAAAAATGCGATATAAATGGTTTTTGAAAACCACTTATAACCACGTGTCAGACAAAGACATATATCGCGTTTTTTTGAAGCGATTTCTCTTACCACTTTTCAACAACGCAAGACCGTTGGTATTGTGGGATGAAACCGCGTGTACTATTTACACAAACTCATGGTTCCGTTACTCCATTCAAGGTTCCTTCCTCACTGTCTCTTACAATTCCACTTCTTTCCTTTATTAAACTCCGCCTCAGCCTTTGACTTCACATGACTATATCAATTTAACTCAGGTTCCAGCTCTCCTTTTTTTTTTGGCATCGATCCCTCTGTGATCGATACAGTGAGTGTATATGACTTCGCATACGGGTGTGGGATTTCTTCTCGCCCAACTCTCGAAATAGATGTAACCTCTTTAACATAGTGCCAATTCCCCCAAACATGTACATGATCACAAGTTAAACTTTTACACCAAGATTCATTCGGCGCGTTTCCCATACTATTATTTCTTGAATTGAATCAACACATTGCTCACATCACAGAGTATACATGTAGACTCTTAACCCAAATTATAGAGTCCTATTCAGACATGGTTTCCGGAGATTCAAGGCATATTCCCATAGAATTTAACTTGACAAATGCACAGTAATACTGAAACAAATTCCTCATTTATAAAGTGAAATTACTTACAACTTCTAGTTGGCCAGATCTTCTATTCAAATGGCCTTCTCACTCTCCCTACTCTGCCTCTCCGGCTCCATAGCTCTATGCAGCTCTATGTAAGTATGCAGGACTGCAGGCTTCCTTTAGAATGCCATCGAGGCTTATTTTTATACAAAAATTACCAATGAATTGATTCAAATTCTTCAATGACTCAACAACTCTTGGAATTCTCAACTTAGCCTACCTCCTGGATAAAATGAAACTGACTATCCCTTCATATTCTTAGCTACTCGACTTCTCTCATGTCCTCCAATCATTTGGAGACATTTACAATTTTCTCACTAAATTTATTAAAAATCACTCAAATATTAACAATTACATAAGAAATAAAAAACCATGAGACCCCCCTATGTCTATCTGTGTACAAAGTATTGTCTTGAGCCTAATGCCCCTGCATCAACTTAGTTTGAAAATTTTTAAAGATCTCTAACCTCAAAATTTGAGTCAAAAGTGTATGTTATTGAAGAGAAGCAGGATCTTCAAAGTCTTACTATTGTTCAACTTCATGGCATTCTAACTGCATGTGAAATGAGAAAAGGAGGATCATCTGAAGTTAAAGAAGTCGTCTTTAGAGCTTCTACAAAATGAAAATAAGTACAAGAAACAAAAGGATCAGGGTATGTTTCAGAAGAAGATGAGGTAAATTTTGTAAAGAAGCTCCAACTTGGCACTGGAAGGTTCAGAGGTAAGCTTCCTTTCAAATGTTTTTTCTTGTGGAAGAGTTGGTCATTATGCTGCGAAGTGTCTTCATAAAGAAACACATGAAAAAGGAAAGGAAGTAGCAAGAAGAAATAAGAATCGATTTAGCACTAGAAAAATTTATTATACTCATGAAGATAGTGATGGGTTATCCGACAGTGAGGAAGAATCTAATCAATATCTTAGACTTCTCATGGAATTTGAAAAAGTGTCTAGGGAAGAAAAGGATACCTTTATGGATGCTCTATAAGACAATGATTTTCTTGAAGAAATCAATCAGCTCAAAATACATTTGGAAGAAAACAAAATATCCATAGAAACTTCAAAAAAATCAGCTTGAAGAAAAGGAAAAACACAATGAGAAATTATAATGTGAAATAGTAAGTCTAGAAAAGAAATTGAGAAAGTAAAGACTTTGAATCTTAGATTTGCTAAAGGATCTGAAACCTTAGATGAAATTATCAAGGTACAATGTTCTACTCTTATGAAAACAGGTCTTGGATATGTCAGAGAATCTTCTTAGTCTTCAGCACCAAACTATCTAAAAGCAGCTACAGCCAGCCTACAACATTCTGCCACTCAGCAAGGAAACAAAGAAACTTTATAGGTAAATCATGACCACCTAAATACAAAGAACACTAACAGGAATACTTTTCAGAGAAATACCAACCAACAGGTAAACACAAATAGAAGGTTCTATGATCATAGAAATTTCTTCTTCAATGGACAATGTTTCTCATGTCATAATTTTGGTCATAAAGTAGTTCAATGTGTTGCATACAAAACCATCATGACTAGAGAAACAAGAAAGAAAAGAATTGATACTGAAATAAAGAAGAATACATATAACAACTTTTCTCCTCTTCAAAATGAAATTGAATGTGCTTATTTCAATAACTTTGGTCATGAAGAAACTGAATGCAGGAGAAAACTTTAGCCAAAAGAGCATATACCTTCAATTTCCAAAATATGGAGAAAGAAGGAATTACAGGTTGAGAACTGTGGCATAGCTCTATTTGCAGAAGGAGAAGAAAATCAATGGTACATTGATAGTGGATGCTCAAAACACATGACAGGTAATAGAAATAAACTTCTTGCATACAATGCTCTAGAAAGAGAAAAGAATGTTACTTTTGGAAATGATACTCCTGCTGTCATTAAAGGAAAAGGTTCTGTTTTTCTAAAGGAAAAGGTGAAAGCTAACAATGTTATGTATGTGGATGGATTAAAGCATAACCTGTTAAGTGTAAGTCAAATGTGTGATCAAGGAACTGAAGTTGTTTTTAGCTCAAAAGAATGTGTGGTACGTGATCTTGATATAGGAAAAACAATTATCAAAGGAAATAGAACACCAAGCAATCTATATGTATTAAAAAGTTGTAAAGAACAATGTTACTTGGGTAAATCTTCAGAAAATTGGTTATGGCATAGAATATTGGGGTATTTGAGCTTCTCTCAAATCAATAAATCTAGCAGACTCAAAGCTATTCGAGATCTTCCAAATATTACTCTGCCTGAGAGTACCATATGCAAATCTTACCAATTCGGTAAGCAAACCAGAGTGCAATTTAATTCCAAAGAAGGATCAGCAAGCAATCCCCTTGAACTCATTCATACTAATATATGTGGACCTATGAGAAAAAGTTCACCCCATCGAGAACAATACTATATTCTGTTTATTGATGATTTCTCTAGAATGTGTTGGATTGGGTTGCTAAAACACAAAGATGAAGCTTTTGAAAAATTTCAGATCTTTAAAGCACTGGTTGAAAATGAATTAGGTCTAAAAATCAAGTGTCTTAGATCTGATCGAGGAGGTGAATATATATTAGATTAATTCTTTGATTTTTGTGAACAACATGGCATAAAAAGAGAGTTTTCTGTAGCGGGTACCCCACAAAAAAATGGCGTTGTAGAAAGAATGAATAGAATAGTTCAACAGATGGCTTGGGCTATGCTTGATGATTCAAGAACACCTGACACATTTTGGGGAGAAGCAGCACATACTGCTGTAAATATTCTTAACAAAGCACATGTTCATGTAAACAGTGATAAAACTCCATATGAGCTCTGGTATGGTAATCTTCCCATTGTAAAGAATTTTAAAGTTTTTGGAAGCAAATTTTTTATCAAGAACAATGATGAAAAACTTGGCAAGTTTGAACCTAGGGCAGATGAAGGAATATTTCTTGGTTACTCTTCTAGAATTAAAGCATATAAATGCTACAATAAAAGACTTCGGAAGATTTTTGAATGCATTGATGTTGTAATTGATGAATCTCTCTCAACTCCAAAAGGGGAAATACAAACAACAAATGAAGATGATGATGATGTATATCTTCCTACATCTAATAGAGATAATATATAAGGTGAACCCAATGAAGCAGCAGAAGAAGATCTATCTGAAAAGGCTCCATCTAGGTATGTTCAAAAGAATCATCCAGAATCTCAAATTTTGGGAGAAAAGGGATTAGGTGTCCAAACAAGAAGAAATCTTGTAAGGTCTACTAGATATCTAGCATTTTTATCCACTATTGAACCACAGAATGTCAATAAAGCTAGCAAATATGAATTTTGGATTCAAGCCATGAATGAAGAACTTAATCAAATTGAAAAGAATCATACCTGGGAACTAGTTCCAAGACCTCATGATAAAAATGTTATTGGAACAAAATGGATATTCAAAAACAAGTTAAATGAAAATGGAGATGTTATTAGAAACATGGCTAGACTTGTTTATAAAGGGTATGCTCAACAAGAAGGTATAGACTTTGAAGAACATTTGCTCCTGTAGCTAGACTTCAAGCCATCAGAATGTTTCTTGATTTTTCAAGCTTTCAATAAATCAAATTTTATCAAATGGATGTTAAATATGCTTTCCTTAATGGTTATCTAGAAGAAGAAGTTTATATAGAACAACCCCAAGGATTCATTTTGGGCAATGATGAAAAAATTGTTTGTAAACTTAAAAAGGCTTTATATGGTCTCAAACAAGCTCCAAGGGCATGGTATTATCGTCTTGACAAATATCTTCATCAACAAGGATTTTCAAAGGGATCTGTCGATAGCAACTTATACACAAAAACTGAAAATGATAAACTATTGATTGTGGTTGTATATGTTGATGATATTGGAAGTAATGAAGAGTCCATGAGTCAGAAATTTTCTTCTGTTATGCAGCAAGAATTTTAAATGTCTTTACTTGGGGAACTAACATTTTTTCTTGGCTTACAAGTACAACAAGCAACAGATGGCATATTCTTATCACAAGAAAAATATCTTAAGCAAATTCTGAAGAAGTATGGGATGGAAGATTGCAAACCTGTAAGTAAACCAATGATAATCGGGTGTAACGTTAGTTCTCATGATGATTCTCCCACAGTGAATCAACCAGAATACAGATCCATGATTGGAAGTATACTTTATCTAACCAGGACAAGACTAGACATTATGCATGCAGTTGGGATTGTTGGACGATTCCAAGCTAATTGAAAAGGGTCTCACCTTTAGGCTATCAAAAGAATATTCAAATATCTACAAGGAACTCAAGACTTTAGACTATGGTATCCAAAGAATGTTGACCTCACTCTTCATGCTTGTACAGATGCAGATTGGGCTGGAAATGCTGATGATCGGAAGAGCACTAGTGGTGGTGCATTCTATATGGGGCCCCGATTAGTATCTTGGTTCAGCAAAAAGTAGAGCTCTATTTCCTTTTCTACAGCAGAAGCAGAATATGTGGTTGTCGCATCATGTTGCACACAACTTCTTTGGATGATGCAGACTTTACAAGACATTCAAATCAAATTTTCACCTCCCATATCCGTTATGTGTGATAATACAAGTGCCATCAGTATCTCAAATAATCTTGTTATGCATTCCAAGACCAAGCACATTCCTATCAAGTATCACTTCTTACGTGAACAAGTGCTTGAACAGACGGTGAAATTGGAGTATGTTCCCTCCAAAGAACAAGTTGCTGATATATTTACTAAACCTCTTCCTAGGGAAGCATTCGAATATCTCAGACAAAAACTGGGAATTGTCTTTGCTACTCAGAAGATCAGATCTGCTTAAATTTAGAATATTAAATTGGATACGTGGATTTCATAAAGGACAGTTGTGTATATGCGCGAGTTTATATACATAAAACCGAGTATGGGTTTTTGTTGGCATAATTTTCTGGGTCAACATTTTCAGAACAATTGCAATGTTGTTGGGTATCTCTGGTGATGTTCCATTTCTTACATTTCTGTTTCATTCTCTAATATATTTTTGATGAAGATGCTTTGATGATTTGTTGTTGAAAGTGTTCAGGGTGCACAAGCTAAGGGGGAGCACTTGCCCTGTGGGAAAGGATGCATTGATGGCATTCTAAGTGTTTGCTGTGGTCTGATCTCATGATTGAGATTCATTGGTCTTGTTTATAAAAAGTCATTTGATGAAAAGGTCATATTGAGATCTATGATGTATTTTATTATATTCAATCATGTAAGGACTCGTTCCAATTTGAACACCCACTTGGTTGGGTAGTTGAGTCAAAATGAAATACACTCATTGCTGCAAGTATGAGTAATTGGTGATAGGAAAGGTCATACTCGGTTGAAAATTCATGTACTTCATTGAAAAATATGTATGAATACTCAAGCATGAACTCAGGGGGAGCATGGTAATTTCTGTACAAGGGATGTTGATCTGCCCTTTGCCCTTGATGTCAAAGGGGGAGAGTATCATGGTGTATCATGGTGTTTGAATAATGGTTATGTTTAAAGTATCTATCTGTTGTGGTGATCAAACACCATCGTGGTTTCCATCAAGTCCAAAGGGGGAGATTTTTGGCAACATGATGTAATGTGTTGTCCTTGATGGCAACCTACTTGATGAAGTTGTCCTTGATGGAAACCTACTTGATGAGTTGCCTATGGTAAGCAACCTATGTGTTAAATGTAAGAATGATGTATCTACAGATCAGTTCATATGTGATAGAGAAAATAATTACAGTATGTGCCAGATAAATGGTATTTTTAAATATGACACATTATATACGCAGGTTTGTAAAGGCCAAGTCGCGTATGCACGTCGATAAGTACTTCGCAAGTCGTGTATGCCCATTTTTGCTCCAAATTTATAATACCAAGGGGCTTCACCATGGTATTAGCCCATAGTATTAAGCGTTTTATTATCTATCTGATTCCGTCTAGGATTACCATCAGCAGTTGAGTGGTTTTGACTCATATTGGTATTGGTAAAATCTAAATCTATTCAAGGAGAAGAAGATCATAGTGCAAAGTGTGCATATAAAAGGGTTATTATTGAATAAAATTCTCTAAGGAATATCTGTATGGATGAACTCTGCTTTCAATTGATAGATATGAATCTATGATGCACCCATGGATATAATGATGGTTCAAGATCTCTAGATCTGAAGATGATGAATCTATAGTATGATCTACTGAAGAAATGAAGAAGAACCAGTGCAAGTCTACTGAAGAAAACGAAGAAATCTAGGTAAGTTTTATAAATCTGGTCTGTTCTACAAAATTTACATTTACAGATCTATACGCGAGTTGGTGTCAGTAAAAGCACGTATATACGTGGGTTCGCTTCATGAAAAGCACGTATGGCAGTTAGGTTTTTCTAAAGAATAATATACACAGAAGTATACATAGGTTGGTGTGCAGAAAAGTGCGTATGTACGCAGCTTCAGTAAAGCAAAGTAGCGTATGATATTTGAATTAATGACTGTTTAGGGTTGAGTTTGTATATGCATATCTATTTCTGAAGTCTGGGTTATTTCTGAATTTCTGGTTACAGTGTTTTTCACTGTTCTAATTGAAGTATTGGGCAAAGTTTATGATGGATGATAAAGGGTTGTGTTGATGTTGTTTGATCTAGTATGAAAATTGATGAAACATGGTCTGCAGTGGGTCTTAGAGTTGAAGCCTTCAGTATGGAAGTAGAAGCTTCCTGCCAGTAGAAGTTGGTGTTATGTTTAGGGGGTTGAAGCTCCCTTCCAGGAGTGGCTGGTAAATGAGAAGAAATGGGGTTGGAGCTCCCTTCCAGTAGCAGCTGGAAAACGAGTGAAGGTTGCAGCCTTCTGCAGGTAGAAGCTTGCATATTGAGATGAGTCTCCATTAGCAAAATGTTGTAAACAGTTTTCCATATAATAAATATTGAAGAAAAAGTCGACAACAGTGGTGGTTTTCTCCCGAATTGGGTTTCCACCTTAAATATTGGTGTTCATGTGTGTTCTTCTTTTGTGATGTTTTATACTGATGTTACTGCACATATTTACTAATTATCTAACCTGATGCATAACTGGTAAATCTAATTTAAAGTCTGTTTCTGAGAAGCTTTCTAAATTAGAAATTTATATCAGTATACGCGAGTTTATTTCAGCATATCCGCATATATACGCGAGTTCGATTCATAAAAGCCGCGTATGCAACAGGGAACATTTTAAGGATGGAAACTTATCTTGAAGTTTAAAACATTGGCAAATCTCACAAGTCCCTAATATGTAAATTATAATATATTTATTAATATATTTGTGAAATTATTAAAATTTATTATGATTTTATATATAGTATCTATATAATGTTGGCAATTTTAAAGGTAAAATAATTTTATACTGTAAAATTTGGGCGAATCATTTTTAGAAAAAATGGAAATTGACGAATCTTTTTTTTGGAAAAGCCATGGAAAATTAGCCCACCTGCAAATATTAGCCCCTAAAATTTTCCATGGTATGCAATTCTGCAAAAGAAAAGGTTAATTTAGAGATATGATTTCTAAATATTGATTCACCCCCCCTTCTCAGTATTTTTCCCAACACCATGCTAGTCATGCATGCAATGAGAGTGAAGTAGAAATGTGTGGAAAGTGCTTCACCTCATGCTCCTCTTGAAGGCTTCTTGTTAGACTTATTATGCAAACACTTTGATGCATAGTTCCTTAATTCATGGGAGTGAAAACATGTATCTTTCTCATTCCTTCTTCTTGCCCTTGTTATGGTTGGACTCTAGCTTGTTTTGGGCCTTCTTTACCTTGCCCTTCTTTCCCTTCCCAACCAAGGAAAAAAATTCTTCATCCTTTGGATATTACTCCATCTCTAGTGTTTTGTCAAATTTTTCCCTGCATCATATCGAACCAAAGTCTCTCCCAATTTGGAAATTTGTCCCTTCCATTTATAAATTCTTATTATTTTTGTCATGATTTTGGAAGGCCTAGGAGAGCTAGGCTCACTAGTTCTGAAGAGGGAATATTTTCTCTAACTCCTCCAAGCTCATCTCGACATTAAGTGAACCTGGAGAGGTAATGTGGAATGGTTTCTCCTTTCTACATGCAAATGTTTCTGAGCTTCTCACTTAATGACAATTTCCTGGCATCACTACCATTTTAGAATAACTTAGTGAGGGTCTTCCACATAGCAAAGGGAGTTGCCTTTCCATGTAAATTCAAGACAATGTGGCCTCTCACACCCTCCAAGATGATCCTCCTATATTTTGTGGTATCCTTCTTCCACTGGGCTAATTGCTATGCATCTGACTTTGGAATGTCAGTTTTGTTGTACTCTAGCACACCATTATCATCGAGCATTGCTTCCATCTTTTCATTCTAGGCTAGTAAATTCTATGTCCTCTCAAGGGAATACTCCAATCTCAATCCGTTGAAAGAAATTTTACCGAACAAAAGAAAAAATGCTTCACTAAATCTGTAAATCAAAATCTCTAAAGGATTGGCTCTATAGAATGGTTTCTAGTCTGATTTTTTCTCTTATACCATGTAGAAATTGATATAAATTTTCTACTACTGATGAAATTGAATTGAAATAAATAGATTAAAAATTTCCTCTATTATTCTGTGGAATGGAAATCACAATTTGGAAACACATGAAATGACATGCAATCGTTAAAACACCACAAGAACACAATGATTTACAGGGGAAACCAAATGGGAAAAAACACTTTGCTTCTTTTCATTAATTAGATGAGAATGTGGAACTATTACAATTACTTCTTCGATCCTAAAGAATAACCTACATTAAACCTGTTCTCTTGTTGATTGTCTTTCTTTGGTCAACACTTATCCAATTCAAAACCCCAACTTGCTCCTATTTCCTTGTGAAATCATGGAGGAAATTAGATCCTAAAAGGTAGGAATTTTCTCCTATTTTCTTGCACAATTCCCAAGGCATGATTCATCTGCTTAACTTCCAAACCCATACACTCAACTAGTATACAATTGATAATTACAATGTGCTTATTCCTCTACTCCAGCTAGCCAATTCAAATTATGTCCATGTTTGGGCTATTTTTAGATGTTTGACTAATTTAACTAAGATATCACTGAGTTAACAATAGTTCTACTACTCAAATGACCTTCAAATAACTCAACCAGTTACTTGAGCTCATTTAACTAAGTCAAACTGAAAATAACTGAACTAGATTGCCAAATTTTAGCAGTCACTACATGCATAACTACACTTCTAGCCTATAAATCAAATTTACTAAGTAAACTGGCAGAAACAAGCCATGTCACACAATTTAATTGCAATCCAAGTAATTTTTTGGATGTAAAAATTTGAATTACTGAATTTGACTAAGGCACAAGTCAAATTTATCCTTTCTTGCTAAATTCCTAACAATGGTTAGTATTGATAACTCACATGCATATCCATTTAGTTCATTTGATGGTATTGGTAATTCTAATCTATTATCTGATTTGGTAGAATGATAAGTCAATTTTTCTGATTCTTTAGATAGTGATTACACTAAGGCACTTCAACACATGGTGATGGTTATTCCACATTCTCATGTCAGTAGCTCCAAATTGAAATTTACAACACAAAATGAGACGATTCACAATAAATAAATTATTATCATAAATTCTCATTTTCTTTCTTCTCAAACTAAAAATAATAAACTTTATTTAGACAAAACAACCACACCCGAATATGACTCTATATTAATGATTTACTTTCATGACAAGGCACATTCATTTTTTGTAAACCTT
Organism: Pinus albicaulis; assembly: GCA_034641835.2. NCBI lineage: Eukaryota > Viridiplantae > Streptophyta > Pinopsida > Pinales > Pinaceae > Pinus > Pinus albicaulis. The sequence goes on from CM076575.1 coordinate 468,593,801, forward strand.
TCTATTACGAGAAAATTTCATAAATTCTCTGATACCAATATTATGACTGTGCAATAATCTTCAAAGAACTCTTAAATATATCCTAACAAAGACAAATATATATATATATATATATATAGATATATATATATATATATATATATGGTTCACAAATCATATATATTTTTGACCTATTTGTACGAGGCATATCCACTTGAAGGGATCACTTCCTATTGACTCACCACATAATTGAACCCCCAAGGGGATCAAAAGAATTGAACCTGTGACCTCTTAGTAAAAATAATTCTTTAAAAATCAAGACTCGATCAATTGAATTAACCATCAAAACTACAAAAGGAAACCTTTCTAATATTTAAAATTACACTATTTTGAATGGTAGATAAACTACCATTATAGCTTAATACTTGCCACTTGAATGTTGTCCAATGAGTCGTAGTTTTGGAGGTGGTGGAATGGTGATTAACCTAGAAGAGGAAAACCAAGGTTGGAATTTCAAAACATAACCACCCATCAAATTTGATGGTTTTCACACCTTCCCCAATTGTCTTCACAATTTCAAAAAATAATATTAATGATTTTGCAAATTTTTTAACTATATTTAACTGGAAAATGACCCTGTTAGGGTCCTATAAATTATAGTGACAAATTGATGGTTATTTGATTTTTATCATATGGAATGTTGTAAATAATATTTTCATCTATGTAAAATTATTTTCAGTGTTTTAATGAAAAGAAAAATAACCCATAAAAATTAGAAAAAGAAAAAGAACATAAAGGGGACAAAAAAATAAAAACCCCTATAGCGTGCAAGTCTAAATGCCGCTTTCAATTTACAATAAAGTTTGATATAATGTATATTTTTCATAAAAGTATATTTTAAATTTTAATTTAGTGCTTGACATGACATTTTGTCGCTTTATGAATATTGTTCGCGCACCAATCAACAACGACGATGACTCCTACCCAAATCAACAGTGGGAGAAGGATTTTGGTCCCCCCCACACTATCAATGTTTAACGGGGGCGGGTTCCTGAAATTTTTTTTACGCAAACACCGTTAAAGTGATGTGTTGACTCCTCAAAATTTTCAGGGGGTCCCTTCCCAAAATTGTTAACTGCTCCACCCCCTAAAAAACCACCATCCCACTCTTATTCCGCCTAACACCTCCACCAAGTCACTCCCACCACCGTGTCACTTCCCACCAATAAAATACCACCACATCAGCTCCATCGCCACATCACCTCCCGCGACTTTGTCATCTGACCATTAAACCTTCAAATCACCCTTCAATCGAACGTTGTGCATTAATTCCTCCCACAAATCAACCATATTCAAATTAATTTCTCCTGCTCTTGAAATGGTAATAGTCTCGTTACGATCCCTCGCTAATTTTGTTATATAACCACCCCACAAGCCTACAAATTATTTTCTTTCCATGATTTTTCAGTCTTTGTAGGTTAATCTCGAGCCAATCAAAGTTATCAACTATTTTTTGTCAGTAGTTTCTATGCCAAATTTTATTAATTAATCACTCTAGTAACCTCATTATTTCCTTCTCATATTTAGTTGAAAATTTCGAGGTGAAAGGTAAAGGGAAAACAACCCCAAGTAGATCCCATGATCCCGCCTATCCATGATCTTGATAGAACCCCCTTGATCGAAACCTACTATAAAGTTGCAAAAACCCAGTGCAAATGTGAACTCTATGAGCTCTATAATTTGGCAAAGAAAACATATCTAAACCAAAGTGATCATTTGAGCATCTGGGAGTCCCTCCATCCTCATTTTATCTTTCCCCAAACTCATTCCTTCCTTGAGTTCCCTTCGTGATGTCATCTCTGATACCTCCCCATCCAAAGGGCAATAATTTCTCACAATAATGAAGCCCTATTATCTATTTCCCCGGAGATCATTTTCCAAGCCTTTCAATTAACTCTCCAGGCCTCCTTACATCATTTTTCTACTGATGCAATGATAGAAATTTACATGAAACTTACCTTCCCTCAACGAGCTAACATATTTGCATGTTTTTTACCAGAAAACTCTAAATTACCAAGAAAAAACCCCCATACTTTGTTTCCATCTTCCCAGAAATGTCCAAACATGTGATTTCTATGGTTACCCACTTACTAGGATACTATACAAACCAATGGGTCTATGAATCAGTTTTAGGATTTTTGTGAGTGTTTGCAGTTGGAGAAAAACCTTCAATATATTTTTATTACAGTCATTTCTTATCAGATATCATGCATGATTAGTTTATGAAATTTAAATTTGAAGGTATCTTCAAACACCAATAAATTTTAGTATATCTCATGTTATTTCATCAGGTAGACAGGTTCAAGTTCCCATTGTAGAAAATGGATGATAAGGGCAATCCATTGGACTTATCTAGTTAGAAATAACTTAGAGGAGTATTCATATACATATTTTGTGGATAAGTTCCTTCACACATCTTTGTGTTTGTTGTCCAACGATTTCATCCCAATGATTTCACCATAAATCAAGAAGGTTTTTCACCTATCAGAGTAGTGAAAGGTTGGATACTGGTACTTATACCAGAACTATACAGAAACTAGAATTTATGGATAAGAGCTTCCTCCTTATAGACTGCCAATGTTTGTTCCATTCAGGATTTTTGCCCTAGAGTACACGAGACAGATGCTGAATATGGATGAGTTACATTTTGTGTCTAATAAGAAGAAGGAAAAATTCAAACTAAAGGCTCATGTAGGTCCCTACATTGTAAATACTAGAGCAGCAGCTAAAGAAGTGGAGGGGATTTTGAAGCAAATGAAATTCAAACTCAGTTTCACATGGTTCTATACTCCTCTAGGCATAATTTCAAAGTTAAGAGTTGAACAAAAGAGCACTCCATATGCACATACATCGAGGCCTGATATTGAGCAATATGCTAACTAGGAAGAGTAGATTGAAAACACCTTGCAGGAGCCTAAATACCAGCTTTTCATCCAAACATCTTTACAGACTCTAGTTCCAAAGGATAAGGATACAAAAAGGATAAGATAAATCATGTCTCCTACTAATTCAGAGACACAATATTTTTGAGTTTTTAAAAGAAGAAAGAAGATGACCCCAATGATAAAATCGTCATCGACATTAAAGATGATACTCAAAGCAATACTACATAGGAATCATCAGAGGAAAGGGAAACTCAAGATCAAGAAACAATGATCTTAACAGGTTCGTTGACTCCCTTCACTAATGCTAAAGACATAACACATTCACATGTGTCCTCTTCATCCTAGGCACCCACACAACAACAAAGTATCTTTGAAAGATACAGAGAAATCAAAATTGGAGAATGAAGCTCTCAAAGCTTCAACATACTCAAAATTCTGGAAACAAACAAGGTTAAGGCCTAAGTATTTTCAATTGACACAAACAAGGTTCATGAATTCGATCAGATCGATTTGCACAAACAAACAGGTGAGATAATTTATTCATCATTAACCAGCTCAGCCATGTCTATTTATAATTTGCAGTCTTCATTGAATAATATGCACTCACATTTAAAGATTGAGAATGTGTATTCTCTAGCCAAAGACACAAGAATTAAGTTTTTGGATGATTTTTTTATTAAGCTAGGACACGATCCTAGTAATATCAAGACAACAATAGAGATAATATAGAATAAGACTGCATATATTCAAGCACTCAGAAAGTAGCTCAAACTCCCATCTACAGAACATCCTCAAGCTAAAGAAGTCGCCAATTTAGAGATGGATAAAGAGTAGTTGTTCACTATAATAGTGGAGCAAAATGCTCAAATCTCGAATATGGAACAAGACATCGAGGCATTACTAAAGGAAAAATAACAACGGGAAGCATCAAGAACATCAACAGTAGGCACATCAGCAGAAGCAACAACATCAGATTCTTCAGAAAAGCTAACCAAAGCATTAAAAGAATTATCACTGACAAATAGAGAAAGAGAGAAATTGTCAGAGCAAATCACTTGCCTACCTTGCCCCATAGAGATCTCTGCAAAACTGAGCCTCATTCCCTAGGCCCAAATCTGCCTTTCACATTTGAGCCAACAAAACATCATCAAATTCAATCAAACACCTCTGTACACATACCTAGCCTAAAATCAGTCATCACATCAGTCATCTCAAGCTTTCATTGGCCATATTTTCTGAGATTGACAAGGAGAGAGCCCTCTCCCGACCTGGTAGGGCTAGCTACCAGGTTAAGCGTGGTATGATGTTATCCTAGATCCTACCTTTTCTCAAAGAACAATGCACTATCTAATGCCCTAACAAGAGGCACTCACCAAAATGGAGGAAAACAAAATCAAATCAGACAATGCTTATTTGGTAGAAGTACAAAACAATTTTAAACTAATGCATCAAATTGAAAAATGTGAGGATCAATCCTTTATAATTCAGATGTTAACAAAAGCCAAACACAAAATTTGGAAAAATATTAATGCTAATATTAAAACTTTGTGGCCATCCATTCAAATCATTTTTGAACAAGAGGAATTTGTGCAGAGGGTTAAAGCAGCATTTGAAAACACCAAGATTGATATTGAGCATAGGACAAAGGAAGCACAAAAAATTATAAGAATTCTTAACTCCAAAACCAGAGATGAACTAGAAGAAGTAAACATTTAGGACATAAAAAAAACACTAATGGAAGTGAAAAGAGTGTTGACTAAGAAGAACCTCATGGTACCACTAGAAAACAAGTGTAAAGAACTCGAGCTACAAGTCAAAAGGTTTAACAAAAAAAATTCTTTCTTACGGGAAAAGTATTAGAGGAAATTTTAGCCTAAAATTGCCCATGATCTTTTCACGTAATTTCCATGTCATAATAAGTAAATCAATCAAATTCCTTTAAATTTAAATAGAGGTACATGTAAATATTTTGCAGGGAAAATGAAAAAAAACTACTTTTTTTAATTTTATTTTTTTCTTATCTCCTTATAGGTTTAGTCAAATTTCATGTGTAGACACTCATTGGATGCAGAATTAAATTTCAGATCCAACGAGTACCCATCATGCATAATTTTGGGAAGACCCACATTGATAAAAATTGAAGATACATTAAAAAATCATGTTGAACACATTTTTTGAATGTATCTTCAATTTGTATCAATGTGGGTATTTTCAAAAGTATGCATGATGGGTACTCGTTGGATGCAAAATTTAGTTCTGCATCCAACGAGTGTCTACAGTTGAAATTTAAGTAAAACTATAAGGAGATAAGCCAAAAATACAATTAAAAAAGTAGTTTTTTTCTTTTCCCTCCAAAATTCATAACACTTATTTTATTATTTCAACTATTATTTTATTATTTTCCGTTAGGAAGGCACTTTTAGGATGAAATTTCCTGTAATGAGAATTCCACCTCTCAAGAATTCTTCTAGAAAATTGACTCCAGTAGAAAATTATCAAGTGCAGATGTGTAAAATTGTTGAAGATGCCTCTAAATTTGCTAAGGCAAAGGGAGGTATCAATGGAGAATCATTTCTGGAGGGTCTTCTATTTGTTCTCCATATTAAACATGAGATCCATCACCTTTTTTATTAACAAGCCAACTTTTGAAACCTACAGTAAGGTAGATGAAATATTTGGGAATATGGTAAATTTTTCTATCCCAAGTGAAGAAAGGTGGGACAAGTTATCATAATTGATTGAGTAAGCACAACAGGAGAGCTAAAATTTTGGTAACATAAAAACAAGAAGAGCATGAAAATAGCTATAGTCAACAACAAATTTTCTCCAAAATTTCAACAACGCAACAAATTTTGTCTATCTTTCCTAATTTCTTGTTCTATTTCTGAAATATCTATATCTTTAGCAGATATTATTTTGTAATCAATTCCTATTTTGTAATCCAAAGCTAGTTCAATAGAAATTTTATAAATACGCTGTAATAAGACTTTGAAAGGGTTGGAACATGTTAGAAGAAAATATTTTCTATAATTGTGAGCAGTACGTTTTGAAGTAATCAATTCGGTAATACAGAGGAAGTTTGAACTCAGGATTATTGTGTCAAGTAAATGATGATGTTTATCCTTTTTGTAAATCTATTTTCTACTCAAAGATTTGTATGAATGTTTTCCTTCTAAATTGTTAACAGGAAGATTAAGGGCCGAATTTATTTTTTATACTCTGCTCTGGCTTGTTAGACAATTTTAATGTTTTCTTCTAAGATTTAAGTACATAATTCATTTGTGTATGCTCTATACTTAAATTGATTCTAAATCTGATGCATCTCACCCACACCACTACAACTCTAAAATATCCATGATTTTGCCTACCTCGCCCTGTTTTCTCCCCCTTTGTTTATTTAATTTATTAATGAAGTTATTATGACTCCATGCCCAATGGTATTCTCTTTCATTTTTCAACCAAATTCTTAAAAATCCATTTCATCCTATCATACCTAGCTTAAAATCCAAACATTAAAATCAAAATCATATAGAGAGAGCCCTCTCTGAAGCTGGAAGGGCTAGATCCCATCTTTAAAAGTATATTATGGTTACCTTTGTAGTTTTATTCCTCAACCTAAGAAATTACAGAGTGATAACACACGTCATGACAGGAAATTTTCTGGTTAAATTCTATTCCTGGGGAAAACCATCAATTTGACACGTCTTGGAAAGATGCGATGTGTATCTTCTACTCTTAACAAATTGTTGGTAGGTATATATTTCTGTGAATAACTAATAAGACTATGTAAATCATTTCAAATTTCACGGGAAAATCAAATATTCCATATAATTTCATTAAACAAGCAAGCAATGAGTTTTACGAAGCTTGTCATCCAAGCAATCAATTCTTCCATATTAAAACATGTGTGTCTCTTCTAGAGGCATAAGAGAATTTTTTGGGTAAAAATTGGGCCTCAAAACAAAATTGTACAACAAAAATAAACTTTACAAGAACCAATAGGATTAAATATGATTATGTCAACCATGGGGGATGATTTACCATTTTTGGAGTAAAAAGTAAAAAGATAAAAAAATAATAATAATAACTTTTTCAATTCATATTGTTAACCTTTCTCCTTACGATTTTACGCAAGTTTCAATTGGTAACACTCGTTGGATATGTAATTTAAATTTGCATCCAAGGAGTACTCGTTTTGCATAGTTTTGATGGACCCTAGTACACGAAAAATGTGAAATATATGAAAAAACGTGAATGCAATCCTATTTTTTCATGTATTTCACATTTTCTTGTAGTAGGGTCCATCAAAACTATTCAAGATGGGTACTCCCCGGATGCTTAATTAAATCATGCATCCAACACGTACTCCCACTTGAAACTTGAGTAAAATCATAAGTTGAAAATACGAGTTGAAAAAGTAGTTTTTATTTTTTCCTCCAAAACTTGATGACGTAATCTAGTATTATTTTATTATTTCCACTATTATTTTATAATATTCCTTAGGAGGCCCATTTTAGACCTAAAAATTTATATAATGTGTCTATGTCTCCCAATAAATATACACATGACATTTGTCTCTCCTAATAAATTAGAGAATACACGTCTACCTATTTATCATATTTTAAATATCATTATGCTGAGAGGGGCTCTCTAGCTTAGTATAGTACACAATGTTCAAATTTGAAGGGCATGTCTTAATTTCATTAGGAAGGGAATATATTCATATAACCCTTCAAAGATGAAAGGTTATAAAAAATTGTACTTCTATTCACAAGTGTATATTAAATAAACCCCTCATAAAATACATAAATAAATAATTGAGGCGTGAATGTTTCTAAATAGTGTTCTAAAAATTTCACAAAATTGTCATCTACAAATTCTTCATCTCACACATTTTTCTCTAAAAGCCACGAATTCGTCATTTCACCAAATAAATCATGGAATAATAGATAAGTTACATTTATTTAGGTTATGCATTAGAAGCCAAAGAGGATGCACAATACATGTTACTTGGAACAAAGAAACACCAACAACAAAGCAAGTGGATATTTTCCAGCATGTGAAAGAAATCAAAATATTCATCATAGTGGAATTTGCAACCCAAGCTAAAACTAAAAATGAAAAATTTAGGCACACAAAATTTTCTTGATAGGAGGATAACGAAGAATACCTTTCGACTAAAGATCTAAATTATGGAGGAGTAGTGAGAAGACTTGGAAAAGGGACTAAATCCACAAGGACTAATTGACTCACTGGATTAAGCAGAAGCTCTTGCCTTGACAACTCCTACATGATTATGTCCGAATGGACATAAATTAGATAAATGCTACTGGTGTTTATATTGAAATATGTACTTCTCCTGCCTCCTATTCTACTAGGTTTCCATCTCAATCTCAAGCAACAGACTTGAAAACTGGATCAATCGGCCCTACCTTTACTTTTATTGTTGATTAATTGCCAATAATAGTCAAGCGTTAAATCTTGGACAATAACTTTCCCTCTATGGATGATGGTTTGTGTGGCTTGCACCCTCTGTGGATGATGGGTTGCAAACGAACATGGAAAAAATGGATACAACTTGCAGGGAAAGAGCATTGAGAATAATCAGGATTCAGGGAGGAGTGAGAGACGAGAGCGCAAAAAGTTGTTGAATGGCTCATTGGGTATTCAATGCACTCCACCGCCCTATGTCAGGTGTAATAACGCCAAATTGGGTGAAGAGTCAATCAATATTGGGTTCATAATTAAATTAATTGAGTGCATTTGTACACGACATCACTATCTTTTCCTTCAACAAATTCCAAAAGTGAAGTGGAGGGTGGAGAAATTTGTTCAGTTGCTTTTAAAAATTCAAATTAATGGATGAAACTTGTCATTCTTTTGAGTGAGTGAGTGAAAATTAAAAACTTCGTTTCCTCCAATTTCATATTAAATGTTATCTAGAAGTAAAATGTTGAATTTACAAGTCCTCATTTCTATATCTCAACACTAAAATTCCCGAGGGATTGTAAATTAGAATTGCCTTCATATTAAACATTTTACTTAAGCCTGTTAACATAATGGATTTTCACAACAGCATTGTTTGACTAAATTGAACTTACAAGTTGTTGTATTAATTACAATGTATATATAAAATTATGTAAAATAAATCCCAGATTGGATGTCGATCGACACTAAGTTATCTACTTTAGAGTAGTAAGGTGGGATTTGTGTGAGGATGGATCCCTATCAATCATGTACGTGTGGCTCTTTTAATTTTCTTACATAGTCCAGTCACTAGTGCTTTGTACTTTAGAGTAATGTCCCAATTATTCATCCAATTGGGATGGATGAGGTATTGAGAATGACATTTATATATGAAATAGAAAATGACATGGCATAGTGATATATAAAAACCAAAAGAGGAATGTATATTTTTAATTTTATTTGCAAACTGAAATTTGGTTGGAAAACAACCAAAAAGATTTGATACATATTTCCAATCATAACTATGTTAGAAATTTAACATTTTATGGTGTTTTGTATTCTTTAAGATCGTTTTGATTAAAGGTTTAGTTTATTAATTTTCACACACACACATATATATGAAAAATTTATTAGTTAATAGAAATTATTATTATATTAATATAGAAATTAACTAATTATGTTTTGGTATGTTTTGGTTTGTTTTATTGGAATATGGTATATTTTTGAATAAAATTGTGATATTTTATTATTGAAAATGTGTTTATAAAATTTTATGAAATTTATATTATGTTATTATGCAATTTAAACTTGTGAATTTAACAAATTAACATTAAAAGTTTAAATAAAATTGACAAAAAAACATTAAACAAAAAACAAAATTCTGAAAATAAAATTTAAAATTTCAGTTTTAATTTTTAGGAAAAAAAAAATTGCAGTCACCTATATATCCACCAAAATAGATAAATTTCCAATAAATATTTTGGTGTTAACCCTTAGTTTCCAATTGATTGATGTGGTTGTCGACATATTTTATCTGATAAATATGAAAATGCAGAGTGTGAATACAAATTCCATGCAACAGAGCAACATTTTAAATAGTTTTTGATATGACCTAACCATCAAATCAATTTATATTAATAATTCTACATATTGCAAGCTTTTGAACGCTTTCTAATTCATGAGTATATTATAAATTAGTGCTGTTACTAACCATTAATTCATATATTTTCAATCTGGTGTGTAAGGAACTTGAAAGTTCATACTCCATATGGATTTACTTATGTTTGATGGGCCACTAAGTAGATGGAATTGCATTAAGAACGAATGTATGAGACCAATAGGAAAGAAATATGTCTTGTTACCCTATTATTATTTATTATCAGCATAAAACATGAGTAAATTTAAATAATTAAAAAAATATATTGACGAGTTATTAAAAATATTTTTGTTCTTTTGAAATATATAAATTTAATCTAACCTTCACGATTGATGTGTGATTTTGATATTTTAAATATCCTTTTAGGAATTTTTTTTTTTTAGCTCGTCCTAGACGAGCTAGAAGCCCGAGGAAGGGTTGGTATGTGTTCAATTTTGACGGTTGATGGTAGAGATGTTGTGATGTTTAACATTTTTACTAAGTTTAAATAAAATAAAATTAAAACGTAAAATAAAATAAAATATAAAAACATAAAATTTTCTAGCGCAGTATGGTAGAGATGTTGTAATGTATTATTTAACATTTTCAAACTCCGAATCATTATTTTTCCCATGGTATACTTAACCCATGATTTTTTCCCATGGTATTCTTCTCTAATTGTTATATTTAAAGGCTAACAATAGATATTTTATTCTTCACAACCCTTAGTAAATATGGAATTACGATAATTAGAACTCACAAGTCAATAATCTTGATAATATATTAATATTATTAATTTCCTTACCCGTCATTTAATATAAAAAATTAGCAGTACATGTAGAGTTGCAACATCATTTTGAATATAATAGTCATTTAAATATTCAAAATTGTTCAAATTAGGGAGGAAAAAGTTAAAATTTGGGATATTTCACTAGCATATTTATTACTAGTATTTGCACCAAGAGGTGCAAGGACACACCGATAGTGTTTTCGGTTTCTTTTTACCACTAAAATATATATACAATAACGTTTGAAATCGAAGGGCCTCTAATGTCTCCCTAGAGGTTAGGGATCGACTGGGCAACGAGCTTAGAGGTCGAGTATTTGTTCAAAGGTCTAATGTGTCAAGGGGCCTAACTATGTGGGATGTCATTGCATCATGTCCTCTCTTCTAATTCCAAGAAAGAAAATTATGATGGATAGTAAAAGGTGAAAAAAAATGGTGGCCATTAGAAATGGAAGATATTCAATCTCATATAAGAACAAGTGGTGAAGTAGCAGTGTGTTTAGTGTTTGGATTACATCAATGTTTAGTGTGATCATTGTAAATAGTAATAAATACAAACGACCTATGTGGGAAAAAAATCATTTAAAGTTACACAGAGTATTCATAATGTTGTAATATGTGATTTGTGTTAATGTGAAAATTAAACTCCATCATAATAACTAAAAATGTTAATTTTTCCTAAAGCAGCATTGTTCTTTACTTGGATAGTTACATTTCCTCATTAACATGTTGCATTCACCCCAAATATTTTTTCAATTGAACATATCTATATCATTAACCATCATAAAATGAAAGTATGTAGAAATAACAACACCACCACCACCACCACCACCATCATCATCTAAACAACGGAAAATAAAAGATCAAGGGAAGAGAAGCATGAACACATAGAGATACCAGGATTGGTCTGAGACCAAGGAAAAACCAACTATGGGGAAAACCCTTGGAAATTATTATTCTTAGATCTGAATTGAATGATTCAGAAACAAGAGTATAATGATCCATGAGTACATATATTTACGATGCAGAAAAAAATAGCATACAAGCACTAAACCCATACACATACTTTTTCATGAAGAAAACTGAATCTAAGAACTGAAATCCACTGACACTGGTTGTAGAAAACTGATGAACACAGTTGATACTGAATGAGGAATGAATATACATCTGCAGCGGAAACAAATAGATTTGATCTATAGATCTACAAATCTATAATACCAAAACACAGATCTGAAATATCACTAAGTGATCTTGACTCTAAAGTCCTAGATCTGAATCTAGAAGACTGTCAATGACACTTTGATGCAACAGTGACTGAACGACTAATGTTTGGAAGCATTGCGCAATCAACTAAAGGTGAACCAAATTATATCTTCCCAATAAATCTCTAAGTTGCGGACTTAACACACTAAACTCATGACTCTGGGGCTTTGAGCCGCTACCACAACACCCTGCACCTGCGGCTGAGCTTCAAAATAGCCCAATCTGACCTCAGGGCTTTGTTCGCGCCCTTAACATGTTGTGCCAACAAATTTGGCACCTTGTCTGTGGGAACAACATATGTGCTCGTGGCTATACTTCAGTACAGCCGCTACCAGGCCCTTACCTACTTGCGACACTACTTCAATAGACCCAGGTCTGGAATGTGCACCAGACTCTAACCCCGATCCACTACCTGACACTACGCGAACTCCTTCTGACGTACCTATGCAAGCCAAGAAATCAAAAATATGACCAAAAATGAAAATAGTATGGAGAAGGTCTCATGAGACAATGTGTGCAAATGAGCTTGAGGTCGCTTCTATTTATAACTTTGTGAGTGACCACTTGGGGTTTTGACCAGATCAACATGCGGTTAGGCCAACCCATAAAATATTAAATCAATTCATAACTTAACTTTTTCTTAACCCATTGCGGCCATATATAGGTCGATTTTGATCCTGTAAAAAAGAGGAATCTAGATAAATTATTATCTTAATCATTTGAGATGTCAATGGAATTTGACCCTAGTTACAAAAATTAACACTCCCTCTCAACTAGGAAGAATTCCACTTTTCAATCTTTTCTTGGATTCATCACAACTCAACACAATCTGTTGATATTTGTACATCGATCAATATGCCATTATGATATTCATGCATCATCGTGTGTCTTCACTGAACATCTCTGTCATGTAGCCGTCATGTTGTGAACCTTTCTCATTACAAATCATAAAATTACTCTTCATGCTTATTTTTTATTATCTCTTGATTGTTTCTGATTGTATCCTGAACATTCTTGGATCTAGAAGAAGAATTTTTCACCTGAGAGTAGCTTGGGCTACCACCCTTCATTCATCAGGTTGTCTTCATGCAATCTCTACCATCAACCTATTACCCATAATATCATCATCGAAGAGCATATCAATGGGAAGTACATGTCAAAATGTAACCACATCGGGGAGCGCATATCGACCTGAAATCTCATGGGGGATCTATACCTTTACAACCCCATGTCTAGAAATATGATATCCAAACATGCAGGGGAGTCTATCTCTACCCTAGAATTACATTGGGGAGCACACAGTCAACCCGGAACAGCATAGAGTTATCACAACTCATCCTATTGCCTACTAATCTTCCCATACACGACCCTGAATAATCATGTGTTAGAACACTTGCATCATAATCCACTTAGGTTTTACACCCCAACTATATTCTCAACTCGTTGGCCAAACGAGGAGTGGTATTATCGACAAGCTGGCCTAGATTGTGGGTATGATGCCAAATGGGGTATACTTTGCAAAGACCAAATAGCAGAGAAAAATTATACAAACCCATGCAGATAGGGGAGAAACTTTCTCAACCATGCATAACAGATAGGGAATTTTCCCTATTATCCAGAGTTCCCTTAACCCCAGGAGCCCTCTATCTCAATTCCTCTTTCTGGTAGCTCAAACAGAGGAAGAGTTGGCTCAGATTCCTCGATCAACACTTCTCTCATTTGGTATCTGTTGATTCATGTACCTACAATACATCAAATAAAGTGTTATGTTAGAACATACATAATCATGTAAATCACAGTAAGATACCAATAACAACAAGATACCAAAACCATCCTCCCTCTCATGGAGGTGTCAAATGCGCATGGATACTATAAGCATCCTCCTTCTCATGGAGGTTACATGGATAGTATAATCATCTTCCCTTTCATGGAGGTTACATGGATACTATAATCATCCTCCCTTTCACATAGGTGTCAATCACAAGCTTCATCTTGTCTCAAACAGTTGCGCTATATCAAATGAATGGAGAACACATAGTCCCAACTATACATATTTGGGATTCTTTTTCATCATCGTGTATCCATGTCTTATCTATATCATGCTCGATAATATCTCTAAGGAGCTTCTACATCATGCCTCATAGCTAGCTTTGCTAGCTGGTTGGCCATGGAAAAGGTATAATTCCTCTCCTTATTTCCTTGATAATTGTTATGTTTTTAGGCAAGCTTATCCTTAATTTGCTATGGTTTAAGAGAAAAAGGATGGTAAAAGCAAGTTGAAAATAGTATAGTTAATGTGAGATTTTCCGATATCAAAAAGATTATAATTCGAGTAAATTTTTATGCAGATCAGCCTAAATGAACGATTTTTGTTCCTTAAGATATTGGAGCGATATACTGATCAAGCCAATGCCGCATTTGTAGAAGATTACAGCTCGATGTCGGAGTGTGGTCAAAGAATGAAGGTAAAAGGAAATTGATCATTACTATACGAAGGCTTATGGTTAAAAGAGTAATCTTGAGAATCTTTTGATTCTCAGGATAGTGCTATATTCAATTTTCAAATGTAATATATAAGACAAAAAAGTGAAAGACATATGTTGTTCCTGTTTTGTTTTATTATTTTACTTTCACTTTGTATTTCATATAATGATACGAGTTTGAACCTTTTTGAGGGTATTCTGTGAAACACTTTGAAGTTAATGAAGTTGCTCGAGATTTTACTTTAGTCTTCTGGATTGAATTTATCTAGGCAGTACTTTTGGAGACCATGGGCCCACTCACCGTAGGTTTTACTATATTTTTGTATCACTGATAGTCATATTACCTTTCTATGGTACACAATAGTTGTATTACCTTTTACTTGCCTTTTCTTTTATAGTAGGTAATTGATTGGATTTTGTATCTTGGATTTTTTTAAGCATTTTCCAAATTTATTGATTGGATTGTGTTACATAGATCAGAAGTGTCAATGTGTTAATTTTAGAAATTAGCTTGGAGAAGTAGAGACTTTTGAGCATTCGCGGGATTCATAGTTTCTCCTTATGCATAGGATTTTCCAAGAAATAGATTAAAACAATTTGTGAGTTAGAATAGTTTATTTGATCAGAATTGTAATTGTAGGAGTAATCATTTACTATTATCATTTATTTTTGCAACGGTTGAATTAGAATAATGATTCATGTAACTTTTTGGCAAGAGTTATTTTGCACATTGTCATAGTCTAAGATTCTATTCCCGTATATACTCTGTTGATAGCCTTGAAATAAAAGATGAATCCTAGGTTGATAATATTAATGAGATAGGATTAATATTTCTTGTTAGGAGTCATCTTAGTACCAAACATTTTGGCGTCGTTTCTGGGTAGGTTTTCAAATTATAGGTTATGTATCTGGAAGGATGGGTATTGAAGACGAAAGGTAAGAACCTATGCATGCGTTAAGTAAAAATCTTGCGCCTAGCGCCCACCTTTAGTTGATGCGATTAGGCTATGTAAGTGTGTATCTAGTTTCTTTTATGATTTAAAGTTGATGCGATTAGGCTATGTAAGTGTGTATCTAGTTTCTTTTATGATTTAAAGTTCATGTGATTAGGCTATGTAATTGTGTATCTAGTTTATTTTCCATTTAAATTATTAATGTGTAGTAAAGAGTTAATGTAAGTGTGTATGACTAAGAAAAAGAATCAAGTAGTAATAGAGAAAAAACCAAAACCAAAAACCACAAAAACACAGGGACCGGTGAGCCTTGGAGGAACGACCTTTATTGACGAAATTATCCGAAAATCTGAATCTCAAGCATCAGTAGGACCTCGAATAGTATCTAGGAAAGGCTCTACCATAATCCCTTAAGTGAAAGAATCGCCAATTGCAACTCACGTTGAGATTCACTAAAAAACTAAAGGATATGAGCAAATATTTCAAAGCACATTTGTTCAACACTATAGTCCTTCACAAGAGGGAAATTCCTGTAATTTAAAAGACGAAGCATGAGAAACTAGTGAAGCAGATCCACGATCCGGAGGATCCAGATCTCCTGTAATCTTGATAGAAGAGAAAAAACCTGAGATCCCAAACTTAGGAATTATAGTCAAACCCCCTAGAGAGCCAAGTAGTATCCATAACTCCCTCGCTCAAATAATACCTCATGATCAAGAAATCCTTGAATATTACTGGCAGATCTTCAATTAGATGGCAACTACAGCACAAAAAAACTAGGCCTCGACATTATAATACCCTTTTGTTGACCGGGTGGCTAATGCCTCGATGAAGGCCATCCCTTTACAAAATATTCAAACCTTTCATGGGATTACCTCAGAGGATCTAAATGCATTTTTATTTGAATTCGATGTCTTGTGCAGAAGGTATGATTATACCACCGATCTGCGGAAATTAAAATTGTTCCCTTCTACTTCTAAGGGGGTGACATTACAATGGTTTATGGGCTTGGGAGGGGGCACTATTGATTCTTGGGATGTAATGAAAAATTATTTTCTTACAAAATATCAAGATTATTGTCGATCTAGGGACCTAAAATATGAAAATTTTAAATTGAATACAAAAGACAGTGAAACTTTAGAGGATTATATTGAGAGATTTCAGTACAACTTACAAAGATCCCCATATACTACCTTACCAAAATAAGTATTAAAATTTTCTTTAATAAAATGAATGAAAGATGAGTGGATAGAAACATTGAATTTAATGGATCAAGGTGATGTTTATCAAGAAGAATATGACAATATTTTCAAACTATGTATTAGGTGTTCACATGGTAGTACACGAGCCAGATATGGAGTATGAAATCCCCTCACCTGATTCAGCAAAACCATTGGAGGATGTATAATGCAAAAAAAAATTGGTAATCTTTTAGAATATTTTAAAACTGACATTTTGGGCACACTGACTACATAGTTAGATGTTTTGCAGGCTAAACAAAATCAAGTTGAGGCAGAGCGAGCATTGGCCATATTCTTTCTGTGATGCTGAAAGAAACACATTGATAGGGAATGCCCGCCAGACATGGTTCACACGTGTTATTTTCACTAAAGAGAATTCGACAGATCAATGTCCATAGCTCCTAGGATTAAAATTTGTACTCAAATAAGTCGAGGAGGAGAAATAATCTATATACCTGATGGCTCAACATCGACCATGCCAATCACATCCTCTAGTTATGATGCAAGATCCCTCCTCATTTTATCCTGGACAGTACATGCAACAACAGAATCATGGAAACGCATGGCAGGGATAGTCATCCTTTAACTCTGCCTGGAAATCTCAGTCATATCTTACTTCACCATGGATGAATCAATTGTTTGCTGGATCACCATGGGAAAATTCCCAATATCCTACCCCATTGTGGAATAATCCAGTTACTAACACCTATAACTCGTAATGGTCGAACACGCCTGTATAGATTTCAATGTGGCCTCAAAATTGGCAACATCCTATGGGATTTGTAAATCCACCCTTGGGGAAGATCCCTCAATCTCAACCCACGCTGCAAGCTCCATTTCAGTTACCTACTAATCCTCAACCTCCGATGCATTCTAAACTAGTGGCTCACCCAAATCCTAACCCCAAAAATAGACCTATCCAGTATGTGAAAATCGTTGAAAATTTGGTCTATGAAGTAAACCCCTTAGGATGTAATGAGCTCCAGCTGAGATCTGGATGCATTTTTTCTCCTAAAGAAAATCAGAATGATCAAGAGAAAGAAAAAATTAAAGAAGAACAGACTATGATAGATCCTTTGATTGTAGTTATTTCAGAAACAGAGCCAACAGAAAACACATTTGAGCAACGGAACCCCGAAAAAATCATAGCTACTTCTCCTCCATTTCATGAAAGGCTCACGATTACAAAACCAACAATTTACCCTGAGTTTTGTAGTGTAGGGGAATTGAAAATTTTGTGCATAAAAGTTCCACTCCTGTAGGCTATACGAGGCATCCCGATTTATCCCAAAACGATTAAGGAGTTATGCGGGAAAAATATCGAGAGAAAACCAAAAGATCCACCCACAGTTCACATTGTAGGAACATTATTTGACCTCATTTTAGGAAAATATGTTCCTGTTAAATATGAAGATCCAGGAAGTTTGGGCGTGACCATCCAAATACAAGGTTGCACTTTTCTAAACATGTTGGTAGACTTAGGAGCAACTATTAAACCTTCTAACCTATGGGACTTGTAATATCTTGGGTATCACAACTTTAAAACCAACCTCAACCCTTCTAGAATTAGTTGATAGGTCAGTGGTCATGCCTGAAGGAACTTTGGAAGACATTATTGTTTCTGTAGACTCCTAGGAATATCATGGAGACTTCCCAGTCATCAACCCAACAAGTAGACTAGATGAACATCCACTGATACTAGGAAGACTGTTGTTAGAAAAAAAAAATGCATATATAGGATATAGAACTGGAAACATGATGATTATGATAGGAAACATTGTCAATATTATTATTTTGTACCCTCCAGCTAAACCCAGTCCACCTATTGTAAATTTTCAGTTACGCCCACCTAGATATCAAGAAGAAAATTTGTGTTTTCCCCTTTCCTTAAAAGAAGCTCTGGGACTTAAAAATCAATTAGAGGATAATTTAATCAACATCTTCATCCATAAACCAACTGTTATTGTAAACCCAACATGTCAAATGCTAAAATCTCTTCTTGATCATTATGCACAAGGAGACCCCTTAGAAAATTTAAATGACAATCATATTCCTACAACTGTTGTCCATAACAACATTCCAATTGAAATAGAAACAGGAAAACCCCTTAATATTAATGATGGTCTGGAAAAACATTAGCATCATAAATGAATGGAGGTTCTCCTTAAATATAAGCAGGATTTTGCTTGGGAATATTCAGACATGAAAGGTATTGACCCACAGATGTGCACTCATCACATCTATATCGAAAAATATACCAGTCCTATTCGAAAACCCCATAGGAGGTTGAATCTGCACCTCAGAGACATTGTGAAACATGAATTGTAGAAATTGTTGGATGTAAACTTCATATACCTAATTTCAAATAGCCAGTGGGTTTCCCCGTTAGTAGTTGTCCCTAAAAAAATCAAAAATGGAGGATTTGCGTAGATTATAGGGAACTCAATATAGCTACCCAAAAAGACCATTTTTACCTTCCTTTCATAGACCAAGTCCTTGATACTTTAGCTAGGAAGAAATTCTTTTCTTTTCTAGATGATTTCAATTGTTACAATTAGATTAAGATTGCTCCGGAAGACCAAGATAAAACCGTGTTTACCTGCCCATGGAGTACATTCGCATATAGAGTTTTTCCCTTTGGACTATGCAATGCTCCCACGACATTCCATAGAGAAATATTGAGTATTTTTTCTCACCTAATCAATGAGGGACTTGAGTTGCATATGGATGATTTTGATCAAGCTTTGAAAATTTTAGAAAAAATCCTTGAACGTTGTATTGCTACTAGATTATGTTTAAGTAATGAAAAATTCCATATGATTATGACTGAAGGTGTAGTTTTAGGGAATTTCATCTCTGCTGTAGGAATTTAGGTGGATCCAGCCAAGATTGAGGTAATTCTTAAGTTGCCTACACCCCGCACACAAACAGAGGTATGAAGTTTTCTTGGTTATGGAGGGTCCTATCGTAGGTTTATAGAATATTTTTCAAATATAACTGCACCTTTATATAATTTAACAAGAAATATCGAATTTTAATGGTTTGACAATTGTGATGTTGCATTCACAAGTCTCAAGAAACTCCTTTCGACAACACAAGTATTAAGAGGACCAAACTAGGAGCTACCTTTTCACATCTCCTCGGATGCATCAAACACATCAATATGCTTTGTTCTTGGACAAGAGGAAGAAAAAAAACCTTATGCTATCTACTATATCAACAAAAACCTCACTCCTGCTGAGGTAAACTATACAGTAACAGAAAAAAGAAGTTCTAGCTGTTATACATGCTATTAATAAATTCTGACATTATATAACAGGATATCCACCTTTTTTTGTACATTGATCACTCTACTATTAGATATTTAGCTAATAAACCCATTACTAATGGCTGAGTGACTCGATGGTTATTGAAGTTGTGGGAACTTGATATCACCATCAAGGATTGAAGAGGAAAAGAAAACTTTGTGGCAGACTTCATGCCTCGAGTACCTAAGGTAGATGACCATCAGCCAGTGGACGACCAATTCTTAGATGAGCATCTTTTTTCGTGACAGTAAAAACACCCTGGTACACTAATGTGGAAAATTACTTGGCGGTAGGGAAATTTCCAACACATATATCACCACGAGAAAGGAAATTAATCACACAATGCAACAAATGTTTTTCCTATATCATTGATTATCTCTTCCACACTGGTTCTGATTTTCAAATTCGACGGTAAATCAAAGAAGATGAATTTTATGACATCCTGAAGGCCTGCCATGATGAACCCTATGGAGGACACTTTTCATACCACCAAACTAGACATAAAGTTCTTCAAATAGACTATTATTGGCCCACAATATATAAATACGCAAAAAAGTATGTCTAAGCCTATGATATTTGTTAACAAATGGGTCGTCCTGGCCAAGCTAATGAGATGCCCCTACAACCGCAAGTGGTGGTGGAACCATTCAAATGATGGGTGATAGATTTTTTCAGCCCCTTCAACCCACCATAAAATTAGAAAGTGCACAAATTGGTTTGCATGGATTATGTAACCAAATGGGTCGAAGTGGTAGCCTTGCCAAGAGCTACGGAGGAGGAAATGATTAATTTCCTGTTTGAACTATTTGTGCGATACAGATTACCAGGGGAAGTAATAACAAATGGAGGGCTACAATTCATAGGTCATAAAATTTCAGCCACTCTTCATAACTATCATATTAAGCATAGAGTTTCTTCCCCATATCACCCCCCAAGAAAATGGACAAGTGGAGAGCACTAACAAGGTCCTGGAAGAAATTCTAACCGAAACCATATCTGCAAATTATCTAAATTGGGATACCAAATTCCCTAAAGCACTATGGGCTTATCAAAAAACATGGTGAAACACTACTGGTCACTCACCATATCACCTTGTCTTCGGCAAAGAACCCATTTTTCCAATAGAATTTGAAATAAATACTTTTAAGACTGGAAGGGAAATTCGACTAGATTTTATAGAAGCACAAAACCAACAACTTAATGAGTTGGTTGGAGCGCATATGTTTGTTGTAGAAGGCACTACTATTATACAAAAACAAAGAGATAAATGGCACAATCGACTGATTAAAAATAAATCATTCCAAAAAGGCAATTGGGCATTGCTATACGATTCCAGGTTCCAAGATTTTCGAGGGAAATTACAAACAAGGTGGCTCGGGCCATATGAAATCAAATAATTCCACAATAATGGTACCATAACATTAAACACCATCGACGGGTCTGGTACCTCTTTCCTAGTAAATGGACATCGACTACGCCTTTACCACCAACCGCTCACAAAGATGTCTTTTTACCATGAGGTAAGTAATGATCTTGTTTTTCATATCATAGCTGACTGGGATAGCAACCCAATAGCTCCATCTCCCTAAATATGATTTTCTTCATCACTTTGTATATAATGTACATACTTTTATTTAAGATTTAATTAAGTTTTTTGTTTTTCTTTCTTTATTTTGCTTCCTTCTTTTCTCTTGATAATAAAAAAAGAGAGTGGTAAAAATGCCTTTAGGATAGTTGTTGTTCCCTTTGGCACAATTTTTTTTCCCTTTGGTACAATTGTTATTCCCTTTCTCTTTCACAGTTGTTGTTCCCTTTGGTACAATTGTTGTTCCCTTTGGTATAGTTGTTGTTCCCTTTCTCTTTCACAGCTGTTATTCTCTTCGGCACAATCGTTGTTCCCTTTGGTACAGCTGTTGTTCCCTTTCTTTTTCACAGTTGTTATTCCCTTTAGAAAAATTGTTGTTCCCTTTGGTAGAGTTTTTGTTCCCTTTCTCTTTCACAACCGTTGTTCCCTTCGACACAATTTTTGTTCCCTTTGGCACAATTGTTGTTCCCTTTGGCACAATTGTTGTTCCCTTCGGCACAATTGTTGTTCCCTTTGTGCCAAGCTATCTATTTTTCATACGATTAATTCTAATATTTTAAAGGGAACTTAAAAAGTATTGATATTTACTTTATCATGGTGTTAAAAATAATGCCTTATATATCGCCCTACGAAGAAATTTATTTTATCCTCTGGCACATCCTATTTTAAACATTTTCTTTATATTTAGATATTTCGGAAAGAATTATAAATTGTTCTTGATCAATCACCACCATAGTAGTTTTATCTTTTGTGTGCAATTTAATGGTGATTCTCTTTCAACATAACAAAGGGTTGACACATACTTTATTTTGAATCCCTTTTATTTCGTACGCCATCTTTAAAATATTAAGGAGTTGATGAGCTACCCTTAATGAACAAAAAGATCAATTTTTCAAAAAAATGACACTTAGAGCTAGATTTCCTCACAAGGATAGGGGGTCTCATCACTATCCAGCCTACTACGATCATAAGATAATAACATAAGTGAAATTCCAATTATGGCTACCAAACTAAGGTTATGGCCTTTCTAACACCAGTATCAAAAGGACAATATGTCTCATCATGAGCCAACTCGTTCACTTTGTTATGATCTGGTGAGTAGCACTGTTGTTATCTGGTCACCACGTCAGTTAAAATAATAAATATGATATATCATTCATAGGATATTGGCTCATCTAAAGGTTAAAAAGGCAACCCCGTTGAGGTTATGGATGCCTGCTAGTAGCAGTGGCTCTGCCTGTGGCATTGGAATACATTTTGAATTCCCTTATCATAATTATGTTGTTAGACCTCTTTATTTTATAAAGAAATCACCATCATCAACATCTACACCTATCTTGTAAATAGGGAAATTTTTAAGGATGGAAATTTATTTTAAAGTTTAGAAACCTTGGCGAATCTCACTAGTACATAATATGCAATTTGTAAAATTCTTGGCAATGTTTTTTTAAAAGCATTCAAATTTCCAATAATTTTATATATTCTCTATATAGAATTTTGGCGATTTTTTAGGTAAAAAAATTTTATACTATAAAATTGGGGCAAATAATTTTTAGAAATGTGGAAATTAACGAATATTTTTTTGGAAAAAGTATGGAAAATTAGCCCACTTGCGAATATTAGCCCCTAAAATTTTCCCTGCTTGTAAAAACAACTAGAGGTGGTATATAAACTATAACATGAGCATATCTGTAAAATTTCAGACCTCTGAAATATGCATATTACCTATAAAGGAATTTCACCAGATATATATTTTATTTTATGTTCTTCAAAGGTTATCTATTTTTAAAATGCAATATTTTTACACATGGTATATCATTATCATTACTTCCACGTATATATGACAATTAATTATCCCCTCCATCCGGCTGCGCCCAATTTGACCATTTCCTTTCACAGTAATGACTACTTCTGTGTGACCATTTAATTTCCATAATGCTACCGACCATGGTTGAACTTTCTGTTGGAGGGAGGTAAGGCACATCACGTGCATGACGTTTGACCTAAATGGAGAGTGTTATTAATGCTCAGCTAATTGCTCTTTCAAATTTTATAAAAAAATGACTTATATGTGCTTAGGGGTTCAATTATTTTTGCAAATTATCAAGTCTTGTGTGTATTTTTCATGTCAATTTAGTGATAAATTTAAAATAAAAACAAGAGGTGAACAACAACATATAATGTACATAACATCACCATACATAACATTAACACAGGTATTTGATGAAGGAGTTCACCACTCCTAGGCTACATCTCCTTGGTCCAGCTTCCATGGCTTAGGCCTCTAAATTATGCTCAAAATGTCAAAATGACCTGTTTACAATGCTCCTTTTCTTCTGTAACCTTCTCCAATGTGTCCATAATGGCTCAAAATGGCTATCTAGCCCCTTTCTGAGCCTGAATTGGTCGAAAATTGCAAAATTTATGGCTTCTTCAATTTTTATCACTATTTTATCCCCTAAACTAACTAACTATAGCTAGAAATGGGAGTTTCCACCAAATCCAGAGGTCCACCAAGTTAATATGAATTAATTTCTAAGTGGGGTTTAAGCACTAGTTAAGTGTAGTTAAGCGCTAACTGCGCGTTAATCTAATCCAAAAATTAATTATGGATTAGCGTCTTTAATTATAGATTAGGTTTAATTAATCATGGTTTATAGTTTAACTCTGCATTATGGTCCCGAGCTCCCTCCATGGTCGTGGCTTGAGGTCTTATGGACTGGGCTTGGCCCCTCTTTCCCCCACCATAACACAACATACAACTTAAATATAAGACGACTACCATGATAGTTAAGAAGTAACATGCAGTGGAGGCGGTCAAGCTTGGCACTGGCAGAGGGGAGGTCACACAGTTGAACCCCAGTGTCTCAATAAAATTTTGACCAACGGCCATGAAGGCACGTAGCAGCCTCTGGTCTTGCCACGTGTCATGACCTCATTGGTCCAACCCAACACCAATAAGCCAATACAATGCCGACACTTTTCACCACCTCATTTGTCCACCTATAGGAATATTCTAAGGAATATTTTGAGAATATTCCAAGTTTTGTTGACTAGACTGTACGGTTGCCTAGTTAGCATCCTTGTCACAAAATTTACCTGTTTAGTGAAGCAAAATATCACGTTTCCGGGAGCATACAGTGACCATTTTTAGTGAAATGAAGTGCACCGGATTCAAAACAACGAGCACTACATGGTCGTTCAGGTTCTGAGAAAATATGAGAACTTTGATTTTTTAGCATAAAACTGAGCCCCTGATCATTCCTCCCCACTAGAAGCCTTTTGGACCCAAAAAAGTCTTTCATTACTGAACATCTGGATGAGGGTACAGTTCCCTCATCCTTCCAGTCTCAATCCACTGGAATTTTCCCAATTTCATCAATTTGAGCTTTTCAGAGATACCAGTCTTTTTCGTGACTCTGGAGACCTTGTGTTGTTGTTGTAGACACCATCATCCTGCAATTTCCCTGAATTTTCAAAACAACAATTTGTCCTTGCAAAAATAAACTTGTTCCCACCTCGTTCGTGAATCAAAGGAAACTTGAAAACTGTCTCACCTTGAACACTATTGATATGGTGATTTTTAACTTGTTTTTCTTTGTACTTGCATCGACTTTTGACCAAGTATTCTTGCCATTTCCATGTACCCTTTGGAAACCAAAAACAAGTACGTGTGGAATCTATGCCTTCTTTTTCAAGTCGCTTTGGCACTTTCTCTTTGACCTTTTCACTCTCTTGCACCAGCATCTTGTTTCCATCACTGCTCAACACTGATGTTGATTGCTGAAAATCTTTCACATCTTGTTTACCTCATTTCAAAGGAAATATGTTAGAGTCCAAAAACATCTTATTAAAAGAATTAGCAACTTCAATTAAATCAACTTGTTCATTCGATGAAACTTTTTGAAAGGTATCATTCAAAACATCTCTATGCTTGATCATTAACAAAGTCAAAATTTGACTTTCATTCACTATTCTCTTCAGTTCTCCTGCATGTATAAGAGAAAACCTTCTCTTATTTTTATGTGCTCTAACTATGTACTCAATTCCATCCTTAAACAAGTGATACTTATTCTCATGGCGATGAAATATTGCTTTCCTATCATAAAGATAAGTACATCCCAAAAAAATACCCGAAATCTCAAGCAACACTACATCAAGTTCAACTTCGTCAAGAAAGTTTGAATTGAATGCAAACCTTAGGGTGCACTTCCTTGTTACCTGCAAATTTGCTTTATTTCATATCCACCCTAAAGGATAAGGTCTTGTATGTGCAACAGTTTCAAGATTTAACTTCTTAACTAAATCTTCGGAAATTAAATTAGCTTGAGAACCACTATCAAATACTTTGTCTATCTTGGTATGCTTTGAAACAACTCTAATATGAAAGATTTTAATTCTTGTATCTTCATCTTGAGTTACATTAGAACAACTTGAAGAAATAGTGCTTTCTATGTTCTTACCTTTTAAACCCATTGTTATAATCTTAGTTTCATCTCTTGGATCTGAACCTAAGTCATGTTCAATGATTGTAGTTGTTTTCCCCTTCTCTTTGGCTTTAAGTTTGTTTGGCTTCAAATCTGGACAGAATTGCCAACAATGGTATTCATCATGGCCATTCTTTGAAAAATGTTTACATGTGAGTTTCTCTTTCTCTATTTTTATGGAATCATTTTTCTTTCCTCTTCCACTAAACTTTCCCTTTCCTTTACCCTCATTCTCAAGGAAACTATCACTTTTCTCATCTGAACTATGTTTCCCTCTTGCTTCTAGATGTATGGATTGAACGCAAACCTCATCTAAGTTTGTGGGATTGAACATGAGAATAGTATGTCTAAGATAACTGTGCAAACCCCCAATATACTTTAACAAAGTTTATTTAGAATACAAATTATCACCCAAAATAAGAGCTCTTCTCCTAAATTCATGATTATAATCTTACACACTTTGCCCTTTCAATTGTTTAAAAATTTTCCAATCCATAATAGCTTTTTGCATGTAAGCTACAGGATAGAATTGCCTTTTGATGGTAGGAATAAAATTTTACTAAGACATTGGGATCTTACCATGGTTTTTAATCTCTTCTTGAGTCCTTTCTTCCCACCATACAAGTGTTGATCCCTCCATTCTCAAGGAAGCCAACTAAATCTTTAGGCCATCCTCTTGAAGGTTCTGAATTCTGCAATAAACCTCCAATTGACGAATCCAATTATCCATCTTCTCTGCATTCACTTCGCCATTATACATTGGAATATCAAACTTAACATCAAGTTTAAGAAAATGTGATTTATCAGCTCCTTTGGAAGTATATGTATGAACAGATGGAAGAGTTATGGTATTGGAAGATGATGAGGAGGAAGGTGAAGATGGTGGTGAGGATGATGGGGTAGTAGATGGTGGCTTCTTGCCATCTCCATGGCCTCCTCCTCCTGGAGAACTCTCTCCTCTTGGAGGCATTAAAATCTCTCCTTGCATCCTTACATTCCTTTCCTCATAGAGGACTTTAACCATCTGTTACGTGGATTAATCCCTCTTGCAGACAAGAGCGATCTCCCTAGTACTCCAGTGAGTAACTAGAAACAAAGATCCATTTGGAAACCTTTTCCTATAGATTAATTGCATTTCAGAATTATTATAATAAAATAGAGAGGACATGCCCCTACCTTGAAATCCAAACGTTTGATGTAGTCTTCTGTTGTATCGCTCCAAAGTGGTTTCTTCAATAAGTAGAACCTGCAATCAAAGACAAGACAAAGGATCAAAGCATATGCAACATATAATGATCAAGGAGTCTAAGTATTGATGTTATTCCAATAAGCATAGAAAAAAATCAATGAGAAAAAGAGATCCATACGTATTATCTTGAATAAAAAGAGTAATCTTACAACTTGATGCCTTGATGTCATACAAATTTCTCTTGGGGTCTTGAACAATCGTTTCTCCTTCAGTCTGATAAGCCTTCCTCTTTGAATACCAACATGGAGTTATAGACACAAGGGTTTGATCATTCTCATGGCAACAAAAACTCACTAGTGTATAAAGTATGCAATCTTATGAACTCTCTTCAACTTAGAAACTGAATAAATTAGTCTCTAATTTCATTGATATCTACCATGTGTGTACCCTTCAACCTGAAAATTTAGCTCAATTTATAGGGAAATGGAGGTAGTTTCAGTTCCATGAAGAGGAGGATGGATTCCTCTCATGAAGGGATTTGAGCTCCATGAACCAAGGGATAAGCTCCATGAGTGGAGGGATAAAGTTTGAACTGATCGTGACTCTAGAAGCTTCTCGTTGGGAGAATATTCGACCAGATAGGCTTCTAGAATTTAATTATTCTTTTATTTTCTTTTCTCGGGGGGTGCACAGGTAATAGTGGAAAAAAGTGTGGGAGATGTCGTATTTTATGGACAGAACAACAGCGCATGTGTAGGGAAAGGCTAGAAAAACCACACATGTAGAATTTTAAGGGTTTTACAGAGCTTTTCTCCAATTCTAAGACTTGATTTAGGAACATTGGTGTTTTTGACCTCTATGGGAACATGATATAGGTGGTGATAGACCTATATGAACAGTAAAATGTCATGGTGACAAAATGACGTGTAACAGATTTCCCCCTTGATCAGGAGATCATGTCCAAGTTTTAAAAAAAATTCTCAAAAATGAAAGTTATCAGAAATGGTTGCAACCTAAACAACCGGAAAGGTCTCATCGCTACAATTCTGGTGCCGTGAATGGTTCTCAAAACCGAGTTCGTATGAAAAAGTTATTGAGCTTTGAAAAACCCAGTAAACTCCAAAATATGTTGACCAAGTTTGACTTTGTTAAATTTGGAAAAAATAAAAAAAGAATATTCCCTGGAATATTCCATGGAGGGCGAGTTATTTGCTGATAGGTGGTAACTTTGGATTCATTAATGGTTTGACCTTCTTTTTTTTGGCCTATCACGGGCTTCCACGTGGTAGGCCCAGAGGCCGCCACGTGGCCCTAGGCTGTATGTTAATGGCACATTAAAATTTTGATATAGTGGACAAGATTCAAATCGACGACCTGCTGCCTGCCAGCACTAAAGCCCAACCAACTCGCCTACATCATAGTTCGTAATAACTATGGTTTACAATACGTATTTGAAGGTTGCAATTATATTGGCGGAAAAAAATATTAGGGCTAGCCCCCAGCGCTAACCCCGTCCACATGACCTGACTGCACGTGACCAGGTCCGACAACGGGAGCTTAACGTCAACCACAGAGTAAAGGGTTATGAAAACCGTTACACATGACATCGCAGAAGTGACATTTAAAGTCACGATTATGACAAACGTTTTTCTAGCGGTTCAAATGGAAATATGGCGTGTGACCAGCACTGAAACATTTAATTCCAATTCAAACCATCCGCCAAACTTGGGCGTGGTTCCAATATTTTTGGAGAAATGCCATTTTTGAAGTGCTAACTGGAGTCCTCCACTTTTAGTCAGGTTTTTGGGGGACATTGGGCAGTTTCCTTGGAGAAGCCATAACTTCCTTATTATTGAACCAAATTGAGTGAAAAAATAGTCAATTTTGGGTCTATTCAACATTCTGAGAAGTTTGGCACAAGTTTTAGGTCGAACAGAGGTCATCTTCAATAGTTTTAGCTTCGAGGAAGATGAAGGAGCCATCAGGGCCATCATGGAGAAGGCAGTGTATTGGGATTTATTTATCTATTTTAGGTAAATGAATAGTCATATATGGCTATTTAATACCTTATAAATCTGATAATATGGTTTTTAGAGCCTATAGAGAACTTTAGAAATCCGAAAGGCTTTAGTAAAGTTCCAGGGGCCATTAGTGCCATCTTTTGCCAGCAACAGTGCAGGGCATGGCTAGGGGAGCTAGAGGCCATTTGTAGCAAAAAAATAGTCATTCTTGACTTTAAACATAATTCTAAATCTAATGGCAGAGGTTTCAGAAATTGTTTAGGAATTCTAGAGGCTAAAAACCCAGTAGAGTAGTTTTTAGTGACCCGAGTGCCAAGGATGCCGACAGGAGTTGGAGGCAAAACCAGAGCAGCCAAAGGCCATTTTTGATAAATGAATGGTCTATATTGAATAATTAAGACATTTTGGAACCAATGAAAGTGGTTTTAGAACATTTTGAGAACTTCTAGAGCTTAAGAATAAGAAGTGAAGTTTTGGGCAGCCTTGGGCAAACTGTGGAGGAAAGCCTAGTTTGGGGATGCAGTGCTCGATTTGAGCAATTTATCAGTCGATATTTGGTGTATGATGTGTTTTGGATACGAAATTAATGGTTTCAGTTACAGAAAAATAATTATGAGGGATTTTCTGCCATTTAGAAGCTCAAAGTAGCTTAGAGCACTGACAGAAGGAATCATGTCAATGGGAGCCTAAAGCTGTTTGCAAAGTTTGGACAGCCATTAGAGGGATATATATGGTTTTTTAGCCCTTTGTATCATTTTATTATTAATTGGAGTTAAGTGTGGAACTTGTAAAAAAAAACTTACCATAATCCCAAAGAGCCAAGTCATGATGACAAAGCTCAAAGGAGACGTAGCCCACGAGATTCAGGTGAACTCCTAGATTAATTTTGCTGTTGTGTTTAAATATTTTATTGCTGCATTATGTTGCTGTTATACATGTTAAATTTCAGCAAGAAAAAATGAACTTAAGACACATAAACATTAAAAAAAAATCATACACCACTTTCAAGCATAAATTCTGCATAATGTCAAGTACAAGCTAGATCATTTAATTGTTAAACTGAGTGGGAGGTTCTTGAAATATATAACGAGTTATCCAGACCATTTTCAGATCACCCCTAAAGTGCAAAGTCTGAGGTCATTCTGAAGTGTGAAGTGCTTTATCATTCTGAGGATTGGATTGGAGACACCGGTCGAAAACTTGTAAAAACATTCAATGCACACACACACACACACACATATATCATCATTGAGGTAGGAATTCCCATACTCAGATAAAAACTAACTAAATATTATGGTACGGATATGGTTTCAATATTACATCAAAAGTAGACACAGTACGGGTGCAGCCATTTGTCATGAGTAGTATAATGTATCATGAATAATAAAACTCCTCGCAGCCTGGATGGTGGAAACTAGATCTAGGGTCTTGGTTTCCGCTTCTTGAACTAGTACGAATCTATCCATGTGATTGATTGTGTCGAAGTCAAACATGGTAGAAACCACTTGATTACCGGTCAATGATGTAAATCATTAACAAGCACGAGAGAAACCACCAATAATGATAATGTCTCTCAAAGTACTCTAGTACAATCTATGAAGTGTGAATGAATTACTTGCAGTCGAACACTCATAGAATCGTTCGATTGAAGGTCAATGATGCAACATGTCATTGAAGCCGAGAAACTTGCCATTAGGGCATGCAGATCCCAAGGTACTAGTAGGATTCTAGATCAACTTTCTAGATGATGAGCTGATGTCGATAGAAAGTGATCCGTCGTAGGAAATCCCACAACACGAAACCATTAGATCAAGTTTTGAAGAAATGTTTTGCAAGGACTGACTCAGGCATGGTCAACGTGAATGTAGACAAATGTTTGCAATGAATGGTTTATTTGAACTCTCTCTTGAAAACATAACGATAATGCAAATGGTTTGGAAAAATTTGACCTAAAGCTAATACCCAGAAACCGGCTGAAGACTTTCAATTTGGTTTGATTAAATTTTGGACAAAGGATTTCCCAACCAGGTTCAAGTGTGACAAAGTGTCGTGTTCAAGAGTAACATGCTGCTTTCTAAACAGGGGTGACAACTGGATTCTTTTTCTCTCTTTTCAAAAAATGGTTCAAGTTTTCTTCCAAATGGTTTTAATTGTTTGATTTTTTGATTTGTAGGTCGTTTAACCATGTTGGAATGGACAGAACGAGAACACGATCTCATAGATAATGAATCTATAGATGAAAATGCAACCATGCGTGCATTGAAAAACTGTGGTTTGTACAAATTCTGGTCTATTCAAGGAATGAAGGCACAAGTAGAGTTAATGACTTGGCTTGTGAATGTGTGGGACGTTCAAGACAAATGTTTCATAATTGGTGACCATCGACTTGAGATTGAGCTAGAAGACATATATTTCCCTATCGAATTATCTTGGAGAGGATGAAACATCTCCTTATTTGGGACCAGACAGGGAGGTCTTCCTACTTCCCGCTATAAAGCTCAGTATTGTAGCAATAACGCAAAATTGAAGGATGGTTGTATAGATATCAAAACTATCTTATGACTGGAACTTAAATTCATAGAATTCACAGTGATCAGGTTATGCGGGAGTGCAGTTCCTCACGTGGAAAATTGTAGTCGAGTGTTTCGAAGGAACAATATTTAACTAGTGTGAAGGAGTATTGGCAAATATGAAAGACTAATTGACTAGAGAAAAGAATGCAAAGTTGAAAAACTTTAGAAATGGCACCATTCTTATTTCGTTTTCTCTACAAATAATTCCACTTCTCGCACCTCAACTGATCCCAGCAGATCCTAGAACTCCTCAGGAACCTTGGATGGTGCGATGGGTAGCACTAATGGCTCGCCATGGTGGCGAGGGCATTTCAATAGTTCAGTTTACTTAGGCTTATTTCATGTGGCTTAGGAACCAATTCTTCACCATTGAAGACTTTCCTTATGCAGGAATGGATTATAAGGGTGATACTGAAACATATTTTCCTCCAGGGGCACAGTGGGACGAGACAGGTTAGTTAATCATTTTGATGCTTTTAATCTAATTTTTATAGTTTAATACTGACAAATAAATTTAAATGCAGATGTCGGTTCGCAACGACCAGCAACGCTTCATCGCTTTGACATGCGAGAATCACAACCTGTAGCACCTCCACAAGACAATGTAGCAAAGATCCTGGTAGACATGGAGCACAACCTTGAGAGATTGACCATTGATATTCCTGAGACAAGAACTGATGATATCCCTCTCAGGCTTTAGAGACATGTGATAGGTGTTCCAAGTCCATTCAAGTGATTTATGTGTAAGGTGGCGCATGCTATAGTTTACTACCATGATAATCATCACAGATAGTTGATGGTCAATGTAGATTTACATTTTTTTTATTTTTGTATCAGTATCTATTAGATCATAAGGTGTTTGAACCTATGATCACAGATGATGTAATATTTTTTTAACACAAACTTATCTATCCTAATGATATTACTACTTTCATTCTCTGAGTATCTCGTTCAACATGGATTGAATGTTGTTTTGATTTACTTTGTTAATGTTTCAAATGTATATTTAAAACACGATTAGCTAATGCATTAGCCAATTTGTTTAGATTTCTTGAAATATGTTGATATTCGATATAATCAAATTGTTGTTCCAAGAGACGAACCTTCAAAAATAATCTTAACAACACTGGATTTCTAATTGCATAAACTCTATTTAAATGTAATACAATGAGTTGTGAATCCAACCTAATGATAAAATGTCGAATACCAAATGTAATGGCATCATATAATAACTCAAAGACTGCACTATATTCTGCAATATTGTTCGTTATTTGACCAAGGCATATCCCATGAATAGAAACTAACTCATTGGTGGGTGAATAAATAACCCAAGTCGTGAAAGAGATATTCTATGTACTACGACAAGTGCCATCAGCAAAACCAATGTATGTTTGAATGGATGTCGACATTTGCAATATCAAGAGTAATCAGGATAAGAAACGATAGTAGTAACAACAAAAACTAATCTAGGCACACTTGTCTAATCTAAGGCACACTATTCTAAAAAGTAACTGTTGTGCAAGAGAGAACTTAACACGAAATTCAAGCATAATATCTCTTAAGATAAAGACCATTTCTGGGTTTATCTAAAGAGACCCCGTCATAATCAATTAATTCATAGGCCCCTTTTGCAAGTACACGCTTGACAATATAGGGACCATGCCACATCAGTTCGAATTTACCAACACCTAACTTGTCATTAGCTTGATCATATACTAAAACTAGGTCACCTTCTGAATAAACACAAGGATTAACACTTTGATCATACTGAGCTTTCACAATTTTCTTGTGAGCTTCGGTAGCTAATGCAGCGGTGCACCGAGTCTCATCTAATTGTGCTAAGTATAGAAAGCATTTCTCCTCTTCAGAGTTAGCTGGCAACAACTCAATGGCTAACTTGAGTGATGATATTTCACATTCGATGGGTAACACAACTTCTGAACCATAGACAAGTTGAAAAGGAGTGAACCCTGTAGCAGTTTTTGCAGAGCTTCGGTATGCCCATAATGCCGAAAAAAAACATGGTATGCCAATTCGATTGATGAGTCCCAAAAATATATTTAATCATGGTGGTTAAAACCTTGTTGAAAGCCTCAACTTGGCCATTAGCCTGTGGGTAATACAGAGTAGAATTATCATGGCATAGGCCAAGTTGATCATAAATTTTCGTCATCATAATATTTTGAAAATGACTCCCATGGTCCGTAATAATAGCTTGAGGCACACCGAAACGAGTAACGACATGATTGAATACGAAAGTAACTGCAGTTTTTCCATCAGCCGCGAATGTAGGCATCGCCTTGGCCCATTTGGTAAAGTAATCTATGACAATAATAATATACCCATTCCCCCCAGCCAAGTGAGGGTTACATGTAATGAAATCAATGCCCCATTTCGCAAAAGGATATACATCAATGATTGGGTGAAGAGGAGCTGGAGGTGCACGCATCTTTCGATAAAAAATTTGGTAGTTGTGGCATTTTCGGACCACAATGATACAATCTTTGAATAAAGACGGCCAAAAATAACCAGCGTGCAATATCTTTTGGGCTATGGCAAACCCATACATATGACCACCACATGCTCCAGAGTGGCAATCATTCAAAACCTTCTTAGCCTATTCGTTAGTTATACAACGTCGAAAAATAGAATTTGCACCATGACGATAAAGAGTGTCTCCAACAATATTGTATTGTTGGGATTGATATCGAATTCTCCATCGATCTCAATGTGAAATCTTTGGGCGAAAGGTTTGGGTTTGAAGATTTACAATGATATATCCATACCATGGGTCTAAAGTACTGATGAGAAATAGAGATTCATCAGTGATTGGATGCTCTGCCACAGTTTCTGTCTCAGTGTTGGGAAATTCACACATAAGCTAAGCAAACACTATCAATTTCTTTGACTTGGATTTCTCGAATTCCAAATCAAACTCTTGTAGGATGACAAGCCATTTGGAGTATTTACCCCCGAGTAATTTTTTTGTCAAGATATACATCATCAGGTTGCAATTAGATATCATTTTTGTTTTACGTAACAGTATGTAGTGACAAAATCGTTGGACAACTTGAATTGCTGCCAAGGCCAATTTCTCCACATACGAATATTTGATTTCCATCGGGTTGAGATTTCGGCTTAGGTAATAGATCACATTTTCATTGTGAGATTCATCTTCCTGAACCAAGAACATTCCAATTGTGGAATCAGAGGAAGCTAAGTATAAAAATTAATCCTGGTGGTAATTGGGTGGATGTAATAACGATGCACGGGTAAACACATTTTTTAGTGCATTGAAAGATCTATCAACAATCTCATCCACACTTTGTTTCAACAACCGGGTAAAACCTTTTCTTAACTCAACATATTTCGGGATGAGCCTATGTAAAAAAATATTTTCCTTTACAAACTCTAGAGTTGGCGAAGAGTGGAAGGGGGAGGTAAATTGATGATAGCCTCAACCTTCGAAGGGTCAACACGAATTCCATCTTTCGAAACGATGAATCCAAGTAATCATCCTGATTGTACACAAAAAACACATTTGTGTGGATTCAAACGAATTTTGTAATGCCTACATCTCATGAAGATAGCTCAGAAGTGTGTAGGATGATCTTCTTTGGGTAAATAATGATCAGGTAAGTCATCCAAATAAGGATGTACAATATGTTTGATATCATGAAAATCATAAGACATATCTCTTTGAAAAGTGGCATCAGCATTCTTTAGTCCAAAAGGTAATTTGCAATAATAAAATGTGCCCCAAGGACATATAAACAATGTTTTTGGTTGATCGGCAGGGAGTATGTTGATTTCATTATAGCCAGAAAAGCCATCCAAAAATGAGAATATTTCATTTCCAGCACAATCATCAATAATTTGGTCGATATAGGGTGTAGGATAGTTTCCTTTTGGAAATGCCTTGTTAATGTCCCTATAATCGACACATACTCTTGTAGTCCCTTGTTTCTTTGTAACGAGAACTATGTTAGATACCTAATCTGTCAATGGAATTGGATAAATAAATCCTGCTCGTAATAGCTTCTCAACTTCAACTTTGATAGCTGCAGCTTTTCGTGGATGTCACTTGGACGTAATATTTGTTTAATACGCTTAGAATCCGGGTATGTCTTAATTTCATGAATTATAATCTTAGGATCAATTCCTGACATCTCTTCTTAAGACTAGGAAAAAATGTCTCAGAATTCTTGAAATAGGGCTTTATAAATGGCAAGCTCTTCCATCGAACAAGAAGCGCCTATATGAATGTTTTCAATAATTCCAGGTTTAATTGATATGTCGATAGGAACTGTTGTAGAAATATTTACCAAATTAGTCTCAGAATCCGAATGTGTAATCAATGTAAGATTTTGAGGTTCCTTGACATAATCTGTAGGTTTTAACCCTGCACAGAAATTATCTGCAAACGAATCTTAAAAACAAAAAATAAAAAATAGCGAGAGCATAAAACATAAAATAGATATACACAAATATTTTCCCCTGGATCCCAAATTGGGATGACCAGCTTGATTTTTCATTATATTCATTTTAGTGTTACAACACATATATATACATGCCGAAGCATACATAAACCCCAATCCATTAACTTTGGATTATAACATAACCGTAATTCCCTTGATCGGATATACAAAATACCAGGGGCCAAAAATCATCATGCCCCAAAACCATGTGCAAACCCATGCACAAAACCATGGGCCGGTCTGCCCACCGAAAAATAGGGTCCAAAAATAACACATACCCAACATAATCAATCGTAAAAATAGACGAAAAGTCATTTTCGAGCTTATCAAGATCAGGTAAAAATGAAGATCTATGATGTAGATCATCCCAAGGTAATTCATCCGATGACAAAATTTCTCGAATACTTTCATCAGTGTTAAATACATGTTGAAAGGGATCTGAAAATGACGTCAAGGATGAGTTCTATAGAGAAGGTGATTCTTCGCTGATCACATTCATTTTATCAGGAGTAGTTGAAGGTGTGTCAGAATACAATTGCACTGCTACATATGCCATTTCAAAAGGACTCAAAGGAATCTCACCATTGAAAGAGTCCAATTCTAATTCTGAAGGCACTACCCATGTGTCATCAAATGGTATAGTGCTTGATGAGATCATATTGATGTTAGAAATTGTTTGTGGTACGTTAGGTGGAGTTATAGTGAAATTTCCCATGAAAGAGGAATATTTCATTAATCTTACACCAACATATTCGTATGGGATAACCATTTTTCTGACATGTTGGATGTTGTCTGTAGAATTAGGGCCTGATGAAAAGTATGACAACTAATCGATTTTCACAATTTTTCCTTTATGATGAAATATGATTAAATGAAAGACTGATGAAACTACAATAGTCATGGCACAATACCAACTACGACCCAAAAGAAGGTTGTAATCAAGAGGTGCATCAACAACTTCCACCTCTAGATTAACGGTTTTTCCTTCTACTTCTATAGGTAGATCCTAGAGTATTCCATATGGATGAAATCCTCTTCCATCAAAGGCTTTAAGGATAGTCCATGATTGGTTGAGTGCTGGAGAACCAAGGGTTTTCCAACAATTTAACAATGTTATACACATAGAAGCCCCCTCATCAATTACAGTACAAAAAACTCGTCTTTATTTGACTAATACTGGAATCTGAAAAGTCATATGATGAGGGAGTCTTGGTGTTAAATTTTCGAGGTCAAAGACCATGAGGTTTGAATCCTGAGGATCAATAGCTCCGATAGCTAATAATAGTAATTTCCTTTGTGCTGGACATGATTGTAGCACTTCTAAGGCCGACATTGCTGAAGGGGATATCGCCAAATCCTCAACAATGTTGTAATTCTGAGCAACTCTTGTATGTGGCTTGAAAGCTGAGTTTCGAATTACACCTTTAGTAGGTGGTTTGATCACTAAATCAGGATTAGGTTTCTCGATTTGAAGTGGTTCGAAAACTGAAGGAGGTATGGATGATGTTTGACAATAATTTCCTGTCTCTTTGCCAGTTATACGATTTTTAGCTCCATAGTCTTGAGATCATGTTGCAACCATGACCTAAGACATCATTAAAATATTTTCCGATGAATTTGAAGAAGATCCGATCCTTTTATTATCTTGAGTGGGAAAATGATCCTTCAAGACTGTAGGTGTGGGTGAACCTTTGACAAACTTGGAGACCTCGGACCAATGTGGACACTTTTTTGTATAATGATCCTCATCACAGATAAGACAAGGATAACGAGTTTTTGTTTTTCATCAGCTGGTTCGTTTTTTCTGTTTTCTCTTTGGGAGATGTATTTTGTCTATTTTTATTCTTTCCTTTCTTCTTATTGTCGATTTTAGCTTTAGTCGTGGATGAATCTACAACATGAATTTCGGAAGAAGTTTCAAGGGAAGAATCTCCTTTCGGTGAATTTGGTAAAGTTATTATGGGAGAAGCAGGTTCGGATGACATCTTCTTATTCTTGTTAGCACTAACTATACCAATTACACTGTCTACAGAATGAGAACTAGAAGGAGTTGCAGTTATTTGACCTGGACAAGGCAAGTCAGGAATTTTTTCGTATAAAGTACCTGACTGTGTGTATAAAAGGTCTAAGTACTGTGCTTGAGCTATGACCTATTCTTCTATAACAATGCCTCCCTTAGCTACATCTTCAGTGATCTTTATAAGTAATGATTTCATAAACCATTCTGCCAAGATTTGATTCAGAATGAAAACTTTCACTAAACGTCATCTACGTCTCCATTCATGTATGTGATATGAAATGTATGTAGATGTACTCTATTTTAATGAAGTTAAGAGTTTCGTGCTGTTGTCATAACAGACTGGCAACTGAAAGTGTGTTAAGAAAGATTTTGCTAACGTGTTGAAATTGTTGAAAGAGCCACATGGTAGCTCAATATACCACTTTGCAGTTAAGCCTATCAATGTTCTTTGAAATAGACTTAATCAAATAGAATCATCAATCAAAGAGTTGGATGCACACCAAAGATGATAAGTCATCACATGGTTTTAGGGGTCTTCTCCTGATTTTCCTTCAAACTTAGGTATGTCACTGGGAAACTTATTTGGCATTGGCAGCCAAAACGGAAGATAATAAATTAGATCATTTGTAAGGCACAACAAATCTAGAAAGTCCAAAGTTGCAATGAATGGTAACCAACGGTTGGGGTCCTATTGAGAAAACTGATAACCTTGAGGAACAATACCAGTACCTAGAGGGGGATATCCAGGATATCCTAGAATGGCTTGTGTAGTTGGAATTGGAATACCTCTGGGTAACCAGGGTTAGCTATACCAAATTGAGGTTGAGCTGGTATCTGATATGTATAACCAGGGTATGGTTGACTTTGATAGAC
Source organism: Pinus albicaulis (assembly GCA_034641835.2). Lineage (NCBI taxonomy): Eukaryota > Viridiplantae > Streptophyta > Pinopsida > Pinales > Pinaceae > Pinus > Pinus albicaulis. The sequence continues at coordinate 468,633,088 of CM076575.1, forward strand.
TGGATTTTGTCCTATGAGTCCATATTGAAACTGCCCTTGATACATTTGATTGAAAAACTGACTTGTATAAGGTTGGCTTGTTGGAATTGTAGTTGTATTGGGTTGTCCTATAGAGTTTTTAACAGTAGACTGAACCATAGGTCCAGTTTGATGAGCAGTGACTTGAGGGATTTCTTGTGATACAATTGATGTCGTCGTTTGAGGGGCCATAGCAATAGGAACTTGGGAAAATCTAGGGATAGGTGTACTTGGTTTTTGAACAGAAGTTTGTACATTAGATTAGACAGGAGTTCTAGGCATACTCAGACCAGGTTTTTGACTACTAGGTACGGGTACCTGAGGTGTAATTTGAAGTGTAGGCTGGACAAGTTGCTAGATTTGGGTATAAACAAATTGACCAGTTGGCTAACCAGGCTGATTATAAGGTATTTGCACAGTAGGTTGCAAATTTTTTTGGTTCAACGACGGGTTCCACACTGTGTTAACTCCGGGATAAGGAGCTCCCATTAAAGGTTACAGCGTGTATGGCTGACCTTAACCAGGTTGAGGTATTGGAACATAAGTTTGATAATTTGCTGGAAAATTTCCAGTAAAAGGTTGACCTGCTTGAAAGGATTGTTGCTCTTGATAAAATTGTTGCCCCAGAGGAGGCTACTATCCTTGAATAGGTTGTGGCCTTGGCATAGGGTACTTCCCTTGAAGTGGTTGTGACCCTGGGATATAGTATTGCCCTTGAAGTTTTTGTGGCCCTGGTATAGAGTACTACCCTTGAAGAGGTTGTCCTTGAAAATTATACTGCCCCTCAAGCAGTAAATTACTACCTTGAGGGTCAGGTAAAGGAATATTTCCAGACATCATGTAGACTTGTTGCATTGTCAAATTTTTGGTATTAGAATCATTGGGATCAATTGATTTTGTAAGTTTTTCAGAAGAGGGAGATACTCCTGAGAAAGTACTAGAAAGCGACTGGTATCCTGTAGGAATTGATGGACCACCATACAAAAAAGTCTCCAGCGAAGAAGAAAAAATGGGTGACTCGCCAGACATGTTTGATGAAGGCATGTAATTACCTCTTGGTATGGAGTAAAAAGGAATACGGGGTGGTGAATAATTGAGACCAGAATTATGTAGAAATTTTGTTAATTGAGAATACCAAGGATCTGGTTTAAAAGGGTTGTAATGGTAAATCGATTCATTATGCCTTAGATCTAAACATTCTTGATGTGAAGGAAGTACAACCTCTTCTTCAATGTCAGTAATATCTTCGATACTAATCAGGCTAGGAGAAAGGTTATCAGTGATAGGAAACATCACTCGAGGTGAATGAGGATGACCAGGGTTCAGGCTATGAACTCCAAATTTGACTTAGATGAAGTAGATTTAGTTTCAGGTTAAAATATCTTGGGTTCAATAAGTTGACTATCTGAAAATTCACCAGTTGCAGACTCGATTGTGATTAATTCCAAAAATTTTGGTTGTTCTTATGTCTGAGGTTGATTTACTTCATAATTGGGATGTATAATTACTGATGTTTCCTTTTGTTCAGTAGATCTGGTTCCTGATTGTTAACCTCTTTCAGATTTAAGCTTTTATAATTGACTTGGTGTGTACTTAGGGGGTTTCCCCTGCATTCTACGAGAGTGTCTCAGTAATTCAGCCATGGTTAATGTCTAACACATGAAATAAAACAATATTTCAATAAAATAGACCTAAGGTCACTAAGGAAACAATAAAAATGGACACATGCCTACAAAATCTAAGAGACAATCCACACACAAACAGTATGTTTCCACACTAAAAAAACTAGTTGGTGATGAAATCCAACTTCGTAGAATTTTAATGTGGAAAAATTGGCAGTTGGAACAATTACCCTGAGAACTTGTTTAATGAAATAGTCTCGTGCAAGTCCCTCCACTTATGCCATCTCGAAATGAAGAGTACCCTCCAGAAAGTCTAAGTGAGTCTAGCCGACGTCTATTCCAGGTATGGTGGGACCTTCCTTCCACTACAACCTTGGGAAAAATCCTGAAGATTATGATCACTAAGGTCGTCAATGGAAACAAATTTATCAAGCTCAATCCCCTTGAAGGCTCCTTGACATGGTAAATCCGAGGTTTGCCAACAAGTGACCCTAGGCTCCTCGACAATGGTTCATATGAGGTTTACCATTTGTATTACGTGCACATCTTCTATCTTTGCCAATGAGATAGGTACGATCACCTCACTGGGTCCGACATGATCTTGTGCTTGAATCTTTTAAGAAGAGCTTCCCAGAGCAAAAATACAAGAATTGGATTGTCCTACTGCAAGATTCTAATTGTTTGTTTAAGCTGTTTTGGAACGTTTATTACAACCTATTCCAAAACACTAGCCTAAGCTATGGTTGGTGGAATGATCCCTAGAAAATGTAAAATATCTAGATTGATTTTATTACGGTGTTGTATTAATTTGGTTGTTTCTTAAGACAAAGGACATGGAGTTGAAACTTTAATGATGTCTGTGACCCGACTCAAAAGTACTCTAAACACATCTAAATTAGAAGTGCAAATATTTATTTTCAATGAATCTTATTTAAGGGAAAGTTGAGAGATTTATCAATTTTCAAAACACAAATTCTTTCATTCATAAACAAAATCCTTTTTTAAAAGAAGACGATTTCAGGCAGAAATCAATTTGCAAGAATGATCAATTACTCTTTTGAAATAAAATTCCTTGAATAGTGAAATCAAAAAATAAAATTCAATAAACAATCCATTTCCAAAAAAACAATCTCTTAAAACTCTAAAAGAATCAATTTCAAAATCAAAGAAAATTATAATTCTAAAGTCTATCTAGAATGTTTGAGGATGATTTCTCTTAATTGTGATCAGATTAAGAAAAAATTATACTTATCTCAGCAGAAATGAAAACATCCAAAAGTGCTTTGGTGTTATATCAGGCTTCAGTAAGCTAGAAGCTCTTCCAGATTTGCAAATGAGAAGGGAACCAATTTTCATAAAAGTAAGGTTTGCAATGATCCTAATGGCTCAAAAAAGACAATATCATAAATACCGGTAAGGTGAGGCAAATGAATGTATCTTTTGTATAGAGCGGCAATAAACTAGGGAAAACCCTCACTTATAAAATGCAAATAGGATGATAAATCACACAAACGCAAAATTTACTGAAAATAAATTCTCACACAAGATTTGACAACTAAGATAGATCAGGGTAAACATAAAGAATCCAGTTATCCAGCTCTAAAAAAGAGAAATTAATTTTTTTTCAAAAATTTTCCGGGGGTACGCAGTTTACATAGGGACTTCAATTAATGAACCTCTGACCTATCGCATGCGTTCGTGGCATATTAAACAATACCCTTAATTTTACTACATATTGGAAAATAGTCCTAAAAATCACATTATTTAACCCCCTACCGATATGAACCCAATACACCTTCCTTATTCAAAAAACCCCTACTTGCACTAAATATTGTAGGTATCCATTTTTTCCTTAACATTTTTTATAGCCCTTTATATTTTTTCATTAACTTTGAGATCCATTTTGTATACCTGCCAATATGAAAACCCTTTATCCCCTATATATCCCCCAATATATTATGTCATTTTTTCCTCAATATATATCCCCCAATATGAACCCACGTGGTATGGTATTACTCCCCCAGTGAAGCCCCTGTGGCAGTTTATAGTGGAAAAAAGAGCGCATGCGCACTGAATTGAACTAAAAGTTGCGCAGGTTGTCGCACTGATTTCTGCTAAAAACTGCACTGGTTAGGAAAAAAACTTGGAAAAAATATATAATAAGCTTTATTTTTTAGGGATTCTTAAAATATATCTACCAAACCAGACTCAGAGAAGTCAAGATCAGAAAAATTTAAAATTCAAACTAAAATAAATAAAGAAAACTAAGCTCTAGATCCCCAGTATGGTCGCCATTTTGTTATGTGGATTAATCCCTCTTACGAACAAGAGCGATCTCCCTAGTACTCTAGTGAGTAACTAGAAACAAAGATCCATTTGGAAACCTTTTCCTCTATATTAATTACATTTCAGAATTATTATAATAAAGTAGAGAGGACACGCCCCTACCTTGAAATCCAAATGTTTGATGTAGTCTTTTGTCCTATCGCTCCAAAGTGGTTTCTTCAATAAGTAGAACCCGCAATCAAAGACAAGACAAAGGATCAAATCATCTACAACATATAATGATCAAGAAATTCTAATCCAACTTAGTGATCAAGGAGTCTAAGTATTGATGTTATTTAAATAAGCATAGAAACAAATCAATGAGAAAAAGAGATCCCTATGTATTATCTTGAATAAAAAGAGTAATCTTACAACTCGATGCCTTAATGTCATACAGATTTCTCTCGGGGTCCTAAACAATCGTTTCTCCTTCAGTATGATAAGATTTCCTCTCTGAATACTAGCATGGAGTTATAGACACAAGGGTGTGATCATTCTCATGCAAAAAAAAAATCACTAGTGTAGAAAGTATGCACTCTTATAAACTCTTTTCAACTTAGAAACTGAATAAATTAGCCTCTAATTGCATTGGTATCTACCATGTCTATACCCTTCAACCTGGAAATTAAGCTCAATTTATAATGAAATGGAGGTAGTTTCAGTTCCATGAAGAGGGGGATGGATTCCTCTCATAAAGGGATTTGAGCTCCATGGACCAAGGGATAAGGTCCATGAGTGGAGGGATAAATCTCGAACTAATCGCGACTCTAGAAGCTTCCAGTTGGGAGAATATTCGACCAACTAGGCTTCTAGAATTTACTTTTTCTTTTATTTTATTTTCTCAGGGGTGCGCAGGTAATAGTGGAAAAAATTGCGGGAGCTACCGCAGTTTGTGGACAAAACAATAGCACATGCACAGGGAAAGGCTAGAAAAACTATGCAGGTAGACTTTTAAGGGTTTTACAGAGATTTTCTCCAATTCCAAGACTTGATTTAGGAACATTGTTGTTTTTTACCTCTAAGGGAACATGATATAGGTGGTGATAGACCCATATGAATAGTTAAATGTCATGGTGACAAAATGACATGTAACACTATCTCTGTCATATCAAAGAATGCCTTCCTGAATGCTCTATCATCTTTTGTCGTGATAGGTTCTCCTTCATGAGACATGCTCACTGAAGACTCAGCTTCAACTTGAGGATGTGCTGGTGTTGAAGACTTTGGAAACCTTTCCCTTCTTCCTCTTGACCCAACTGCAGGGCTCTCAACTAAATTCCCTTCTCCTTTTTTGAGTTTTAACCTTGTAAGCATGACACAAACTTACAAACAATTAGATCCCTTATTGCACCACAAAACCTAAATAACTTGAGATCTGATACCAAATATGATCTGAATGGAGGATGTTAGCAATGCTCAACTAATTCCCCTTTCATATTTTACAAACAAATGTATTATGTGTGCTTAAGGGTTCAATTATTCTTACAAATTATCAAGTGTCATGTGTGTTTTTCATGTCAATTTAGTTAGATTTTTAACATAAAAACAAGAGTTGAACAACAACAAATAAAGTACAAAACATCACCATACATAACATTAACACATGTTTTTGATGAAGGAGTTCACCCCTCCTGGGCTACATCTCCTTGGTCCAGCTTCCATGGCTTGAGCCTCTATATTATGCTCAAAATGTTAAAATTACCTGTTTACAATGCTCCTTTGCTCCTGTAACCTACTCCAATGAGTCCAGAATGGCTCAAAATGACTATCTAGCCTCTTTTTGAGCTTGAATTGGTCGAAAATTGAAAATGTTATGGCTTCCTCAAATTTTCCCACTATTTTAGCCCCTAAACTAGCTAACTGTAGCTAGAACTGGAAGTTTCCGCCAAATCTGGAGGTCCGCCAAGTTAATATGAATCAATTTCTAAGTGGGGTTTAAGTGCTAGTTAAGCACATTTAAGCACTAACTATGTGTTAATCTAATCCAAAACTTAATTATGGATTAGCGCTTTTAATTATGGATTAGGTTTAATTAATTGTGTTTTATAGTTTAACTCCGCATTATGGTCTAGAGCTCCCACCATGGTCATGGCTCGAGGTCTTATGGATTGGACCTGGCCCATCTTTACCCCACCATAACACAATGTACAGCTTAAATTTAAGCCGACTTCCATGATAGTTAAGAACTAACACGCAGCGGAGGCAGTAAAGCTTGGTGCTAGTAGAGGGGAGGTCGCAGGGTTGAACCTTTGGCGCCTCCATAAAATTTTGACCAACGACCATGAAAGCACATGGTGGCCTCTGGGATTGCCACGTTTCATGACCTCATTGGTCCAACCCAACACCAATAAGCCAATACAATGCTGACACTTGTCACCACCTCATTCGTCCAACTATGGGAATATTCCAAGAATATTCCAAGGAATATTCCAAGAATATTCTAAGGAATATTCTAAAAATATTCCAAGTAATATTCCTTGGAATATAATTTTTTTATGACTAGATTGTACGGATGCCTAGTCAACATCCCTATCACAAAATTTATCTGTTTAGCCAAGTGAGCAGATCGTGTTTTTGGGAGCATACAACGACCATTTTTCATGAAATGAAGTGCGCCAGATTCAGAACAATGAGAACTATGCGGATGTTTAGGTTCTGAGACAATATGAGAACTTTTATTTTCGAGCATAAAATTAAGCCCCTGATCAACGGTACCAATAAAAATTAACGAAAATATTAATATCCGTCACACAAAAGCACATTGGACCTTGTAACTATGTCATATTTCTCATTCTATTTTCTAGATTGAAACAACTCTGAGTTTAGTTTTTTATAGCAATTCCTTCCAAACCAGCACTTTGTATAGTTTTTGTAGCAACTCCTTCCAAACCAACATCAATGGGGGGTAAATCTATTCATAGTGAGCCTGTTACACTGCGGGTAACTGAATAGGCTTGACGAATCCTGGAAAGGGTGGGTTGGCTTGAGTATTTCACCCGATTTTAGGGATTTTATAACGTTGTGGATTTGGAATTTTTGCAGAATTTAAGTAATGAATTCACAACAGTTAAAGGAAAGCAGATACAAGTTATTGAAATGATCTTGGCAGAAGTTACAGGTCTCCCTACATATGGAGAGAAGTGGATAGACAAGCATATCAGACTCCAGAGTGCAATGGAATTTTTTATGGATCCTGGAGATGAATTGGTCCGCAAAGGAAAAGGATTCCAACCCACCTCATTTAGAGAACCTTGGCAGGAGCTCACAGATATAATCCAGCGTTACATTACATGTGACGGCTGCCATGATGTGCTAAGACCGCGATATCTCAAACTATTGGCAACTTTAAATCAAAATATAGTGCTAAAAATGCCTTTCTTTTAAAATTTCCTTTTACATGAGGTTGTTGGTAGGATGAGTAGAGCTAAGGACCCAAGTGCCATAGTCAGTCACCAATGTTTAATCAAATTGATAGTCAGTAGGGAATTTTCATTATCACAATTAAACTGGGAAATTTTTTTGGGACTTCATGACCTGCTACTTGTGGAATAAATGTGAGGAAGAAAATTCCCAGCCTGACACAGAAAAAATTCAGCCATACATGGAAAATGTAAAGAGTCAGTCAAGAGAAGAAAGTGATAATCAAACCCCAGCTTTTCAAAACTTGACTAGAGCTTGGAAGAGGTTATCCTCTGTCCTAGTTTCTTGGCCAACTAAGCATAGAAGGTCCAAAAGACTAGCCAAGGAAAAGCAACCTATAGGGTCTGTTGAGCATGCAAAAGAGAATGAGCTATCTCAAGAACCTCCTATGGAACAACAGGTTAACTCACTGTGAGTTAGGGAGGAGGAAATAGCACAGGTCTTGGAAAATATGGGAACCCTCTTTTCCTTTGAAGAAAATGAAGACTATTTTGGGATTTTTTCTAAACCAGCTGCTAATTTTTCAGCCTCTATCCCTAATTCTAATTATACCGAAATATTTCCATCCTCACCAAGCATGCATAGCTAGTACCATCTAGAAGAATAATCTAAAATTATGAATGAACCAAACTTTTCTAGAGAGGGGACCATTCCATTAACCCTTGATAACCAAAATTCTGAAGGTAATTCAACTGCTACAGTTCTGATCGATGAAGAAATTGAAGTTCCTCCTGATGTTACTATTATGCCATCTTCACCTACAACACCAATTGTAGAACCCATTTAATGGTTGAAAGGAAATAATAAACAGAGAATCAAGATATTGAAACAAGGAAACCATAAGTTGCGAAAGAAGATGGAATGACTCAGAAAAAGGCTTAGAAATTATGGTAGAAAGAAAATATAAATTGTGACAATTGGAGTCCAGAGTGAGAATTTCTTGAATCAGGCAGAAACTCAGACTCAGGAAACCCCTATTACTCATGCAGAAGTCCAGACTGAAGGAATCCCTATTAACCATGCAAAAATTTAAATTGAGGGTATTCCCACTAATTCTATGGGAATTCAAATAGATATCAATCCCTCAGTGGTTACAATTGAGGCAGAAAGCCAAATCAATCTACTGATGACTATTAACATGGATACACAAACTAAAGTGGTGCTTCCTTATTCTCACTTGATCAAGGATGCCACTATCCAAGTGTTAAACCGAGAATTGGAAAGGCACAAATAGCTTTTGGAACAATGTCAAGGAGAAGTGATACCTTGGGTAGAACACCAAGAACTCCTACAAAAGTATAAATCCTTGACTGCCACTGAGGAAGGAACAAATGCAAACCTTACAAGGGAGAAAAATAAAATAGATAAATTGCAAGTGTAGCTTCAGAAAGCACTGGAACAAAACAAGGAGATATGTTATGTATACTATGATGTATTGTCTTGTAGGTCTCCAAATACAAACAATGCCCTATTTTTACTTGAACGATACTTATTACTGAAAGTAAAAGCAATACAGTCTGGTCAGCCTGTTGAATTTAGTACTATGTTTTATTTTATTCATTGTTTTTGAGAATAGGAAGATAATGTCATATATTTCTTATGTGAACTCTACATGCATAACTTCTTCCTAGAAGAATAGAGGGATGGGAACCCTAGCCCTTTTATAGGGGATGTGCAATTCCGAGATTTTATATCCTTTTTGAGAAATCAAATCAATTGGTACACATCCTATAGTATATTTCAAAGGAGAGAAAATTGTTGAGACCTTTGGGTCAGAGGAGAACCTAATAGCCCACTGAGGAGTTTCATAAAACATAAAAGGTTCATGTAACAACCTGGGGTCATTTCTGATTTGGCTCCCACACATAAAGATGTTCTTATTGCAAGACTTGAGTACTTTTAAGACATTAAAGAAGAAGCCCTTCAGCCATCATAACATCGATGGAAGGAATCTCCTAAGGAGGTCAAGAACATAGAGCCTTTTGGCCACAGAACCAAGCAACAGCTAATCGAATATGGTTCAGTCTAAAGGACCCACTTGTATTGGATGCTGAAACAGATGCCCTATCATATGATATCCTCCATATGGGTAAAATGTTGAGCATGAACTCCCATAAGGTGAAAAAAGCGAGGCCTTAAAGGTTCTTAGGAGAAAAAATGGATTTCGGAATTATGGTGAATAGTCTTACCCAGCCTACTCTTTAACTTCGCTACATGTGAATCATATTTTTTGCAGGAGGACACACAATTAGGTAACCTATGGGGTGATGTTGGTCCATGGAAAAGGTATAATTCCTCTCCTTATTTCCTTGATAATTTTTATGTTTTAATGCAAGTTTATTCTTAATTTGCAATTGTTTAAGAGTAAAAGGATGGTAAAATCAAATTGAAAACAATATAGTTAACGTGAAATTTTTTCAATACCAAAAAGGTTATAATTAGAGTAAATTGTTATGCAGATCATCCTAAATGAACGATTAGTTCCTCAAGATATTGGAGTGAGATATTGATCGAGTCAATGCCACATTTGTAGCAGATTACAACTCGATTTCTGAGCACGGTCGGATATTGAAGGAAAAAGGAAATTGATCGATAATATATGAAGGGTTATGGTTAATAGATCAATCCTGATAATCTTTCGATTCTTAGGATAGCTCTATATTCATTTTTCAAATGTAATATATAAGACAACAAATTGAAAGAATTTTTTTTTCATGTTCCGTTTTATTATTTCACTTTCACTTTGTATTACATACAGTGCTGAGTTTGAACCTTTTTGAGTTTATTTTGTAAAACACTTTGAAGTTAATGAAGTTACATGAGATTTTACTTTAGTCTTCTGGATTGAATTTATCTAGGTAGTACTTTTGGAGACCATGGGCCCAGTCACCAGATGTTTTACTGTCTATTATGTATCATTGACAATCAGATTACCTTTCTATGGTTCACATTAGTTGTATTAATTTTTACTTGCCTTTTCTTTTATAGTAGGTAATTGATAGAATCTTGTATCTTGGATTTTGTTAAGTATTTTCCGAAGCTATTGATTGGATTGTGTTACATAGATGAGAAGTGTGAATGTGTGAATTTTAGAAGTTACTTTTGAGAAGTAGAGAATTTCGAGCATTCATGTGATTAATAGTTTCTCCTTATTCGTAGTATTTGCCGAGAAATAGATTAAAATGGTTTGTGAGTTAGAATAGTTTATTTCATCAGAATTGTAATTGCAAGAGTATTCATTTACTATTATCATTTATTTCTGCAACAGTTGAATTAGAATAATGATTCATGTAACTTTTCCATAATAGTTATTTTGCACTTTGTCATAGTCTAAGACTCTGTTCTTGCATATATTGTGTTGATAGGCTTGAAATAAAATACGAATCCCAGGTTGATAAGATTAATGAGATATGATTAATATTTATTTTTAGGAGTCATCTTAGTGCCCAACACTAGCAGCATTGTATCCGACCTCGGTCGTGCTATGGACCTCTCGTCCAAGATATCATGGAAAATATCATACTAAGGAAACATCCAAATTTTCTTACCAATACTAATACAAAACATCATTAATTCATTCATGCAACTACATATCATGGGAGAAATATCTCAACCAGATAAAATATGTTTGGTGGAAATTCCGAGTGAAGCAACTCAATCATGAACTCAATTATGTTCTATAGACATCATATATGGATGAATGTTCAACACGGAACATCAATGATTCAACCAAATACCAGCTGCCATATCACGTTCAATCAACATTTGAACTTTAAATCAGAGTATCCAAGGATTTACATTACACTAAGATATTTCAACAGTCTTTTTATATGGAATTTACTTCCCAAATTCAAAATATCAATTTATCATGCCATGATACATCATTACGATATTCAAAAGTCATCTCCCTCTTAATTATATTTTCATAGGCTCATCACCTATCAATTATAGAATATTATTATGTATAACAAAGCCATAATAAAAAATCAAGGCCATACCTTGGAACTCCTTATCCTGACTTCACCAGATAATAATAACATATAGAAAAATCTAAATCAAGGAGTTTTCATCAGGCAACATTCTCTATGGGCCTAAGGCCTCATCATGATGACATATCGAGCCTTACTCAAATCAATGTTGAGTCAGCAAAATCAGCTTATCCAAGTTTAGAAGTCAGTCACACCTATTATCAAAGACATTGATTTCATAGTTATAAATTATTTCAACCAGAGACAATTAGCACACATATCAAGTATTAACTTCATTTCATGTCAAGATCTTTAGGTTTGTCATTTAACTTTTCATTATAGGCCATTTCCTTCATTATATTTAAGTGCATACACATCACCGTTAAATCACACATGTTAATACTACGTCACAACAACCGTTTTTCTAGGAACAACGATGCCAATAAAAAACCATACGTCTGTATACTCACATATGACACTGAAGGTCAATCTGTCTACATAACATATTCATCTGGGAAAATCAATCATCACCAGATCAAATCATGTCAAATCCAAATGTGCAATCATGGTAAGATATATAAATCTAGTTATGTCTCAGTCAAGTCAAAAGTACCAAACACAGTTTATCAATATCAACCAGCCTTAAACACAATGAAATATCCATATGAATGTCTCAGTCACCTACACACACAAATTTGGTTCAAACATAGGAACTTCCCCAGCTAAAATATCTTACTGGCATCTGCAATATATCTGCAGAATTGACATCTTCCAAGTGACCATATGATTTCATGCTTAATTCCAAAAATTCCAAAAATCAGTTCATAATAACAAGACAATTCAGAGATCCATGGATTCAGAGTATAGGCCGAATTCATTATACAGAAATTCAATTATGTTTCTACTAGGCATAGTCCAATCTAATAGCCTTCCTTTGCATGAATGAGTTTTAACCCTCTATTATGGATTAACTAATGTCAAACACTCATAATCATATTTCAATAGCAACATGAGTAAGAATATTTCGGGAGAGAGGTTCTCCCTCTGAATGAGAATCCACTTCATTCATATCATCAACCTATCTTTACGGGGATCAAGCAATAGAAAATCTATCATAAACACATAGCTATCATGATCATCAATATCATGTCATCCATATTTCATCAAGGTTTGGACTAGAAATACTAGGGTGGAAGGTTGATGTGACAAAACAACCTTAAGATCCAATAACAATACATCAAGTTAAAGAATTTAATTTCACTGCATGTTATAACCACAAATATTCATCAATATGTAACATCAATCTCATAAATATTCCCTTATAATCACAGTTTCTTATACCATGCATATCATAATCAATAGGATCAATTTAGGTTAATCGATAAACCAACAAGGTGTAATTACTCTTTTCTATGAGCTTTCATCATGATGATCAGAAGTATTATCAATACCATATCAATGAGGTAAACTTCCATAAGAGGTCCAACAGATCTTATGTGAATCAAGAATCAAGAGTAACATCCACTAAAATCAGAATCAGGATCTAAACACACATTAAGTTATGCTACTATATCCATGATTGGCAATCACTTCAAGTACTCTCGCAGAATCAAGAAGATCATCATGATTAAACCATTCAATACCAGGCACACTATTTCCTCATAGTAACCATAATCCCAATCATGCATGCATGAACCATCCGAGAAGTTTAAATTCTTAGTATACCGAAAGGATTTCCTAGCCTTCCAATGTTGTAGCTGAATCATAACATTAAAAAAATATACCATGCATGCCTTACTGTATTACCTGTGAACCTTCACATAGGCGACTTGTAGTGCGTAAGTGCCTCTTTACCTTTTCCAGATTTATCCATCTTTCATTTCCAGATCTAGCTGCATTTCTAGATATAGCCAACTTCTCTACATTTCCCAATCTAGCCATCTTTCATGCATTTCCAAAGATCCTCAAGAGGGATCCACCCATCACATCTCATCACGAAAGTTAGATATATCCAAGTGCTCACATATACATGCAGGAAGTAATGACTAGAAACAATAATAATCGAAATCGGATCCATTAGCATAAACAAGAGTAAGGGTTATAAGTCAAGGAATACTTATCTAAGATGATCTTGTCCCTCTTCAACCAGCCTTCAAGAGTCAGCCATAGATCATAAAGCAGTGTTGCCTTCAATCAATAACTTTATCTACATCGAGGTCATTTCTATCAAACTGATCCAATTGCTTGAGCATCTTTACAAAGGCCATGCGAGGGTTTCATAAATCAAATATCAAGACTTTACCATAAACTATGGTTTCTCTCAAACCTTTATCCACTAATTGCCTAGGGTTTTCTTCATACCTTAGAATTTTTTTAGGTCTTTACCATCCTCTACATGCTTCCATAGAAGTGTCTCCTTGGGGTGATCCTCATGGCTTTTCTTCAACCTAGCTCTGATACCACGTTAATTTTTCATAAAGAAGCATTGTTCTTTACTTTGATAGTTACATTTTTTCATTAACAATCTATGTCATTAACCATCAGAAAATGTAACTATGTAGAAAGAACAACACCATCATCATAATCACCATCATATAAACAACGAAATATAAAAGATCAAGGGAAGACAAGCATGAACACATAGAGGCACCAGGATTGGTCTGAGACCAGGGAAAAACCCACTATGGGGAAAAACCTTGGAAATTCTTCTTCTTAGATCTTCATTGAATGATTCAATAATAAGAGGACAATGATCCATGAGTACATATCTTTACGATGCGGAAAACAAAGAACATGCAAGCACTAAAACCATACCCATACTTTTGCATGAAGGAAACTGAATCTGAGAACTGAAATGCACTAACTCTAGTTGTAGAAAACTGATGAACATGGCTGATACTAAATGAGAACTGAAGATACATCTACAACTGAAACAAACAGACATGATTTACAGAACTACAGATCTATAATACAAAAACACATATATGAAATATCATCAAGTGATCTCAAATCTAAAGTCCTAGATCTGAATCTAGGAGACTGTTAATGACGCTCTGACACAACTTTGACTAAACGAATGATGTCTGCAAGTGTTGCGCAATCAACTAAAGCTGAACCAAATTAGATCTTCCTAGTAACTCTCTAAGCCACGACCTTAACATGCTCATCTTGTGACTCTGGGGCTCTGCACTACTACCACAACACCCTGTACCTGCACCTGAGCTTCAGAACAACCTGATCTGACCTCAGGGCTTTGGCCGTGCCCTTAACATGATGTGCCAACAACTTTGGCACCTTGACCATGGGCACAACACATCTTGGCCGCAGTTCTTCTTTAGCAGGGCTGCTACCAAGGCCTTACCTGCACACTACTCTTCTTCAATAGACCTATTTCTAGAATTTGCACTAAACTCTAACCCCGATCCACTGCATGCCACTGTGCAAGCTCCTTTCGACATACATGTTCAAGCCAAGAAATTGAAAATACAACAAAAAATGAAAATATTCTAGAGAAGATCTCATGAGTGAATGTGTGCAAATGAAATTGAGGTCGCTTCTATTTATAAGTTTGTGAGTGACCACTTGGGGCTTTGACCGGATCAACATGCGATTAGGCCAACCCATAAAATATTAAATTACATAACTTGAATTTTGCTTAACCGATTGGGGTGATCTATAGGTCGATTTTGATCCTCTCGAAAAGATGAATCTAGTTAAATTATTATCTTAATCATCTGAGTTTTCCACTGTGGAATTTGACCCTAGTTGCAAAAAATAATAACCAATAAAAATTTAAATATATAAATCTAAAATATTTAATAGATGTTTTTTTCTTTACATAAAAATGAGATTAATATATAATTTTATAAAACTTTTAAAAAATGTTTCAAAACATTAGTAATTAATACAAATTCAAGAAGCATTCAGTTTGTGTCCATGGGGTCCTAGATAGATGATGATCAGGTGCATTGTTAAGGAACTCCTAGATATTAAGTCAATGGTTCAATTCCCTGCCTACCTGGGTGTTATTCTTGGACATGACCATGATGTAGCCTCACCAATGCTAAACTTGAAAAAAAAAGGCAAGCATTCAATTCGTACCAAAAACTATAATCCTAACTAAAAGGGATGAATAATATTTTTTAATGGTTATGGTTATTAATTATGAAATGATAATGTGGTAAGTTGTTCATTTTTCCATGACACATTTCATAACCTTTTAAGAGCCATTTTTATGTTGACACTCAAGAAAGATACATGCTTTATTACAAGTGGTGTAGGAGTTCTTTTGTGCACTTTTTTTGAAAGGTTATTTATATCCATTTAACTTTTTCACATTATATTATTAATGTAAAAAGTTAGTTTTCCTATTCATCCAAAATCCTAAGGGAAAAATAGAGAATAGTAAGTTTAAATTTTGTAATCTATGTAATGTGAGTGCCTTAGGTTTTTTCAAGGCCTTGAATCCATTTGCTTTCAAAGGTGCATTTTAAGCAACAAAAATTCAGAATATCATAAAAAAATTATGATCAAGTTCTAGCAAAAATAAAAAAAAACTTTGAATAGTGAAAATGCACCTAATATAAATCCTAAAATAACATTTTGAATGAAAAATGTAAAACTATTAATTTTTGTTGTCAATTAGATTATATGGAAGAGTTTACTTAATATTTATATGGTTTATTTTTATTAAAAAAAAATCACATAAATCTTAAAATAGCATTTGAATGAAGTTGATATAAATAAACTATGTTATCAATTAGACGATATTTAAGATTTTAATTAACATTATGATTTTCTAAAAAGATATTAAGTTAAAATTTTAAAAATGTAATCGTAAAATAAGTATAATGGGTTCTCAATTGAGTTTATTTTGGATGGCTGGGAAGAATAATTGTAACATCCTTGCTATCTAGATTCATTTTCTACAAATTACATAATAGGATTTATTGTAATAAGATTAAGCCTTGTTTTAAAGTTTAAATGGTGTATATTATCCCCACACACACACATATACACACTATTTAAAATTTAAAACAACGCAAAATGAACCTACTAACAATATTCTCACTAATAATTTCATGCTAAATGAACCCATTGACTTTAAGAAATGGGCTAACATCTTTCTAGATATATTGTCATTTTAGGGTATCACCTTTGTTCTCATGGCATATTGAAATATTGAAGTATTGACATGAAAAATAAAATATAGTTGTTTTTCCATGTTTGCATCGCTAATAACATAACATGATAAACATCATTAGCTTAGGTATTCAACACCAACACCAATGGAAAAATATACATTATATTTGGCATGAAAAATAACATATTTTTATTTTTAAGGAGACTGTCATTATCTTGAACTTTCAAATTGGAGATGACTATGAAATTTGAGACATATCACTTGTGGAAATTGAACCTAGTTGAAAAACATAACAATCACTCATCCCAACCACTTAAAATAAACCCAATTAACATAAATATTTAATAACTTAAATCCATTTACATAATAAATTAATATTAGATAATGTTAGATCTGAGAATTTTGTGATCCATAAAATAGATAAGTGTCTTTTCGGATTAATCACATCATTAGGATTTGGTCGACGTTTCGAACCAACTAATGTGGTTCATCCTCAAGACAAGGTGAAAAATCCAATCGATCTTATTGAATAAATAGTGTGGATGCATCATTGCCTGGTATTAGCCAAAGAAAACTAACCGTTTAAAAACTAGTCATTAATGAATTAGTTAATTAGTTAATAAGAAGCAATATTAAATATTTTTAATTAAAATTATTGATTAATAAATTTTAAATTAATAGCTTAAACCCCTTGTGGGTCTCACCGATTCTTATGTTAAGGACTCAACCTCCTTGATCAAAGAATGGAAGGACATTAGGTTGGAACCTAGGGAATTATTAGTCAGCTTTGACTTTGTTTCATTATTTACCAAAATCGCCATCAAGGAATCCAATGATGTCGTTAAGTGGATCTCTGACCAAGACACTTCTAAGTTAGTTGGCCTCTTCCTCGCCTCAACCTTTTTCGGTTTTCAAGGTGAGTTCTATGAGCAGACTTGTGGTGTTTCTATGGGATCCCCTCTCTCCCCTATAGTCGCTAAAATTTTTATAAAATATTTTGAATCAAAGGCCTTGGCCTCAGCTTAATTTCTCCCTAGGAAGTGGAAGAGATTCATGGATGATAATTGTGTCATTTGGCCCCATGGTCTGGAGAAGTTAGATCTGTTTCTTGGACATCTAAATTCCCTATTAGAATCCAACAAATTCACCATGGAAGTTGAGGTTGATGGTTCCCTTCCTTTCTTGGATGTCCTTCTCTCTAGAATGGAGGATGGTTCCATTTCCCACCTAATTTTTTGCAAGAAAACTCACACATAACAATATCTTTATGTCGGTTCTCATCATTTCCTACTCAAAAATTTGGTGTTCTTTTCACTCTTGCTACCCATGCTCTTAGAATCTTTGACGACAACCACTTGGAGTTGGAGAAATCCCATCTTCTTAAGGTTTTCGAAAATAATGGGTATAGTAGATCTAAGGGCCATAAGGCCTTTCAAAAGGCTTATAAAGGATTAAAAGGCAAATCTACTCGGGTGGATCTTGTTTCCAAGTTTCATCTCCCATTTATCCAAGGGACTGTAGACAAGATTGCCCATATCCTCAGAGGAAATAATGTCTCCTCTTCATTCAAACCCCTTTGTACTATTAGAAATTCTCTCAGATCTGTCAAGGACCCTATCAACCCAAAAGACATGAAGAGTGTTTACATATTCCTTGTTCATGTAGCATGCCCTATATTGGTGAAACAGACAGATCCATTAGACAAAGAATCCAAGATCATGCTGCAGACATTAAGCACAATCGATCTTGCACATTAGCTCTTGCAGAACATGTGGAGAAATCATGTCACCATGTATGCATTGAAGACTCCATAGTCATTGCTAAGGTCGACCACTTCCATCATAGGAAGCTGAGAAAAGCCATTGAGATGAGAAACATACTAAAAATATCAATAGGGATGATGGTTGGAAGTTCAGTAAGAGCTGGACTCCAACTCTCTCTAGGTGATTCCTCGCCCTCGGCCCACATATTTTTCCTGATCTTGATTTTCCTGAAGTTGAGAAAGAATCAAACTTAGATTCTTTCTCCTTTCTTAAGGTTCGATAGACCGCTTTGGTCTTAATAGATGGTAGCCATCATCATGATCATCATCATTTATATTTTATTCCCCTTGATATTTTCTTATATATTATCCTTTATGTTTTTATTTATAATTTATTCTCCTTGTTATTTTCTTATATATTATGCTTTATGTTTTTATTTAATATATTATATAATCACCTATGTATTATATTAATAAATAATTATATCTCTAACATAACAATTTATATTAAAAATTACATAAATTATTATTATTATTATTATTATTATTATATCTATTAATTTAAAATTTAATAATCAATAATTTTAATTAAAAATATTTAATATTACTTCCTATTAACTAATTACCTAATTCATTAACAACTAGTTTTTAAACGGCTAGTTTTCTTCAGCTAATATCGGGCAATGATGCATCCACACTATTTATTCAATAAGATCAACTGGCTTTTTCATCTTGTTCTGAGGATTAACCACATTAGTTGGTTCGAAATGCAACCAAATCTTAATGATGTGATTAATCCAAAAAAACATTTATGTATAATATTAGATAATTAATCTATTTATCTAAATTAAAAAAATACAAAATAAACCAACATATATATAATTTAAAATATTAAAATAAATTAAAATAACTCTAACCCCATCAAGGTGAAATTAAATAAAAATAACCATTAAAAAAAAATATCACAAATAATCTTGATTGTACTAAACCCACCTTCAAATAATTTAAATAAGTTTTGCTCCAAATACATTTATCATAGCTTTAGTTCGAAAGTGGACCCACATTCTATGTGTTGTTAGAGAGGCATTTTGAATAACTTATATCTTAAACGCACGCATCGAGTGTCGCTTCTAGCTTGGAACTAGACCCGCATCTACATGTTGCTAGACAGGTTTACAATATAAATTCCCTCACGCGCTTTCCAATGTGAATGCCTTATCTTTGTTTCCTTAGGATCGAGATGGAATTTTGGTTTAGTTTTAAAATTGATTTAGAAAATATTTGTTTATTAATATGATGTTGTTATTAATTCAAGGATTAATTCAATTGTTTTAGTTTTGAGAAGCCAGGCGTCAATTTTGTTTAAATTCTTTAAAATTAGATATCTCTGCGAATAGTAGTAAAGTAGTCCCTTCGAATAGTAGAAAAGTAATAAAAAATTTCTAGTAATTTCATTTAAAAATAAAAAAAACATTCCATAACAATAAAGCGCAATATTCTAAGAGATAATAAGTGTCAAAAGATGGGTGCAACGTGATGGTACGTAGGATCTGCTATTCTGTTTTTGAAAATGGCGAGTTCCAAAGGGCAAGTTACTATGTCCAAAAGCTCTTATATTTATTTATGAAGTTAGCAGGCCCATATAATATATTATTTATGGAATCTTCTTGATTAACGGCATTAATAGTGGACAAATTCCAGCAGATACATTTTATTAATATGTTATGAACTAAAATATATTTTAAAATGTCGGTCTAAATAAATTTCATTATAATAAGATTTTAGGTTTGTTATTTTATTTTGAGTATTTTATTTATTAATTATTAGGTATGGTTTGTTGTTATTTTTTCTAGAACTTTATTTTGAATTTTAAGTTTTATTTGAGTTTATCAAATATATTTTTATATATTTTTTATTATTAATTTAATAAAATTTAAAGTGAAATTATAAAAATCATCTATTAAATGTATTTTAAAATAATAGTCATTCCATGTTATGATTTTAATATCAATTTAAGTTATATTAAATTATTGCTATTATATAATTTAATGTTAATTAAACCTTAATGGATGGAGAAAGTAAAATAAAAATTATTATTATATAATAAAAATTTGAAATTACAAACACATCTTTAAAACTAAAATTATAAAAAAAAATCAAAGATATTATAATTATATTTAATAAACAATATTTCAACAATATTATATTTGATAAAATCTATTTATTGTAATTAAAAATTACATTACGAATCATGTGATTAAACTTTGTCAAAGAATAACGCCCTGACACACATGTACCACAAACAAATGTATCGAGCAAAATAAACAGGGACTCACCGCTTTCACACTTTATTTAATACTATTTTTCCGTATAAAACAAACGTCATTATCATATCGTTTTAGGTTAGAAATATGTCAACTAAAAGCACAGAAGCGATACATATGATGATGATTTATTGAGATTAAACTTGGATTTAATTTAGTTTGATTTAAGATTTTATTCCTATGTTTAAAAAGTTTGGAAAGAAGCTTCTCGAGCTTACTATAATTTTGACATTTTAAAAGACTAAAAAAATGAGTATTGGAGATCTAATATAATAATACGCGAAACACTCTAAAAAAAAGTAATTTTCATCCTCAATGTTCACCATCTAATATTTAAATTTTATATAACCCTAATCTCTATATATATAAATTAAAATTATACAAAATTTCAGATATTTATGCATCCAAAAAAATATAGAATTTAATACAAAATTGTGTTCAAATTACTTTCTCCTTCCGTTTTAAAGGATTATTGTCCAAATCAATTATCATCTTTAATGTATTATTTACTAATATTTTTTAAACTAACCAATGAGATATATATAGGTTAGGGTCACATATATATATACACACAAAATTGTGTTCAAATTACTTTCTCTTTCCGTTATAAAGGGTTATTGTCCAAATCAATTATTATGTTTAATGTATTATTTAATAATATTTTTTAAACTAACCAATGATCAAAGTTCCTTGTTTTGAAAATTAAGGAAGAGATAAGAACAATCTAGAGAACAATCCATTGTCATATCTAGGGTTCGATTTCAGTAAATATGACGGCTCATCCAGGTGGACAAAAGACGATCAATTATTTATTAATTTAACAAAGAAATACAATATATAAAGCCATTTATTATGGATCACAATATGTTATATTATCTTCAAAGGAAGGTAGATTTCAGTTCATCAACATGGAGATAAGTATGAGTATCAAATTTTATCATTGTTGTCTTGAGAGATAGTTTAAAATAGGGAGATGTCGTGGTGTTTGTGAATGAGTGTTATGCAAAAATATTGTTAAACTTTTATTAATTTTATTATATATATATATATATATATATTTAAAGAAGTTGGAGTATTTATGTAATGATTATAATTTTGTAATAATTAGTTGGATTTTAGAAATAATATCATTAAATATTATGAATTGGGTTAGAGGAAAAATAAGTAGTTTTATATTTGGTTTTTTTTCAAATTACTAAAATAATGGGTCTTATCTACTTATTATAGATCTTTATCTTATAAATGAATAACTATATAGAGAACTAGAGAACGAAAAAAAACTATATTATTGTAATATTTTTTTTTAAGATATGATACTATTTTGGTTTGGGTGGAGTATTGCAAATGAATGTACATGGAGCGTACTTGTTGCTTTGATGCATATTCCAAGCAACCATTTTGATGCTCTCGGAAATTTGTTCACCCGATCAGGGAAGGGAATTGAACCTATGATGAGTGTTATAACAACATGCCTCATCACTGTTTAACCAAGACCCCACGGACGATCATGAGGCCAATATTATATTGTAAATAATTTGATCTTAAATGAATTATATATGAGTTTTGAGTGTAATTGTTGTGTGGGGTTTTAAATTTGAAGATTAGAATTTGCAGGCAGTTGCAACTTGCATCATTTTTGGTATGAGAGCAACAACAACAATTATGTAAAATAAAAAAAGGAGCAGCTTGGGGAGCACGAGTGGGTAGGCTACAACAAATATGGCTTTGCAGGTAAAATTGCGGAGACTTCATGAGAGGATGGCAGTCATGGAAGTTACACAAAAAAAAGGAATTGACATGGGAGATGTCAGTGATGTTGAAGAAGAGGCTTCTAGTGAGGAAGAAGCAGAGGAGACACCAGAGGAGAAAACGTTGAAAATGTTTGCCAAGATGTCTGCCAGGCCAAAAATGGAAGTACCATTATATGAAGGTAACTTGAATGCTAATGATTTAATGGATTCGATACATGCATTACATAAATACTTTGATTATGAGGATGTTGAAAAGGATAAGAAAGTCAAGTATGCAGTGAATAAACTTAAAGTACACGCAACCCTATGGTTGGACGAGGTACAAACTGAATGATGGAGGAAAGGAAAAGGAAAAATTAAAGATTGGGACAACATGGTGGCGAAACTTAAAGGTAAATTTTTACTTATAGATTATTGTATTACTATTTTTAAGCAATTGCAGAACCTTAAACAAAGGAATATGATTGTTAAAAGGAATTTGACAAATTAAACATTAGGGTTGGACATGAAGAAGAGAATGATGAAAAAGTTGCAAGGTACATTACTCGCTTAAGGTTTGGGATTCAAGATGAAATTAGCTTGTTTTATTTCAAAATTGTGGAAGATGCATATGAGGCAGCTTTGACACTATAAGAGAAGATTTCCTGGAAACAAAAATTGAGGAGTAGAGGAAGAAGTCTTGTTAAGGATAAAAGAAAAACCAGTAGACAAGGGGTTCAATCTCCAAAGGAAGAAGAAGGAAGTTCTAGTAGTCAAACACCAAGAGAAAGTGATTTTAGAGGAAGGAGATCATTTTCGAGAGGTAGAGGTCGAGGAAGAGATTACCAACCCATATGTTTCTATTGCGGGAAATTAGGACACATGTGTTGGGAATGTCCTGAGCATAGATCAACAAGCCAACATGGTGCTCATGTGACAGAGGCAAAGGAGGAAGATAGAGATCAAGTTGCAATTTTAAATGCTTTCGAGGAAGGTAAATATTTGCTATTAAAAAGTGTTGATTCAAGAAAAAAAAGTGACCAAAGAACCAGCTGAAAGGAGGAGTTTCTTTAGAACTATGTGTAACATCCTCAGTGGAAATTCCATGTAATAAAAGTTAATAAAGGAAAAATAATATCCACGGTTATGGGACACTTATTCCAAGCTGAATGTTTGGAAAAAAACATCGTAGTGTGAGTGTTCATTTGGTTTTTTATGGCTAAGGAAATTGGCAATAGAAATGAAAAAGGTTTTGGAAAGGAATAGTGGCATTAATTGGAATTTTGTTTATGAAAATAATGGAAATAAGGAGTAAAGGAAGGTGAAAGGTCATAGGTTTCATGTGAGGAGGAAAATGAAGGAAAAATAATGGAAAATGAAGAAAATAGAAGCCACATTCATAAAAAGGATTATGAGGGTCAGTTCATGGCTTTTGGTCAGTTCAGTTTTGGAGCTCTTTCTCTATTATCTCTCTCACAATATTGGACACTTAGAGTTTTATTAGAGCATTTCACCTTTGGATCAAGAAAGGCAAAGAAGGAAAAGAGGAAGAAAAGATCAAGCAAGGAAGACCAGTATCAAGAAACTTCAACAAGTTTAATTGCAGGTATCGATTTGCATCTATGATTTCCTTGCTAAATTTGGCATGCATGGTTATGCATGTGTGTTCTTGGTTCTATTTTTTTCATTGGCATGGGTTTTTCCAAGTGTGACAGTGTTCTTCAGCCTTTCCTTACCATTTCCAAATATCCATGGTGTGATGAGGCTTTCACGTTTTGGTTGAGCTGGATTTTCGGGTGGAGTTGGAGTTGAGTGGGGTGGTATCAGTATTATTCACAGGGCTTAGGAATTCTAGGATGGGATACATGGTAAATCCTGAATGTGAATACCTCTATTGATCCTAGGAATCCCTTGACTGGTGAATGGTGGGATACACGGTAAATATCAGTGGTGTTACTCTTGTTTGGGCTTGGGAAACCCGGGTTGGGACACATAGTAAAACCCAAAGGGTGCAGACCTCGTAGGCCTAGGAATCTCTTAACCGGTAATGGTGGGATACATAGTAAAGTCGAGAGGTTGAGATGGAAAAATTCCTCATGGTTTAGGTGGAGAGATTCAGTGGCATCCATGCTTGTTTATGGCCTAGTGATCCGGTGAGGATTGCAGTAAAGCCTGGTTCTATATACGAGGGTGAGGTATTTTAGCCTCAGAAATCCCTAGTCGGTTCTTTTGGTTTTAAGTCCCACATTCATTCTTGGAATATGGCACAAGGGTGATTGGCTGAAGATAGATTTGGCTCAGCCAATCTATGGTCGGGTGGAATGTGGTAGTCCCATACCAAGTTGGATTTTGCATTCATCAATAAGAGTTTCTTCTCCTTAGTATTGTATCCTTATTATTTTTGTTGTTTATATGCTAGTTATGAGCATGTTTTATGATAGTGATGATGTATGGGTCTCATCATGTTTTAATTTGTAAATGAATGAAAAATGAATATATGACCTAACAGATGATAATGCAGCTAATGTGATAAGGCAACAATGATTCTTAGCGACTCTCAAATAAGTATGAGACCCCTATGCTCAGATATGTTGTTTAAACTTATAGAATGCATATTTGTGACATGTTTGACGAAATGCCTATCATGGCTAGTAGGGGTCCAGTCAAGTCTATGTTCAATAATTGGCATTGGCATCATTTTCTCTATTTTTCATTTCATTTATGTAAATTTCATGAAGTTCTAGGTAGTGATTGGGTCTTAGCCCTAGAAGTTAGCCTTAAATATCGTATTTTTTGGCATAGCACTGAAATAAAAAGGCCACAATCACACTCAGGAATATTCATGGGAGCGACTTGGACCCACAACCACTTGGAGGGATTGGCAAGGGAGTGACTAGCGATATAGGAACTTGACTTTTTTAGTTTCATGAGGGATTGGTCACCTGGAAAGGTGGGGTAGCTCTTGGAGGTTTAGTTGGTTGTGTGGATGATCAGTTTGGTTGTGTTTTATCGGTCCCACTTCCTTAAAGTGACCTAGGAGGTTGAATAAGATCATAGTAATCTCTCGTAACATGTTTACCCTAGTGGATCAGTTCAATTGGGTAAATGTGGGAGGAGGTTGTTACAGAGTGGTATCAGAGCATGGTTCACCCCTTAGACTGGATGGGCGATGTTTTGGTCATGCATTCATGTCGGCTACATATTTGTTCCTTATACTCATGGCCCATTTTCTTGTTTCATATACATGGCGGTGTCATGGTTGCAATGGTGTGTCCATTTGAAAATTGATGGGGTTGTTTTGGAATGTGTCGTCATGAGTGTACGATTGGTTAAGAATTGTTTATGCATGACGATGTTTATATGTTTTGTGCATACATTGATATGGTTGTCTTTGTCATGCCTGAGATCAAGATGTGTGGGGTATATGGTCATGCATTGATGAATGGATTATGGTTATGATGATATCTATATATTGTTATGATTATGTTTATATATGTATTGTGTTAATATGTTTGGTCTTGCATATGAGATGTCCACCCCGAATTATACTAAGGTACGTTGGTTTGTTTATGATTTCGTTTAGCCGACATAATATGCCTTGCAGGAAGAGATCAAGATGAATAGTAAGATGGTAGACTACAAAGATTGTCCCTATTAATCAGATGAGAAGTGTGGTGTTGGGCACTCTTCTGACTTAGTAGACACATTGAGGAGCTTGAAGGAAGAAACATGGAAAATTATCTTGAAGTTTAAAAACTTTGGTGAATCTCACTAGTCCCTAATATGTAAACTATAAAACGATATATTTGTAAAATTATTAAAATTTATAATGATTTTATATTTAGTCTATATATAATGATCTAAAAGGATTGTTTCAGTTTGTTGTGCTGAGGGTCTTTTTAGTTAATAAACATGTGCATACTTGTCTCCATATTTTTCTCAAGTATTGAGGATTTTATCCATGAAATTTAAGTGATTTTAGTGAATTAGAAGCATGAAATAAGAGAAAATAACACTGAACAACAGTGTATAATAGAGAAATATAAGAACACATAACATTTGCACAGCAGGCATGATGAAGCAGTTCACCCCTCCTGGGCTACACCTGCTGGTCCAGCTCCCAATGGCATTTCCATCTTTCATTATGCTCAAAATTTTACAAATACATGTGTTTACAGGCCTGTAATGGTTGCTATCTCTGTTCCAATGGCTCCATAATTCTCCAATTAGTCTAGATAGACTCTTGTTTCACCCAAATTGGTCGAAAATTGACCCTCTTATCCTTTTTCCCAATAAATCCTACAAATCCTCCACTAAATGTGGAGAACTACACTTAACTGCAGTTAGAATAGGCACAAATCCAAAAAATTTGGTGGCGTGCTTATTCTCCGCCAATTCCCAACCGTAGCATTTAATTTTAAGGTTAAGAGGAGGGGGTGTCCACATGCCAACCTTCGAAACCCCCACAGTTATATTAATCGCCGAGCGGAACTGTAGGTATGAGTTATGGTGGAACTGGAATTTAGGGCGGAGTTCCATAAATGTCGACATAAATGTTAACTACACAGATGTCACAATGTGACCAGGCGTGGGGGTGTTTTAAATATTTGCAGAAACTGCGATGTCGTCATTACATATATTGTCGCAGTTTTGTTATGGTAGCATGCAGATTTTTTTAGCCCACCGATGGCCCCCCCCCCACATGTGCTAAGGTTTTAAAACTTGGATAGATGCGAGGGCCTATAGATGTTAAGATCTAACATGCAGCGTGGATGGTGGAAGGCTTTGCACACAGGTCGGAGGTTGCGGGGTCGAACCCCCCAGACCTCATAAAATTTAATTACATCGCCCAGGGGACACGTGGTGGCCTTTGGGATGGCCATGTGTCACCCATCCATGGGATGAAAATAAATAATGTACAACCTCCATAGAATCAAAACGTGCCACTTGGCAGACTCTCACTTGCATAAGAAAATGGAATGTTCTTAAGAATATTCCACTTTTGCTGACTGTGCACCTGCATGCTGACTGGGCATCCCAGTCAAACCTGTTGCAAATTTAGTTGTTTGGGAAATCGATCAGAACGTGATATCTCCTTCATACGACATCAATTTTTCGAACCGTCCATGGTACCAGAATTAGGAAGATGAGATCTACCCAGTCGCTCAGGTTCGACACAATTTCGAGCACTTTCAATTTTGAGAAAAATTTATGAACTCCTAATCACACCTCCCCATTGGGAATCTTTTGGACCCCAAAGGACTTGATTACCTATTCAGTAGATGAGGGTACAGCTCCTTCACCTTTCCAACTTCCATTCACTTTTCCTTGCTTGGCTTACTGCCTTTGAGCCCAACTCGAAGGTAGTCAACACTTCCCCTCTTAGATGCTCTTGTCCTCCTATCAATAATTGTATCTTCCTTGAGCTCATCCATAAATTTTCGCGAGAAAACTTCAATAGAAGGTAGTTGAACATCACTTCCTTGATCATCAATCAAAGGTGGCTCATACAAACGTAATTTTTCAACATCAACAATTGAATACATTTGCATATATGAAGGCAAGTCAAGTTGAAATGCATTGTTACCAACTTGCTTTATGATCTTGAATGGACCATAGCGAATGGGTTTGAGCATTTTACCTTCCCCTTGCATCCTTTATTTTCTTATGTGCAACCATACCTCATCTCCTTCTTGAAATTTGTGATCCTCTATATGTTTGTCATGCATCTCCTTGTATTTTCTTTGACTTTTCTCAAGCTGTTCTTAGACTTGTTGATGTATAATCTAAATTTTCTCAATGAAATTTCGAGCCTTGTCAATATCACTATGCCCATCAATTGCAACATCCTTCTCAAAGATGAAGTCTAATGGCGATTTTGGAAAATACCCAAAGCATACTTCAAAACATGATGTATTTGTAGAAGATTTCTTTGCCCAATTGTAAGCATGCTAAATGTAATGCAGTTTCTTATCCCACAACTTAGGATGTTTGCTGCAATATCCTCTCAATAGATGCACAACGGTTCTGTTCACCATCTCGGTTTGGCCATAAGTTTGCGGATGAAAATCAGTACTCTTTTTAAACTTTGTGTCCATCATACTCCAAATATTGGATCGAAAATTCCCAATGAACCTGGAATCCCTGTCACTAACAATAGAAGTAGGCAATCCATAATGAACCCATACATGTTGAAAATAAAGTTCAACAATTTTTTCAACAGTAATGGTTTTATTACATGGCATAAGTATACACATTTTACTGAATCTATCCACAACTACATAGAGATAATCATGTTGTTTTCTTGACATAGGTAGATCTCCAACAAATTCCATGGAGACACTCTCCCATGGCCTTCATGGTACCGGTAGTGGCGTGTACAACCCAAGCTTCCTATTGCTAGGTTTGCTTGTTGCACACATAGAACAACCTCTTATAAAACACGACACACTATCTATCATGTGAGGCCAATAGCAATACCTCTGTAGACGTGCCACTTTTTTTCTTACCCCAAAGTGTCCAACAATAAGAGATGAATGAGCTTCTCTCATGACACTTAGCATCTCTCCTTATGGTATACACAACTTGCCCAAATGAAAAAAATAAATAAATTATGCGTGTGATAATCATTTTCCTCAACTTGATTCCCTTCACTCAAACTAGCATACACATCTTGAAAATCAACATCATGTGCATATTGTTCTATGTTATATGTAACTCTCATGTACAATAGAATCATTTTTAAGTAAAGTAGAAGAACTTATGATTGGTAATGAAAGCATATCAACAAATTTATTGAAAATACCTTTCTTTTACCTTATAACCAAGTGAAACTGTTGAAGAAATACCATCCACCCGAAATGTCATGATTGCTGCAATTTTGTTTGCGACTGCAAGTACTGTAATGGTTGGTGATTGGTATGTATAATTGTCTCTTTACCCATCAAGTAGTGTTTCCACTTCTTGACGCTTTGTACCAACGCATATAGCTCTTTGTCATATGTAGTATAATTAGTCACAACACCATTGAATGTTTCAGACTAAAAAGTGATAGGCTTACCATGCTCCAAAAGAACTATGCCCATGGCATAATCACTAGCATCAGTTTGTATCTCAAATGGCTATCTCAAATTTGGTAATGCAAGGACTGGAGCTAAACTGATCTTGTATTTTAAAGCTTCTAAAGCTTGCTATTGTTTACCTCCCCCCTTCTTCACACTTTTCACTGCATGCATAGGATCTGTGATGGCATAAAATTTAGCAATAAACTTTCTCCAATACTGACCTACACCTAAGAAACTAATTACCTCGGTTATTGTTTTGGGAGTAGGACAATTCACAATGGCTTTCAATTTAGAAGGATCAATTCTCAACTCACCTCCTCCTACAATATGTCCCAAATAAACCAAAGAAGTCTTTCCAAACTCACACTTTGACATCTTAAGAAACAATTTCTTTTTTCCCAAAACATCAAGCACCCTATTCACATGCAAGACATGCTCTTCTCTTGTTTTTATGAAAATTAATATGTCATCTAAATACACAATCACAAATTCATGAAGAAATGGATGCAAAGCACTATCCATAACACGCATGAAATTTTCCGGTGCATTACACAAACCAAATGACATAACCAACCACTCAAAGAGTCCTTGTTTGGTTTTGAATGTAGTTTTCCATAAATCACTTTCTGCAATTCTTACTTGATGATATCCACTTCGTAAATATAACTTAGTGAAAAAAAATCTTCTTTCAACTGATTAAGAAAATCATCTATCCTTGGGAGTGGGTATCGATTCTTTACCGTTATCTTGTTCAAAGCTTTGAAGTCTACACACATGTGCCAAGTCCCATCTTTCTTCGGAATCAAGACTATGGGTGAACCACATGGCGAAGTGCTTGGCCTTATGAGTCCTTTGTCCAGGATCCCCTTGATTTTCCTCTTTATTTTAGCATTCTTCATTATCGACATGTGATACATGCTAATGTTTGGAAGAGGATAATCTTGCTACAACTGAATCTCATGTTGAATCTCCCTTTTTGGAGGCAATCCTGTTGGCTCCTGAAAAATCTCATAATGTGCATCAACTACATCATATAAATTTGATTTCAACTTAGGATCACAATCCTCAAATGATTCACGATTAACATTAGCTTTAGGCTTAATCATTAAAAGAACAAATTCTTACTTGAATTTACCAGCCTCTTTACCTATCCAGCATTTACCATAGCAATATTTGTCTTCTTGCGGTGTGCTCTAACACTGTACTCCTTGCTATATTTGAATAAATGGTATTTGTTCTCATGGTGATGGAAGATCGCTTTCCTATCATACAATTAAGCACTACCCAACACAATACTTGTTATGTCAACTGGAACCACATCTAATTCAACTGTGTCAACAAAATGTGTAGTTATTTCAAACCGCAATATACACTTCTTTGAAACCTGTAAATTTGCATCCTTACAAATCCAACCAAGTGGATATGGTTTTGGATGTGGTATGGTCTCAAGATTAAGTTTCTTAACCAAGTCTTCAGAGATTAAGTTTTCTTGTAACTCACTGTCAAACAATGTGTCAATATTGGTATGTTTGGATATAATCCTCACTTGAAACAGTTCAATTCCCTCTTCTTCATTTGGAGCATGTATGTGACAATTTGATGTACTAGTACTAGGTTTAGTTTCAATTTCTTTCCCCTTCATGTTTTTCAATCCCATGGCTGTAATTTTAAATTCATCACCTAAATCATGTTGAGTTATAGCTGCAATTTTTTGTTTCCCTTTGTTGTTGAGATATTTGGGTCTTTTTTCAGGATGTAATTTTCAACATTGATTTTCATTATGGCCTTCTTTTAAAAAATGTTTTAAAACCACCTTTTCTCCCTTTTTCTTAACATATGCATTCTTTTTGCCTTTAGCTTTTGAGGTCTTCTCTCTTTTTTTTCCCCTTAAAAGGTTTGTTTCTACCCTCATCAAATTTTTTTTTCCCTCTAGCTTCTAGATGTGTGGCCTGAACACATACCTCATCTAGACTTGTAGGGTTAAACATGAGGATAGTATGTCTTAGGTAGCTATGTAATCCTCCTATGTACTTGAGAAAATTATCTTGGCTCTGCAAATCTACCCCTAATGAGAGAGCTCTTCTGCTAAATTCTTGGGTGTAAACTTGCACATTCTGTCCCTTCAATTGCCTAAATTTTTTTGAGCCCATTATGGCTTTCTGCATATGAGCTACTGGATAGAAATGTCGTTTTATTGCAGATATAAAATCATTCCATGATAGAATAATCTTACCATGCTTCTTGATATCCTCCTTTGTCTTGGCTTCCCACCAAACAAGTGCTGCACCTTCCATTCTCAATGAAGCTAATTGGATTTTGGTATCATCGTCTTGAATATTATGGATTCTCAAATAGACCTCCAATTGCCTAATCCAATTATCAAGCTTTTATGCATTTACTTAACCATTAAAAATTGGCAATTCAAACTTAACATCAAGTTTTATAAAAGGACTTTTACCAGTGTTCTTTGACTTGTGTGATTGATGTACTGAAAATGAAGTAGAGGATGATGATGATGAGGGTGAGGTTGGTGACTTTCAACTTCCTCCATTTCCTCCATTGCCCTTCTTTGACTTTTCTTCATCATTCTTACCTCCTGATGATCCTTGTCCTTCCTTGTGAATTTTGGATCCTTCTCCTTCTATTTTCTCATTCCTTTCTTGATAAAGGATTCTCAGCATCTCAGTCATGTCAAGGAATGCTTTCCTAAACAATATTTCTTCCTCTTTGGGATCCACTTCTTCATGGATTTCTCCTTCCTCTGGAAGCATGCTTAATGTTGCTTCTGCTTCTTTAGGAGGTGAACTAGGTGGTGGAGAATATGCCAATCTTGCCCTCTTTTGTTGTGGCTCACTTTGAGAACCTCTTGCTTCCACCAATTTTCCTTCTCCTCTCTTGAGCTTGAGCCTAGTAAGCATGTGAAAAATTGCAAACAGTTAAACAATCGTTGCACACAACAACACCAGAGAATAAACTCTAGCTCCGATACCAAACTAATCTGAAAGGATTGTATTAACTTGTTGTGCTAAGTGTATTATCAGTTAATAAACATGTTCATACTTGTCTCCATAATTTGCTTAAGTATTTAGGATTTTTTCCATGAAAGTTAAGTGATTTTAGTGAATTAAAAGCATGAAATAAGAGAAAATAACACTGAACAATAGTGTATAATAGAGAAATAAAACCACACATAACATTTTCACAACATGCATGATGAAGCAGTTCAGCCCTCCTAGGCTACATCTGCTGGTCTAGCTCCCAATGGCATGTCCATATTTCATTATGCTCAAAATTTTGCAAATACATGTGTTTATAGGCCTCTAATGGTTTTTTTCTCTGCTCCAATGGCTCCAGAATGCTCCAATTAGTCTAGGTAGACTCTTGTTTCACCCAAATTAGTCTAAAATTGACCCTCCTAGCCTTTTCCCCAATAACTACTACAAATCCTCCACTAAATGTGGAGAACAACACTTAACTGCAGTTAGAATAGGCACAAATACAAATTTTTTGGTGGCGCGCTTATTCTCTGCTAGTTCCCAACCATAACATTTAAGTTTAAGGTTAAGGGGAGGGGGTGGCCACATGTGAACCCCCGAAACCCCTTCAATTATACTAACCACCGAGCGGAACTATAGGTATCAGTTATGGTGGAACTGACATTTAGGGTGGAGTTCCATAAATGTCGACATAAACGTTAACTGCATGGATGCCGCAATGTGACTAGGCGTGGGGGTGTTTTAAATATTTGTGGAAATTACGATGTTGCAGTTACATATATTTTCGCGGTTTTGTTATGGTAGCATGTAACCACATATCTCGGACCACCGATGAGTTGGGACCACCGGTGGTGCCCCCCATGTATTAAGATTTTAAGCCTTAAATAGATGTGAGTGCCTATAGATGTTAAGATATAGCACGTTGTGCGGATGGTGGAAGGCTTTGCATGCAGGCTAGAGGTCGCGGGGTCGAACCCCCTGGACCTCATAAAATTTTATTACACAGCCCAGGGGACACATTGTGGCCTCTGGGCTAGTCACATGTCACCCATCCATTGGATGAAAATAAATAACGTACAACCTCCATCGAATCAAAACATGCCACTTGGAAGACTCTCACTGGCTTGAGAAAATGGAATATTCTTAAGAATATTCCTCTTTTTTTGACTTTGCACCTGTATGTTGACTGGGCATCCCAGTCATACCTATCGCAAATTTAGTTTTTTGGGAAATCAATTAGAACGCGATATCTCCGTCATACAACATCGGTTTTTCGAACCGTTCATAGTGCTGGAATCAGGAAGACAATATCTACCCGGTCGCTCAGATTCTACATAGTTTTGAGCACTTTAAATTTTGAGAAAATTTTATGAACTCCTGATCATATAATGTTGGTGATTTTTAGGGTAAAATAATTTTATATTGTAAAATTTGGTCAAATATTTTTTAGAAAAAATGGAAATTGGTGAATCGTTTTTTTGGAAAACTCATGGAAAATTAGCCCACGTGTGAATATTAGCCCCTAAACTTTTCCATGGGAAGAAATAATGAGTTTCAAAGAATATAATGAGAAAATCATGCAGGCATAAGAGAGACAAGCAAAATTCAATGCAGTGATTCTTCAAAGTTTGTCAAAATTGTAGAGACAAGGACCACTCTGGATCAACTATGGATTGGAGGATGGGACTAATGGGTCATATGGTATTAGGTGTCATGGTGGTCATAGTTCAGATAGAGATGACATGATCAAAGGTGGTAGATTCTTGGATACTACGGATAGGAGAGGTGATGGACACGTGCTATTCTAGTTCTAGTTATGACAAATATAAGATCGTCATCGTTATCGCCCTTACAGGAGGAGTGGAAGTGGATACTTTCCATATGAGTTGAAGAAATATAAGACACTTACCTTCGATGCTGATTTGAATAAGCTTGAGGATGCATAGGCTTGGCTACTTGGGATGAAGAAATTCTTTGAGTTGCATAATTACACAGATAATATGAAGGCCAAAGTAGTTATACTCAGCCTGAAAAGTAAAGCATATATCTGGTGGGAAGATGTGAAGCGGGTCAGAGACATCATGACTAAAGAGTTGATTTGGCATGAATTTAAGAGAATTTTCAGAAATAATTACTTTTCAGAAAGGTACTATGACAACAAATCCAAGGAATTCTATGAGCTTAAAATGGGATTCATGACAAATGAGGAGTATATGACTAAGTTCCTGGAGCTATTGAGGTATGTACCGTATATTAAGGAGGAAAATACTAAATTTCAGAGGTCTGTCAGTGGATTTCCATTAGCATTTAGAGATCATATTGAGTATGATGAGCCTCGATCACTTGAGCAAGTTATTGGGAAATTAAAGCATTTTTATGAGTAGTAACAGCGTAAGACATAATGTCAGCAAGGATGGAAATGGAAAGATAAAGGTAAATATAAATGATAGCTAAAAAGAACAAGGCCTCAGAATGAAAAAAGGGAAAGAAAATGTTGCACCTTACAATAGTTTCAACATATCTAAATAGGGACATGGGTCACAACCTGGAGGGAAACAAAATAGAGATGACAGTTGGAATTTTGGATATGTGGTAAGGAGAATCTCAAGAAATATTTTCCGCAGTAACAGGGTGGTAGGCCTCAAATCTATAGTGCATATGAAGCACATATTTTTGGGGATGTTGGGCAAATCATTCCTCGTATCTATGCAGTGTTGGATAATAAGCAAGCATCAGCACACATATATCATTGAGATGGATGGTAATCTTTGTGATCAACTTATTTTTATTTTGATTGACCCTGGATCTAATTATTGTTACGTTAACCCTAACTTGGTGGATACGTGTGGTTTGAATAAATAAGTGCATGCAAAATCTTGGTTAGTGCAGCTGGCTACAGGTACAAAGAAGAAAGTTCATCATTGGATAAAATCTTGTGCATTTGAACTCCATGGTATGCCTACATCAACACATTTGAATGTTGTCGTTTGGATTCTATAATATGATTTTTGGTATGGATTGGTTATATATTGTTAAACCCTTGGTTAAAATGAGAGGGGGGGTGAATTAGTTTAATGGATTCATGGTCTTGTAAAACTTTATTTTACACTTATTTACATCTCCATTTTATGGTCAACTTAATATTCAATGGAACAACAATCTTAATAAGTGAGAAACAGGTATCAAGCAAATTAAA
This sequence comes from Pinus albicaulis, assembly GCA_034641835.2. Classification (NCBI taxonomy): domain Eukaryota; kingdom Viridiplantae; phylum Streptophyta; class Pinopsida; order Pinales; family Pinaceae; genus Pinus; species Pinus albicaulis. The sequence goes on from CM076575.1 coordinate 468,668,656, forward strand.
TACATAATATCAACACATAATCATCATGCACATAGAAAACATATATAAGTGGAAACCCATAAGGGAGAAAACCACATCTTATTATTGTTGTGATGTAAAGGCAAGCTCCAACTACCTCTCACCACTGATTTTCTGTAGGCTCCAACCTAAAGGAGGCTACTACCTCAATTCTGCAAGCTACAACTTGCAAGGACGCTCCAACTCCCATCTATTTTCTACAGGCTACAACCTACATGAGGCTCCTACCTCATCCAGCTACAACTAGACATCTATCAAGCTACAACTTGATATGGAAGCACCAACTTCCTCACACTACTATGAAAACACATGCTGATTTACCTGGATATCAGCTCTATTATATTCCTTCTTCACTGTTGTCCTTCACCCTTCATATTTGCCTTATATTATCTCTAGATCTTCACAACTTATCTGTCTGCTCCTTCTTCTTCTTACTCTTTCTCACTTCTTTCTTCATTCTCTTTTTCTTATGCATATGCTGGTAACATTATTTATAGAGATCACCTCATAACTATTTGCATTCCACAGGGATTTCGAAATGAACAGGTATGACTCTTTGCCTTCCCCCTTCTCATTTTATTGTCCAGTATATTTAGAATAATATAACAGAATGTATACATTTGTATATTACAGTGGACTTTAGCTTTGCCTATGGAGACTTGACTTTACATCACAAACAATATAAATTCAATAATACAATTACAATTACAATCAAACATTTCAATTCAACCCTTTCAGCCTCCTACTTTTCTGTTTATTTTGTCTTCTCTACCTGCTGTTGTATTTCTAACTGTTCTACACAGGAATGAGTCCTTTTAATTGCGCAAGCCTTTCCTTGCCATGTTCAACTGTTTCATTTGTTATCCGAGTCGACCTTTGCTTCCACTCTTTTCTTCACAAACAATGCAGAATACATTAAACCTGGACATGAAATTCATCGCTATTTACCTTTGAACAATATCACGTCCACTTTTTATCGCATTTCTGTATTTCCATCGTTCTTTGCTATAGGGATCCTTTTCTCTTCGATGCGATTTACACAGAGAAAACCCCTACTCCTGGACTTGAAAATATTTAGGCTTCGACTTTGGTCTTCATCACATCCGCTCTCTTTATCGCATTTCGCATCGCAACTAACATGACTTCTAAGGTTGTGCGATATCTCTCCTGCTCCGATTGCGATATGAGATCACATCGCATCGCATTGCCTCGCCACTTCGTGGTATGCGATGTACTTTGCATTGCCGATGTGCGATATAGCACTATGCCGCCACGTGTCCCTTTGTATCGCCACATCGCATCGCAACTTTACATCCATCTAGTGGGTATCGCATTCGCTTGCGATGTCTGATATGCGATCGGGTCCCACTTGATTCCGATATGATCTCTACCATCTATCTCCTTTAATATTATCCATTGATCACGTCGGTCCGCCACTGTTCTTTTGGGTTTTAAGAAAGCGGGTCCCAGTTCACTGTACTGCGGAGGCACTCCTTGGTACGGAAAGATCATCGGGCTTGTGTTACCGCAGTGAATGACAACCGATCTTCGGTCAACGCCTGATGAGAGGGTCAACTGCAGAGGCACCCCCTTGGGTTAATCATCGGACTGTTTGTGCCCCTGCAGTACTATTGATCCTAGATCAATGTTAACCATGCTCATATGATGTGTGCGAGGTTTAGCCTTTGTTGCTGCCTTCGCTGGTCCCACACCTTTTATCATTTCGCTCTATAATCATATAACCTTTAATATATAAAACATTTGTAAAGGTTTATCTTTTCGCCAGTCTAGCACGTATACCGATGCTGCATCTCCGATTAAACGACTACCATCGATCCTGTTCGCAATCCAATGGTCCTGCTTTTCATCAAATCCAATGGTTGATAATTAATCACACTCCACAACCGATTTATGCATATATCCAATGGATATCGCATTCCAAGATGCATAACATTTAACGTGCCTTTTTAACACCATCGGGTGCACACCTTTGTTAACCCCTGCGCAACTTCGGGTGCGAACACCGTCGGATCTCAATTGTTGATGATCGAATGGCTATTGCGTTCAATTAACCTCGGCTACTTTTTTCTCAAAAGTCACGCAAAACTAGCGGTTTTGTGCCCGTGACGTGTCACAGTCTTATTTTATCACGTTCAATTTCAATAAAAACACTTACCACTCAAAGGATGTGCAAAAACCATTTGTTGTTTTCCGAAACCACCTTCACTGTTCACTGTGATGGTACTCACAGTTCCGCTGCACTGTTGACTCCTAATTCCACATCTAATTTCTTTCGTTACACCTCCTCTGTATACTTGTTCAAATAAACCATCGATTCATTTCACTGCATTATGACTTCTCCTTTACTCCATACAATTCTCCATTACAGTAAAAACCCCAAATGGGTAGCCGCAACCCACTGATACATTAAACCCTGTGTGACATCTCTGTAGATCTTACTTCACTACAATAATCCCATAGCTCAAAAATGACGGAAATTATTCTTCCATTTTTGTCTAATTTTCTCGTACGCTTACAAAACAAAACCCTAACTGTTAAAAAAAAACTTCTGCCTGTCTAAACCCTCCTCTTGTAGCCTCTGCCACTTTACTTTCTTTCTCTACAACAATTCCATCTGAATCTGATATGCTCCCTTGTCTTGGTGTTGCTCCTTTGTGCTCCTTTGCCATCAATGACAATATTTCCAACAGTCTCCCCCTTTGGAATTGATGGCAACACAACCACCAATACTCCCATACTTCCTTCAGGACTTCCTCCCCCTTTCATTCTGAGAAGTATCTTGTCTTTCTTCCTCTGCTTGCTTTACAGAAGACCCTTTATTCTTTTGCTTGCTCTTCCTCCCCCTTTGACATCAATGGAAAATGGTTGCACTTTTCCCAGTGTGGGTTCTATCCTTTCATAATACTCTAATCTTGAGGACTTGTTCCATGCACTGCTCCATTTCTCTAGTGCTTTTATGACAAATTTTATTGACTATTCTCCCCCTGGAATGATGTTTTCTTATCTGATATTGACTATCACTTGTCTTCTGCACTGATCCTGTTTCTTGTATGCAACCCCATATTTTTTTTTTATTTTTGATTTCTGATCATGTTAGAGAGTAACATCTTTAGACACTACCCCTAGTTTGTCTCTTAGATATTCGAATGGTTCTTTAGCAAGAGGTTTTTTTAATATGTCTTCTGGTTGTTCCTTAGTTGGTACATATTCCAACTTCACTAATTTCTGTGCTACTTGTTCTCTGAGGAAGTGGTACTTTATTGGGATGTGCTTTGTTTTTGAATGAAGTACAAGATTTTTTGATATACTTATTGCACTTGTATTGTCACATTTGATAGAAATAGGTTCATCAATGTTTACCTTCATGTCTTGGAGAGTTTGTTTCATCCACATTACTTGTGTGTAACATGCTGCTACTGCTATGTATTCTGCTTCTGCTGTAGATAGAGAGATAGAAGTTTTCTTCTTGCTTAGCCATGCCACCAAACTTTTTCCCAAATAAAATGAACCTCCACTTGTGCTTTTCCTGTCATCCACACAGCTGGCCCAATCTGCATCTGTGTATGCTATCAATGTGAAGCTTTTTCCTTTTGGATACCATAGGCCATAATGTGAAGTTCCTTGTAGATATCTAAATATTCTCTTGATTGCAAGTAAATGGTTTTGTTTTGGTGCTGCTTGATATCTTGCCACAAGTCCTACTGCCAAAATAATGTTTGGTATAGAAGTAGTTAGGTATAGCAGACTTCCTATCATGGATCTGTAAAGTTTTTGATCCACATCTATTGATCCATCATTAGCACATAGTTTGCATCCAGTGATCATGGGAGTTGACACAGGTTTGCAGTATTCCATTTGAAACCTTTTCAACATTTCTCTTAAGTATTTTTCTAGCGAAATGAATATTCCTGTGTTCTTTTGTTGAATTTCAAGTCCTAAATAGAAGGTAAGCTCTCCAATCATTGACATCTCAAACTCTGATTTATTTTCTTTAGCAAATCCTCTTTCTAACTCAGCTTTGTTGCTTCCAAACATGATGTCATCTACATACACTACTACAATTAAGAGTTCATTTTCCTTAGCTTTTATGTACAAATTGTTGTCTACTCCTCCTTTCTTGAACCCTTGTTTTTTCAAGTATTTGTCTAGCCTTGAATACCATGCACGAGGAGCTTGTTTCAGACCATATAAGGCTTTCTTTAATATGCACACATAGTCATGTTTATCTATTAATGAGAATCCTTCAGGTTGTTCCATGTAGACTTCTTCCTCTAGATCTCCATTCAGGAAGGCAGACTTCACGTCCATTTGATATACCTTGGAATCATGATAGCATGCAAAGGAAAAAAATATTCCGATTGCTTCCATTATGGCTACAGGGGCAAAGGTTTCATCATAATTAATACCTTAAATTTGTGAATATCATTTGCATACAAGTTTGGCTTTATTTCTGATTACCTGCCCTTGTTCATTCATCTTATTCTTGAATATCCATTTTGTGCCAATGACATTTTTCCCAGTTGGTCTTAGAATTAATTCCTAGGTATTTTTCTTCTCAATTTGGTCCAGTTCTTCATTCATAGCATTTACCAATTTTTTGTCTTTGCTGGCTTCTTCAAACTTCTTTGGCTCTATTTGAGATAGCATGGCTAGGTATACTTCTTCTGTCTGTTCAACAAGCTGTCTTCTTGTCTGGACTCCCACACTCTTGTCCCCAATGATTTGATCTTTTGGATGATTCTTTTGAGTGTGTCTTGAGGGACATTTTGAGTTTCATTCAGTATCTTCTGTTGTCTTGCTCAGTTCATCATTATCTTGGTTCTCATCTTCATGATCATATGGAGGATTGCTGCATCTTGTGCTTCTTGTTCTGTTTGGTAGATCTTCGTCGAATCTTACATCAATGCTTTCCACAATCTTGTGTAGTATTTTGTTGTAGCACCTGTAACCCTTACTCTTGGATGCATATCCTAAAAATATCCCTTCATCAGCTCTTGCATCAAACTTCCCCAGTTTTTCATCATTATTTTTTATGAAATAATTGCTTCCAAATACTCCAAAGTGCTTGATTGATGTTGGTTTACCATGCCATAATTCGTAAGGAGTCTTATCACGATTTGGTCTTAGATGATCTTTGTTGAGAATATGAACATATGTGTGTACTGATTCTGCCCAATAGGTTTGGGGAATGTTACTTTCTTGCATCACGACTCTTGCAATCTGTTGTACTAACATGTTTTGTCTTTCTGCCACTCCATTCTGTTGAGGTGTACCTGCAATTGTAAACTGTTGTTTTATCCCATGTTCATTGCAAACACTGTTACCAATGAAATAGGTAACCTGACCTCAAAACGGGAACTCTAGCCCAAAAAGTCTCAAAAAACATGAAAAAACACCCCAAAAACAAAAAATGTGTCTTCGAGAATGCACTTGGTTTTTTTTGAAGGTCAAATTTCAATATTTTATAAAATTATGCTAAAAACAAAATTGTTTGTTGAAAAAAGGATTGAAAAAACACCATCAAAACAAAACCAGTTGATGCTGGAATAACAAAAAAAAAGTTGTGTCATAATTTTGACACTTGTAACAATGGAATTAAAGACATCATATTAGGACATTTTTTAAAATCGTAAATTTCTAACATTTTTGATAGATGATGTTAAAGATAAACAAATACATGTCTGAAGGGCTTATCATTTCGAACAATTTTCATCCATGTTGTTAAACATAAAATATCTTGACTTTAAACAACCCCAAAATTTTAATTATTGTCAACCATAACCTTAAAGATAAAATTTGGTAGCGCATAAAAACCTTAATGACAAGTTGTAAATCTAAAGTTTTTCAATCTTAAGTGTTCAACATACTTGAACAATGAAATTATGGAGAAATTTTAAGACTTAACAATTTAAAAAAATGAACAAGTAAACGAAAAAATTATCATTGAACAGAAACAAGTAAGAGTAATTTTAATTTTAAAGGATAAAAACTGATCTTTTTTCAAATCTTAGCATAAGACAAATTTAAATATAATTTCAACCAAAACCTAAAAATCAAGCATCAAAACAAAGTGATCCGTTTCAATGACGCATATAATTATTAAAACTTTTAAAAGTATCTTATACCAAATGGTAACAATACATAATATCACGGTAATATCACTGCATAATCTAAAAATTCAACATTAGTTTCTATTTTCTATTTTACTTATAATTAAAATATCAACATTGGTGCATTGAATATAACATAAATTATTTTTGTAAGTCATTGTTGCATTGTCGATATTCTATAGAGATGAATTCTTCATAATTAAAACATATAATCCAACAAACATAGAAATGTCTCATAACTTCAAGAAAAATGAGATGGAAGTCAAAATTTTTATTTCAAGTTACCATGCAAACATAAATTACATAAAAGTGTCTTAGATAATTATTCAAAATCAACCATAGGTTCTGGCACACCATCATAATCTACATCTTCAGATGAATGGCTCGATGCAGATGAAGATGATCCATATTCTTCTCTTTCATCAACTAGTGCTCCATCTGAGTCAACATGCATGCCCACCATTTCAGAGTTCAAAAGTCTTGTATATCTACATCTACATTCTGCAGAGTCCCATTTCAACAGTAATTGTTCTAGTAGCAATTTCTTCAAAATATTTATGGTCTGCAACCGAAGAGTTCCTCTCTTTGTCAAATTGAAGTCATACACAAGTATGTCAACATCCTCCAATTTTAAGACATCTATGCGGCGACGATTTATATTTATGCCCTTTCTTTTTCTCTTTCTGCCAATTCTTTTTTCCACTACCATCTCTGGCTTTTACACACCATTGAAAGGGTGGGTACTTGTGGCATACCAATGTACATCAACAGCTATAATCTCTTCATTTTCATTAATGACCTTTATAACCTTAGAAATCCATAATGGATAGCCAAGTGGATCTTCATCTGCTAACACTTCTATCATGCAACCCTCCTTAAGATCCTACACAGAACCCCTGTAAAGGTCTTCCATGGCTTCACGTTGTGCACGTGATCTTCTAGAACCAATATAGATTTCTCTTTCCTCTACCTGTGGGGAATTAGTAATAGCTTGAGGCTGTTGTTGTTCAACATTGTGTGTTTCCTGATGTTCATGTTCATTTGGCATATTTTGTGGAAAAAAAAAATGAGTCTTCAAAAGTGTATCCCCATTTATTGATTTTGAAATCATATCACTTTGATTACTGAAAAAAGACTCCCACCAAACTGAATCAGCAACATCGAAGTACTCATATGTATCTCTAATACATATTTTAATTTCCTCTAGACATTCAGAATAATTTATGTCTCTCTTCTGCCTTCGTGCATTATGGAGTTCAGAAACTGACTGTAATAACAATATCTTTGATGAAAACATTGGACGCTCTGGAATGAAATTTAAAAATGCTAAACCTGATGATGGTCCCCATTCTTCAATAGTTGAATACTTCTTGCCCCATATAAGTGTTATCCCATCAATTTTTTTGATACGAAATTGATGCTGGAAGCTAATGTCGTTAAGTTGTTCAATGCATTTCTCCTCACCATGCGATCCAAAAATAAACCTTCGCATGTCAATAGTTTCTTTCAACACATGAAAAACAGGCTCTGGAATAAACGATTTCTTAATACATTCAATTAATGATGGCAGGCTCCCAACACCTTTCCTTCTCAATGTTACTGAAAAATGACTGAACATTTGATCAATATGATCATGAGTATGCCCAACAAGAAGGAAACCAACCTTTATCTTTTTAAAAATCCCCAATTCAATGAGCATGTTTAGATACCCAAAAATAACTTGATTTTTGTTCTCACGACTTGTGTTGTCTAATTGTAAATACAAAACTTCAGGAAGAATCCCAAACCAATGAGTAACCACATCATGGATTATAGTTATGGTCAGATTTGCATCATTGTGAATATTTGGAGTTGTGAAGAAAACTCTTGGAAACATCTTCTCATTAAATACCATACAACCAACCAAGTGAAACTGAATGAAAATTTTCTCCTGTAATTTTTTTGGCGTGCGGACAAAATGTGGAAGAAGTGTTTTCTTTTGGTCCATACCATCAATTATCAATCCCAGATATTTATTTGGATGATCATAACACTTCTTTCGATGTTTATACAACTTTTTTCTTTCACTTGTTTGTTGATTGCAATGGTCTTGAAGTTCTTTGACAACGGAATCTGTACATAAAATAAAAGAAACATATGAATAAATATATTTTCATAGTTGATAAGTATCAAATTTTAAAAAACAATGTTTTGAACACATACCTCTTTCTGCCTCTTGACATTTATCTCTTTTTGCTTTAAGAGAAGCACATATGCTACAAATCCCCATCCTTGTCTTCTTAGGAATACAAACATTGTTGAATTCAGTTTTCCATATCCTTGTAAAGTAAGAATATGTAATAAAATTACCAATTCCTTCAACAACTTCTGCATAATATTTGTATAACATGAATATTTATCGTCTCGAGAAATTATCTGGAATATGTATTGTGTCTTTATTTTGTATACACTCTCCATGATTTGAAAAGAAGTCTTTCATCCATGTCTTATCAGTATTTGCAAATGGCTCCACCTCCCGTTTATAACGCACTTTTGAATAATATGTGGGATCCCTTTCCAATCTATCCTGGATTCTTGACAAACGACAATTACTAATTGAATACAACATTTTGAACACCTTTCTGCAAATCAATACATTCCCAATATGATAATCATAACTTGCTAGTGCAGATTGCATGCAACCCACTAAATATGAATTTTGCATGCTTTTATTCATTGACATATATGTTTTTCTTTTCTCCAAAGCAAAGTTGAAATCCATATTTTTCAAGAAATCCCTTTGACAACATTCACTTGAAATCAAATGAACGACATAACTTCTTGTCGTGAGATATTTTGTCCTTGCCCTTGTATAGCTGGAATGCTTTGGATTGATATGAAAAGGTCTGCTCCTACTCCTAGTTGCAATATTTGCTTGCAACGGCTTCATCATTCCATCATCCTTTGTAAAAGTAGTTTCATCACCATTAGGAGGAATATTATCCCCACTATCATCATCCTCAACATAGTTAAGAAATTCATCAACATCATTGCGTGGAAAATTTTCTTTACCATCATCAGTTGAAGAAAACATTTCACAAGAATCATCGACACTTTTGTAACCTTGACTCAAAAGAAATTCTTCACCATCTTGACCCATGCTTTCAAATTCTTCCCTGGGAGGATTCAATTATTCATCACCATGAGTGTCTTTGAAATGGTCACTTGGAGAAAATGCAATATTCAGATCTGTGCCTCTAAAATTATCATTTGCAAGAAACTCTTCATCCTCCCCTTCCTCGGTGGTGCTCTCATAATCCTTGGGATTAGGCATAAGTGGAAGCTTTGAATTTGTATTCACTATAATTTCTTCATCCTGCCCCTCCCCTTCCTCACTGAAGCTCTCATAATCCTTAGGATTAGGAATAAGTGAATGCCTTGAATTTATATTTATTGGAAATTCTTCATCCCCCCCTTCATCAATGGTTAAATTATAATCGTTATGATTAGGATGAAGTGAAAATTTTAGCTTTGGAAATTCATCCCCATCTTCATCAGTGGTGTTGGCATAATCCTTAGGATTAGGACGAAGTGGATATTTTGACGCTGCAAATTCTTCATTCCCCTCTCCCTTAGTGGTGCTGACATAATCCTTAGGATTAGGACGAAGTGCATATTTTGACTCTGCAAATTCTTCATTCCCCTCTTCATCTGTGGTGTAGACATAATCCTTAGGATTAAGACGAAGTGAAAATTTTGACTTTGGAATTTTTTCGTCCCCTCTTCATCAGTGGTGCTTGCATAATCCTTAGGATTAGGACGGAGTGGATATTTTGACGCTGTAAATTTTTCATTTCTCTCTTCATCAGTGGTGCTGGCATAATCCGTAGGATTGGGACGAAGTAGATGTTTTGACTCTGAAACATTATCATTTCCCTCTTCATCAGTGGTGCTCGCATAATCCTTACGATTAGGACGAACTTGATATTTTGACTCTGGAAATTTTACATCCCCCTTTTCATCAGTGGTGCTGGCATACTCCTCGGGATTAGGACAGAGTGGATATTTTAACTCTACAGATTCTTCATTCCCCTCTTCATTTGTTGTTCTCGCATAATCCTTAGGATTAAGCTGAAGTGGATATTCTTCATCTCCCTCTTCATCAATGGTGTCCTCATAATCCTTGGGATTAAGACGAAGTGAAAATTTTAACTCTGGAAATTCTTCATCATGCCCTTCATCACTGTTGCTTTCATAATCCTTAGGATTAAGAGTAAGTGGTATAACTAGCGCTTGATTTACAGAAATTTCATTTTGCTGCACCTCATCAATTTTGTTCTCATTATCTTTAGGATAACAACCAAGTCGATTTTTTAACTCTCTATTCATGGTGAACGAACTCCCGTTATATTCATCATTCTGAATAGAGTTGTTGTGTGACAAAGATGTTGATGTTGTAGAAAGAAAAACTTCGCTATTAGAAGAAACCGTGGCTTTCAACAAGAATAGGTTGAATGATACAAATTCCTCTCCCACTTACAATATATAGCTTAAAGACTGAAAATTTCCCTCCAAATTTTCCCTCCAAAAAAATTCACGAAAAAATTTCCCTCCAAAAAATTTCGCGAAAAACTTTCCCTCCAAAATTTTCATTTCAAATATTTGGTACAAATATTACTCAAAAAATTTATTTAACATTTTTTTTTAATAAACTGTTTATGTTGAAATATTTTACCGATATTTATATTCAAAATATCCACAAAATATTTCTATCATGGATGCCTTCTAAACTAAAATGATGTTTTTATTTCAATGATTTAACATTGACTAGATGTAAGTATTAACTATAGTATTACTATAATACCTACATGCAAATATTAATTATTTTAACTATAATGACTACATGTAAATATTTTAAATTTTAAATTTTAAACTATGTTATATTCATCTAAAATATATTTCAAAATTTATTAATAAACTGTTGGTCTTCAAATATTTCACCATACTTTCTATATAAAATATCCACAAAATATTCCTTTCATGCATGTCTTCGAAACTAATATAATTTTCTTATTTGAATGGTTTAAGATTGACTACATGTAAATATTTACAAAAATAACAACATGTAAATATGAACTATTTAAACTATAATATTAACTATAATTAACTGCATGTAAATATTTTAGATTTTAAAATTTAATCCCATGATATTAAACATTGATTACATGTAAATATTAACTATGATAACTAAATGAAAATATTAACTATTTTATCTATAATATTAACTATAATTAACTACATGTAAGCATTTCATATTTTAATTTTTAATCTGAGATTATATTTGAATTATTCAACATTCAGTACATGTAAATATTAAATAAAATATTAACTATGATAACTACATGCAAATAATAAGTATTTTAACTATAGTATGAACTATAATAAACTAAACGTAAATATTTGAAATTTGAAATTTTAATCCCACATTCGTTAAACAGTAAACCAATCAGACAATATTCACTATTTAAAAGGAATGATTGTTTCTATTCATCACATCACATCAAGTTTTCTGGTATTTGTTAGAGCAAATTTCTGGAGGTGTTGCGTTGGCATTGGTAACTTCGTGGAGGCATTGCATTGGCATTGGAGGCGTTGTGTCACTATTGGTAATTTTGTGAAGGTGTTGCATTAGCATTGGTAACTTCGTGAAGGCATTGCATTGGCATTGGAGGCGTTGTGTCACTATTGGTAATTTTGTGAAGGTGTTGCATTAGCATTGGTAACTTTGTGAAGGCATTGCATTGGCATTGGAGGCATTGTGTTGCTATTTGTAATTTTGTGGAGGCGTTGTGCTGGCATTGGTGACAACAACTTTTTGCATTTCAAAGGTTAATTTTCCTTCTATTCTGTCAATTTAAAGACGATTTTGGGGGAAATCTGTTTTCTATAGTTTTTTGTGTCCAAAAACTATTTTTTAAAGGTTTTTAGGTTCAAAAACCTTAATTTTTTAATATTTTTTTAGTGAAGAAAATGCAAAAAGAACTAAATTTTTTAGGGTTTTAAGGACAAAAATTTAGATTTTTTTTTTCTTTTTTAAGACTTATAGGTTCATCTAGACAGAAAAATCCATAAAACGACCATGCACATAAAAAAAAGTAATATTATAACATTTTTTATTTGTTTTTTTTTATTATCATAAATATATCAGTGATTTCATTATTTAAATTTTTTTTTTAAATTTTTGAGAATTTTTTTGATTTTATATTCTATTTTATTTTATTTTTTTAATTTTAAATCTTAGTTTTATTCTTTTTAATTTTAAATCTTTAATTTTTTTTTTCTTTATTGTTTTGTTATATATGTATTGTGATATAGTTTTTTTGTTTAATTTATTATATTGTTATATTAAAACAAATGCTTTTTTTTTTTATTATATAATGTTTAGAAACAAGACATAATTGTTTTTTAATAAATTGTTTTTTTTTTTTTTGGTTATATTTTGATATTTTTAACATTTTTTTTATTATTAAATAATATTTTGATAATTATATTATTAAAAAAAAAAAAAAAAAAAAACGATGCGTCGTTTCACTGTGCCCGCGGGCATTAGGGGCCGGCCGGGCGGCGCCCGCGAGCACAGTGAAACGACCATCGTTTGTTTTTTAATTTTTTAATTTTTTAAAATTTTGTTTTTTAATTTGTTTTAATAAAACATTTTTTAATTTTGATTTTTTTTAATTTTAATTTTTAATTTTTTTAATTTTTTTTTAATAATTAGTTTTAATAAAACAATTAAAAATTAATAAAAACATTGTTATATATAAAAATAATAAAAAAATTGTTATATAATATAATAAAAACATTGTTAAAAATCTCAAAATATAACAATATATTTAAAAAAAAAAAAAAAACAACAACAACAACAATTATGTTTTGTTTTTAAACATTATATACTTTAAAATAAAAAACAATACAATATAATAAATTAAAAAAAAAAACATTTGTTTTAATATAACAATATAATAAATTAATAAAAAAAAAACTATATAACAATACAATTAAAAAAATATAAAAATATATAATATTATAACATTTGTTTTTAACATTTAAATATTTAAATTTCTTTTTTAATTTTTTTTTTTTAAATTTAAGTATTAAAACAACATTATAAAAAATTTAATTTTTTCTTTTATTTTGTTTAATTGCTTTTATTTTATTTTATTTATTTTTATTTAATTACTATGTAATGTGAAATAGAAATTTGTAATTTTCAAATATATTAAAAGATTATATAAATTTATAAACTTTTATATTAATTTTTTATAATTTTAAGTTTATAATTTTTTATTTAATTGCTATGTAAAGTAAAATAATTTTTTATTTTATTTTATTTTGTTTATTTTTATTCAATTGCTATGTAATGTAAAATTAAATTTTAAAATTTTAAAATATATTAAAAGATTATAAGTTTTTTTAATAAAATCATTGCCTAAAAAAAAAAAAAATAATTTTAACATTTGTTATAAATAGTTAGTAATTTTTTTGTTTTTTTTAAATATTAAATAAAAACTGAAGTTTGAAAATACTATTTTATTTTTTTAAAATTGTTTTATACAATTTAAACACATTTTCAATTTTTTTATAAAATGTATTCAAAACATATTATATAGATATATATACATATGATTTATAATATTTTGTTTTTAAATGAAATTTTTTATAGTTAATTTTACTGCTTTAATTTCAAGCTATTTAGTTTTAGAAATAAATTTTGTTTATTAAATTTATTTTATCCGCAATATTTTTCCATTAACTAATACACATACACACACACACACACACACACATATATATTATCAGGAAAATGGCATCGAAAAAGATTTCTATGAATGTTTCTGCACCTAGGGTAGTAGCTCCCAAATCTACAGCAGCAGCTCGACGCACTATGGATACAACTCCCAAATCTAAAGTTGCAGCTGGACGCACTATGGACACTGTTGGACGCAATAAGGACATTGTTGCACACACTAATAAAAGTCAAGCAAGTGGGGCACCAGGTTCATTAAAGCTTATTTATGATTGGAAGAACGCCGAGGAAATAGATAAAACTGATTTCTCATGGTATCTTGAAGACTATGAAATGGAGCCTGATATACACATCTATCTGATTTGTGGTATGATTGACTTAAATGAGCCATATGATGTGATGGGCAGAGTACGAGACATATGTATGGTCCTGAATACAAACACTATTTATGTTCTTGCAAGGAAGGCTCAGAAATGTGAGAAGGTTAGATATCGTCTATCAATCGTCAAGTATGACACAGATGAAATATATTCAAAATTTTCTGAAGAAATATCAAGTAACATTACAAATAACATTGTAAGTATGCTTATTTTTATTTCCTCTATGCATTATTGTAAGGATGATTCAATTTTTTATAAATTATTGATCATTGACATGTTTTATTTTGTTTCATAGGATTTTGTTCCGGGTCTTTCAAACATGTTTGAAGGTATTTATATGTTGGTGCCAAATTTTATGGATGTGATCAAAACTTTCCACAAAGACAAAGTAGAGGAAAGGAGATTGAAGCAAAGAGCAATAGCTCATGACACTACAACAGTACAAAGAGGGGATCAACCAAGAGTCACTAAGGTGGGTCAATCTAGTAAAATTAAACATGTTTCTTTTGAAGGTGTCGAACATGAAACATAAATTATGATAGAATTAGTGAGGAGGAGATGAGAACTATTGTGCAAAAGGAGAAAACAGATCAGACACCAAAAAGAAAAATTGCCAAAGATGTCTCTCTTTTACCTCATGAAGGAGAGCTTGTTTATAAAAAAAATGATATGTTATCCAATAAGACTAGGAAATCAAATATTGGTGAACTTGTAAAGGTCGTGAGCAGTAGTGAAGAAAAAATTGAAAGCTCTCACGGAAGCAGAGAAATCATAACACCAGGTGCTGAGTTAGAGGATGGCATTTTTAAAACAAAACAAAATGCTATTCGACAAGAGTTGAGGAAGAATAAATTAATTCTTGGTGGCCAAACATTTGAGCTTAATGCCAACCAATTTTATGGCCCAGATGAAGGACAATATCAATATCAAATTAAAAAGGCCCATCACCTACATGTACATAATCTGAAAACATTGTTCAGGTTCAATCCATATGTGCATGTGGTGGATTATGTGGTTTTTGTCGATCTATGTCAAGTTCCCAACAAACAAGCATTTGAAAAGAATTTTTTTTTTGATTATAAATATTATGTAATTGGAGGGAACCATTCGATAGAGGCTAAGAGACAATTGATTGCAGAATATCCCAATAACTATCTTTTTCAAACAGTGAAATGCATCATTTACGCTAGCTTAACAGAAATGGAATCAAAGTTGTTGGCATGGGATCATAATGCAGATAATGAGTATAGAATGAAAATGACTTTCATCCAAAGGGTCAGATTTATTCATAATGAATTCATAGAAAAATGTGATGGGGATAAGACACAAGTTAGTGTAGCATTTCGAAAGGAATGTTTAATGGAAACAGGTTATCAAATTGATGAAAAAAAAACAAAAGATGGAAAATTGAATACAAATCTCTTCAGAGGCACAAATAACATTTTTTAGTTGGCATTTAGAACTGGGAAGGTTTGGGATTTGATTGATGAGATTTTTGATTGGTGGGAGAATATTTCCATAAAAAATCAGAAGGCTAGAAAGAGTAAACCCATAATATGTACCAACAGTAAGGGGGGTCCTGAAATGAAGCAGCTTCCAGAGGATATGACTATCACACATTGGAGAACAATGTAAGGTGTGAAGGATGATAAATTAGTCAATCAGTATTAGCCTATGTGAAATTGGGTGAATTATCAATGGAAGAAATGTGTGTAGAATTTCAAAAGTAAGTTTCTTGAATTATTTCTTATTTTTCTTTCATTATAATTTTCTTTTAAATAAAACATAATGATGTTGGTAGAATTTGTTATACATGTCAATATATTAACGCTTTTAACTTGATTTATTCAGTCAGAAATTTTTTATGAAAATACAAAAACACATGGTTAAAATGTTGAATGAAGATAGTTGGGATGATGTTGTACGCAACTACCCAGAAGTAAGTTCTACATCAACACTAAAAGAGTTTTATATTGCATTCAATAAGGTATGTTGATTTATAAATTCATTTTATTCATATTTAAACTATTTTTATTTTATTATATATATATATGTCATTAAAGATGTCGAAGAAGGATGGAAATGGAGTACCAGATACTTTCAAAAGCTTTATTGAAAAAATTAAGATGGAGAACATGAGAAGGAAGCATCTTATGAATGTTGAACTAGATCCTACTCTTAATCATTACATTTGGAATGGGCTCGACAATGTCCAATATCAAATAATACAAGGTGACTGTGAAGACATTGCATCACTAATACCTAAAAGGGAATATGGCCTAGTTATTGTAGATATTCCTCATGGTTTCAATTTCCCAGACATTGAATATGATATAGAACCATATACTTATCAAGCTTTTAGTAAAGTGGTTACGGGTTTTCAAGAAGTGACAACATCACCACTTTGGCGATTTGTGACATTTCATTTAGACACACAGTTTCCAATGTTATTAACAAGCTTCAAGGGTAAAGCAAACTCAAGGATGCAACTTACATGGTAAGACTTTGAAATTGTATGTTTGATTCCTTCTAAATTTTTTTATTCATGTAAAATTTAATTGAACTTTTACTATGTTATGTTACAAGAAAAAGTCAAATATTGTTTCTTCCGAAGATCAGCCTATTATAAATGATTGTGAGTTCATCCATGTTGAATGTTGGACAAAAGACGATAGGTATAAACATATTATTATGAATCGAGTAGATGGGAAGAGTCATAGTCAAGTATTGGTTTATGATGCAATTGTAAGAAAACTAACATATGAGGATAAAGATGCAAACGGAGATATAGTTAACATTTATCAAAAACCAAAAGCATTGATTAACTATCCTATAGATCTATGTTCAAATGAAGGAGAATGGGTTTTGGATTTATTCTCAGGTTCAGGTAAGTTTTATTATACAGATTTAAATTTAAATATTGTCTTTTTTACTTTTTATGTCTCCATACTAATTTTCTTACTTATTTTTTTTGTGCTTGATGATTAGGTACAACAATAGCATGTTGCTTACTAAAAAGAAGAAATTGCATTGCCATTGAGAAAGACCCAATTCAATGCAAATTTATTCAACAAAGAATTAACGCTCTTAAATTCCTTCCAGATGCGAAGCAAGAAGTTGGTTTGAGGAAAGGAGATTTTAATGAATCACGTGTGGCAAAAAAAGCAAAGGAACCTTAACCACCATTATATGGAATGATTGGAAAGGGACACTTTGGAAGATTTGCTGACATGAAAGATCCATTATAAGATGGCAATGATCAAAATGAAGAAGAAAATGCTGCGAAAGAAGCCATCAATGCTGTTCTAGATAATGTTGAAGATGTATTAGTTGATATTGTTGATGATGTTTAAGTTATTCTTGCAAACAAAGCTTATTTTTTAGAACTATTAATCAGTTTTACTTGTAATATTTAGACTTTGATATTTTATAAGAACAACCCTTTTTTTTGCAAAAAACATGTGATTGCTATTATTTTTTGACATAAAATTCAATAAAAATGTTGTTTTCTTAAGTTTTTTTTGTTAAGATTCTCCAAAAAAATTAGTTTATTTAACATGTTTTTTCCAACAAAAACTCTGTAAAAGTGTATTTTTTGCATTGTATTTATATTGAAAAATTGTATTTTTTTGTCATATGGTTCAAAATATTGGTTTTTTAGTGACAATTTTTGATGTGCATTGAAAAATTATTTAACAATACATAAACATGTAGAAAATATAAAATTTAGAATATTGACCCTTTTTCCATCTTTTATGTATGTGAAAAAGTGAAGATATCATTACAAGTTTTTATTTTTAATTTTTAATTTTTTTTTTTTAAAGCACAAGTACATAAATGCACTTAAAAATAAACATCTCACAGAAGAAGAAGACATTAGAAAATCTATAGTGTCAAAATCAATCCTATAAAAAACGTTGGTGATGATACACCACCACTATTCAAAATCGACATAAAAAACATCACTTAAAAAAAAAAATTTAATTTAAAAAAAAAAACAAAATGAAAAAAACTTAAAGTGCCAAAAACATGCTCAATTTTTTTTTTCTTGATTCTGCATTGCCACTTTTTCAAAATCAGGTGTTTTTCTTGATACTTCAAAAAGTAGGTAACAATGAGGTTACCTATTTCATCAGTAACATTGTTTGCATAGGTCTACAAAATAATAGTCTGTGAATTCACCTCCTTTGTTTGATCTGATGCATTTTATCTTGCATCCTGTTTGATTTTCTGCCAATGCCTTGAATATCTTGAATTTCTCAATTGCTTCAGATTTATATTTGAGAAATGCCACCCATGTCAATCTGGTAAAATCATCTATTATTAGCATGAAATAAGATTCTCCACTTGGTGCATTAGTTCTTGAAGGTCCACACAGGTCCATGTGTACAAGCTGAAGTGGCCTACTTGTTGATAGTTCATCTTTGGTATTGAAATATGTGCAGGTCTATTTTCCCAATTGGCAGGATTTACATATGGTATTTGAAGGCTTCTTTATTGCTGGCATATCTCTGACTACATTCTTCTTGCTCAGAATGATGATGTGGTCAAATTTTAGGTGTCCTAGTCTTCTATGCCATAACCATGATTAATAAAGTTTTCTCATTTGGCATGCTTCATTCTCTTCTTCCACTATATAGACATTACTTTCTGTTCTAACACCTTCGATTAAGGTCTTTCCTGTGGTGCTTGATCTTACCTCACAATCTTGGGCTCTGAAAAGAACCTCACAGCCTTTATCACACATTTGACTAACACTTAGCAGATTGGATTTCATCCCATCCACAAATAGTACATCTTGAGCCTTTCCTCTTCCATTATTCAGACTGACTGAGCCTTTTCCTTTGATTTTACCTGCTTTATCATTCTCAAATGTTACATTTCCAAATTTCTTTTCATCAAAGGTTACAAACTTGCTTCGATCTCCAGTCATATGCTTTGAGCATCCACTGTCCATATACCATTGGCTTTTATGATCTTGAGCTATTAGAGCTAGGTCACACTTATTCAACTTCTTTTCCACTGCAGGCAGCTATTTGTTTGGCACCTTTTCTGAGAAGATGGACCACATTCTTTGAGAGGACATTTGGAAGACATGTGTATGATTTTATGGCATATAAAGCATTTGATTATATTTTTAAATGGATTATGTGTACGAGTGAACTCACCATTGTTCATAAATCTTCCTTGGGTTTTGAACATCAGTCTTTGTCCATATGTTCTGCACTCCATGGCTTTATGGCCGAACCCCTTACAACAAAAACAATACCCATGGAAACGATTAGTGTACTTGGTGAAGGGTTGTCCTCTCCATTTGTTTGATTGAGGTAGTATTTTCAATTTCTGCATCTTTTGTTGGTTGAAATCGATTATCTATGTCTAACAGCATGCAAAAATATGTCCCAACTTGTGGCAGACAAAACAAGTGATATTTCTCATAGAAGGAAAGAATCTCTTTTGACAACTTCCGAATTTATTCAATTCATATTTAGGATTGTAAGAGCCTTTTTTAGCTGACTGTTTCTTCATTTTGTTCTTTGTCTCTTGATGTTGCTGCTTGGTTCTGTTTGTTTCATCACACATCAAGTTCTTGTTGGCTTCTGCTTTTGTAGTTCCTTTTTGAGCTGCTTCATTATCCTTTACAACTTTTACAAAAATGATATTCTTGTTATCTTCTACCTTGGACTTACTGGTTTCTCCTTCACATCCTATCCCATCCTTTATGAGAGGATACCTTTGAGCATTAAGAATATTGTCCAACTGTTCAGTGCTTGTCATTCGAGGAGTGTTCATTGATAATTCCCTTTGGGTGTTTTCTAGTTTCTTTCTTAGGCATACCACTTCTTCTTCCAATTTCTCTTGCTCCTGATGTTTATCTTTAATTTGATTTTGCAGAATGTCTTCCACCTTCTTAGATTCTTCAAGTTCTACTTTCAATTGAATGAGGTATTCTGAATTTGGTTCTTCTATTACATATTTGAGGAGAATATCTTTCTATTTTCTGCACTTCAGTTTAAGTCTGTCAATTTCCTCCAGGGCACTTCTTAGTTCCCCCTCAAGATCTACCTCACATTCTTCCTCCTCTTCTAAAAGGAATCCTTCTAATTCTTCTTTGGCCATCAACACAAATTCAGAGGTTCCTTATTCATTTGAGGATTCATCTGAGTTTTCAGATGCACTGCTATCTTGCTGAGCATAAAATGATCTTCTATTGAATCTCTTCCCTTTCTGCTAGTTATTTGTTTTGGTTTTCTCTATCTCTTGAGTTTGATTATTTGTTTTCTTATGAGGACACTTAGATGCATAGTGCCCAAATCTTCCATAGCTAAAGCATTTAAAAGGAAGTTTACCTTTATATTTGCTTGAGCCTCTATCCAATCTTCTGAAAAATTTGGCCTCTTCTTCATCAGAGCAGGAGCATGTATCTTCTCTTTCCTCTTTTCTCTTCTCTACCTTAAAGGCTGCCTCCCTCAATTTTGACTTCCTCTGTGGAAGTCTCATCTCATAGGCTGTTAAGTTTCCAAGTAATTGGTTCATGGTCAATGCTTCCCAATCAATTGTTTCTTCTATGGCAGAAACCTTGGGGTTAAAACTAGATGGTAAAGATCTCAATATCTTTTGAACAATTACACATTCTCTAATGGTTTCTCCTAGAGCTTTCATGTTATTCAAAATTTCTGCAACCCTTAAGAATAAGCTGGGAACATCTTCTTCTTCATTCATTTTTATATTTTCAAATTGAGCTCTATAGACTTGCAGTTTGGCAACCTTCACCTTTTTATCTCCCTCATGGATACTTTCTAATGTATCCCATATTTATTTGGCAGTCTTGTTGTGCATTACTTTGATAAATTCCGCCTCACACAAACCACTTAAGAGAGCATTCATGGCTTTTGCATTAGCTACAAAATCTAGTTTGGAATCTTTCTCTGAGTCAGATTCCTTTGGGGCATATCCCAATTCCACAGTAGCCCAAACTTCTATTCCTAGAGACATTATGTACGCCCTCATTCTTATTTTCCAGAAGGCATAATTTGTACTAGTGAACAAAGGGGCTTTATTTGTTGAACATCCTCCTAGAATAGCCATCTTGGGGACCTAGGATCTCTTTCCAGTTGTTAAACTGATACAGAAGGAACCTGCTTTGATACTAATTGTTAAACCCTTGGTTAAACTGAGAGGGGGGGTGAATCAGTTTAATTTAGTCATGGTCTTGTAAAACTTTATTTTACACTTATTTACATCTTCATTTTGTGTTCAACTTAATATTCAATGGAACAACAATCTTAATAAGTGAGCAACAGGTATTAAGCAGATTAAATACATAATATCAACACATAGTCATCATGCACATAGACAACATATATAAGTGGAAACCCATAAGGGAGAAAACCACATATTATTATTGTTGTGATGTAAAGGCAAGCTACAACTCCCTCTCACCATTGATTTTCCATAGGCTCCAACCTAAAGGAGGCTACTACCTCAATTCTGCAAGCTACAACTTGCAAGGAAGCTCCAACTCCCATCTATTTTCTACAGGCTACAACCTACAGGAGGCTCCTACCTCAACCCTACAACTGGAATATATCAAGCTACAACTTGATATGGAAGCACTAACTTCCTCACACTACTATGAAAACACATGTTGATTTACCTGGATATCATCTCTGTTATATTCCTTCTGTACTACTGTCCTTCACCCTTCATATCCGCCTTATGTTATCTCTGGATCTTCACAGCTTCTTTGTCTGCTCCTTCTTCTTCTTACTCTTTCTCACTTCTTTCTTCATTCTCTTTTTCTTATGCATATGCTGGTAAAATTATTTATAGGGATCACCTCATAACTGTTTGCATTCCACGGGGAATTCGAAATGAACAGGTATGACTCTTTGCCTTCCTTGTTCTCATTTTCTTGTCCATTATATTCAGAATAATATAACAGAATGTATACATTTGTATATTACAGTGGAGTTTAGCTTTGCCTATGGAGACTTGCCTTTACATCACAAACAATATAAATTCAATAATACAATTACAGTTACAATCAAACATTTCAATTCAACCCTTTCAGCCTCTTGCTTTTCCATTTATTTTGTCTTCTTTGCCTATTGTTGTATTTATAACTATTCTGCATAGGAATGGATCCTTTTAATTGTGCAAGCCTTTCCTTGCCATGTTCAATCGTTTCATTTGTTATCCTAATCGACCTCTGCTTCCACTCTTTTCTTCACAAACAACGCAGAATACATTAAACCTGGACATGAAATTCATCACTATTTACCTCGGAACAATATCGCGTCCACTTTTTATCGCATTTTGGTATTTCCATCGTCCTTTGCTATATGGATCCTTTTCTCTCCAATGCGATTTACACAGGCAAAACCCATACTCCCAAACTTGAAAATATTTAGGCTTCGACTTTGGTCTTCATCGCGTCCACTTTCTTTATCGCACTTCGCATCGCAACTAACATGACTTCTAAGGTTGTGCGATATCTCTCCTGCTCCGATTGCGATATGCGATCGCATCGCATCGCATCACCTCACCACTTTGTGGTATGCGATGGAATTTTCATCGCCAATGCGCAATATAGCGCTATGCCACCACGTGTCCCTTCGCATTGCCACATCGCATCGCAACTTTGTATCCATCCAGCGGCTATCGCATTCGCTTGCGATGTCCGATATGCGATCGGGTCCCACTTGATTCCGATATAATCTCTGGCGTCTATCTCCTTTAATCTTATCCATTGATCGCGTCGGTCCACCACTGTTATTTTGGGTTTTAGGAAAGTAGGTCCCAGCTCACTGTACTACGGAGGCACTCCTTGGTATGGAAAGCTCATCGGGCTTGTGCTACTGTAGTGAATGACAACCGTCGATCTTTGGTCAGTGCCCGATGGGCAGGTCAACTGCGGAGGTAACTCCTTGGGTTAATCATCAGACTATTTGTGCCACCGCGGTACCATTGATCCCAGATCAACGTTAACCGCACTCATACGATGTGCATGAGGTTTATCTTTTGCTGCTGCCTTCACTGGTCCCACACCTTTTATCATTCCGCTCTATAATCATATAACCTTTAATATATAAAACATTTGTAAAGGTTTATCTTTCTGCCATTCTTGCACATATACCGATGCCACATCTCTGATTAAACGACTGTCGTCAATCCTGTTCGCAATCCGACGGTCCTGTTAGCCACCTATAAAATTTGTCATATCAAATGGTGGCTAAATCATTTTTGAAGCCTTCAAGAAACAAGTTTTATTGTTAAAATTGTTAATTCTTGAAGTCTTGTGAAGATGACTTATCCTTTGATTAATCTTCACTGTTGTTCCCCTTTCAATTCTGAAAATCTGTTGTTTTCATGAAGAAAAGACTGCTGCAAAAAACTCCATTTTCCCCTCATTTTACCCCTCCTTTCACTCCTAATTGACCTTCATTTTATCCCCTTTTTCCCATAAAAATTCCTCTATTTTCCCTTTTTCCTTTCATAAAAACCCCTTTGATAAGGTTTAAACTCATTTTTTTCCTTATTGGAAGTTTTCAAATCCTTTGAAAACCTTGAAAAATCATAAAAAACCCATTTTTGCATTATAGGCCTTAAGCCCTTTTTGCCCCAGCCCCCAAACCACTTCCCCACCATATACCCAGGCCCTGGAACCAAGCGTTAAAGCCCAAGGCACTTACCGCATTGGAACTTCCGACGAGCACATTCCTTTTGTTGCGTTAATATTCCCCAATGAGATTGGCCCCCTTGATTTAAACTCCCGATCCCTTGTTCCCTCTGTAAAACCAACGGTCCCGCAATCAGTCACTAAAAATTATAATAAACCCTCCCCGAAGCCCTTTTCCCTTTGTATTTTATAAAATACCCCATTTTTTATGTTATAATGTAACCCGTCGGTTCATTGGCTGGGAGAACCTCCACCGTTGATCTTAAACCAATCAACGGCCTTTAGAATCTCGCATCGAAGATTTCATTGGGCGCATTTTAATATTTTATTACCCCCCCTCCTATTGGCCCCTTCTAATGGATTCTCAACCATTGATCTTCCCCACCAGGCTTAGATCCAACGGCCCACATCGCTCCATCCCAAGGCCATCCTTCCGCCTGGACCTCCGCAGACAATCTCCGCCATCAGATCTGATCCTCAGATCGACGGTCCTCGTTCAATCGCATCGGAGTTTTTCTGTGCACCATTCTTCTCTCCTCCATTGATTGGTAAGCCAGCGATGAGACCTGGGTCGTCCATTGCATACCATCCAATGGTCCAGATTCAAACCTGCAACCTTTGTTAATTTTATACGAACCCCGCTGTGTAATGTTTTTCGGCAAATCCCTATCGTTGATCTCTGCAGATCAATGACTCACATTAACCCTTTCTCCGCTTAACCTCTACCTCATATGTCTTTACATTAACCACAAGATTTAATCTGGACTGTTCATTCCTTGATCCAATGGTCTAGATTCAACCCAATAGGCCCAACTCCTTTGGGTCCTACCTTTCCCCAGATCAGATCTCCGCTGTTCATTCCTATGATCGGACGGTCAAGATTGAAACCACCTTCCCCTGCCCCAACTCTTTTCGTCCTTGCATCTTGTCTTATAGCGCTCTCTCTACAACCGTCCGATCTAATCCCCCAGATCTGACGGCAGACGCGCAGTTTCGCGTGATTTTTAGCCCGAAACATAATGTTTCAAAATTATGCGATGTAGGCGGTTTCAAAAGGCCACGTGTCGGCCAGTAATGCATATCACATTTGAAAAGTTAAAACCTCCCTTCCTCCATTCTGCAACACAAAAACAGTGGTTTCTATAGCCAAAACCACTTTACCCCATTTTTATTGCATTCCATCGCGTTCATTTTCCGTTGTTGACCTCTGCAGATCAACGGTCCCAGTTTAATCTCGTGTTAGTCCATTGCCCTCTGCCATCCTCCAAGGGATTTCAAAATCATTCTCCACCGTTGATCTCCTTGGCTGATCATTATTTCTGAAACCCCAAATTTCCGTTCAAACACATTTTTCCTCTGCCAAAGGTTATTTACCCCTTTCCTTTGTATTTTCCACCATTTCATTATAAAGTGACCCCTCCACTTTATATGTTTACAATTGATCTCAACCACTGCTCTCTGCAGATCAACGACCCTAACTTAATCTCCCCACTGTTTAAATCAACCGCCTCCTATTCGACCCCCTGCGAGAAATCTCCACCGTTGGATGCTTTCATCCCATGGCTGCGATCTAACCTAAACCATCTGCAACAGTTAAACCCAAATACGCAAGATTTTCTAATTTTTCTTTTATTGTGCAGGTTTTAATATTTTTTTAAAAATTGTTTTAAAGGAAATTAAAGGCCAGGGATGACAATCCCCTAGGCCTTTATACATCACAGAGATCATTCCGCCGGGTTTCCATACCATGTTTCTTCAGTGCATCATGGGCACTAATGCCATTTCAAAACCCTCTGCGCACCTGCACATCAACAAGACACATCAAAGCTTAAACAAACAAAAAGTATCAGTTGGACAACATGAAATCAAAGCAGAAAAATGTTTGAAGATGATTAAACACATTTTTGAGGGATTACGGCTAAAATCGAAAATTAAAAGCCTAATCCACTCAATTGAAGACAATTTGAAGAAAAAAAGACAGGAATTAGGCCTAATTAAGCCTAACACACAGAACTAAAGTATATTAACAGTGTTTAAAGAAAAAATATAATATATTTCTGTCTGAGAAAGCCTCCACTGCCACATTAGAGGCTAATTGAATCCTCTCAGCTACCAGAAGCCACCTGCAGCCTCAAAGCACTAAAAGGAGGCAGAGTTATTACCTCAGTCAGTGATATTTTCCTCAATACAGCCGAACAGTTAATTCATCCAAAGGAACTTATTGTAAACTGTCAGCAGAGTTATTGCAAAGATAAGAATGAGCCTTAAAGTCAACAAATCTTCCCAGCGAGCTTAAAAATTTATGTAAGCCAATTAATACAGAGGAAATACCTGTGATCTTCTCCATTGAGCCCCTCAAAGTCTGAGAAGCATTAAACTGTATTAATTGAACCTATAGATCTTTTCTCTCATCCACCTCCTCATTTTTTTTATAAAATCTTCTTGAGGAACTTTCTACATGTAAATAGTGTTCAGAGGCTCTTGAAGCTCTATTTCTAATCAAATAAGTTAGGCTGAGAAGAGAAGATGATTATTGAACTGAAACATTGGACTTTCAGAATGTAACTGGATTGACATCAATATACAAGTTGATTCTTGGGATCCTGGTCTATATCACTGGTGAATTGCTTCTTTCTGTGTTATTGTTTTCCTTTCATGTGTGCCATTTTATCCATTTATTCTCTAATAAAGAACAGCGAGCAGAGAGTTAGGATTTACTGTTTACAGTACCTTTCTCAGACTGATAAGCTTTATCTCAATGTTTTCCTCCAAATTATGTGTTTAAGAATGACTTAAGTTAAGTGTAAACATTATCAAGGAATGTTGGTTTGCCCCTGTCTTGATGTGCAAAGCTTGAAAGGAAGTTCTTGAATGTTATTTTCATTATTTTCTCAGTAGAGTTAGACTAAGAAATTTTATGGTGTGCCCTGTCTCCTAGTCCTTTCTTCAAAGGTAATTCTAAAAGTTTCCCTAAGAGTATGATGAAAGTAGTTTAGATTTAAAAGTATCTTATCTGATCTTAGGCTGCACTTTGTTTTTCTTATCTGTTTTCATCCCTTCTGAAATTAATTATGTGGATTACTGGATTGTTTGTCTAATGAGTTAGCTTTAATGCGAACTTGTCCAAAGAGGTCTATGGTTAGCCCTGTCCTTTGGTTGGTTTTTAAACAGTTACTTAAAAGGTTTTTCTTTTTTGGAAAGACTGATAAATCCTAGTTGAAATTATTGTCTTTTTCCACCCCTTCAACACTTTTATTATTCCATTCCATCATTTTATCTAAGAGATCTTGTGATATAGATGAATTTCCCCTTGGACCATGTTGGGGTTCCCATGTTTTGGCCAGATTGGCAAGACGAAAAGATGAGACAACATCAGAACCAATTTCAGACCTCAGGATCTAGCCCTCCTGGGTCTAGAGAGGGATCTCTCTATATAAGCAAAGGTTTTATGCCTTTGAAGCTCAGAGTTAAGATATTAGGCTAGTTATGGGCACATGGTTTGTTTGTTTGATTGTATGTTTGGTTGTTGGGAATCAGGAAAGAATGGTTCAATATAAGACAAGGATGAGCAAAGAGGATTTTAGGCAAAGGAGAGATACTCCAGGGAACATTCAAGACCATTGGACAGTGGAGTCAGGAAAGGGTTTACTTGCTATTCAATGTGAAGGATTTTAGTTAGGCTAGTCATCTAAATCATTGGATCTTAAAGATGATTGTGTGGCATGAAATGGTAAGAGAGAAGGAAAACAATAAAGATTTAGAACACAAAGTTAAATACCTGAGATCAGAGAGAGACTTTGAACTCTCAATGCTTTGGCCTTCAGCTTGAGGGATCTTAGAAAGGTTAAATTAACTGAAAAGGATCCTAGTGAGATAGATACAGAGTTATAGACCTCCCAGTGTTCCCAATTAATTCAATTAAATCCTAACAAGAACATCTAAGAACAAATTCCTTTAATTCATACATCAGCTAGCAGGAATGACATCCACTACACTGGTTAAATTAACTGAAATCAACCCTTAGATAATCAAATTTAGTAGAAAACATTAAAGGCAAGGAGAGTAGAAACATAGGGTACCTAACAAGGGTAAATCATATGTCATATTTCTGATGTGAGCCAGTAGAAATGAAATGAAATGAATTGTAATTTAAAAACAAATACAGAGATAGAAAAACATCACCACTGCTTTAGATCAGGATCCAAAGAAATGTGCTTGTCATATTAAAAAGCAATACCAGTCAAGTACAACATTGCCAATAGCTGGATATTTAGTTTGAAAACATCTTCCTCGGCCTATCTTACAACTTTACATAGATACTATGTCTCAAAAGAAATAGCTTGTAATTCTCTGATAACTGATCAAAAACCTTTACAATGAGCTTCTCCATGAATTTTATAGCTGAAGAGAGCAGAGGAGGTAGGTGAAAAACTAAATGAAACAATAAAAATCAGACAAGAAAGAGGGCCGAAGCCCATTCTGTTTAAGTTCTGTGCATTTATATGTGGCACTCTTTGGGTGAAAGAGTGGTCTTCTCCAGGCTTCCATTTACTCCGGTATGCCTCTGATGTACTTTGGCTGCAGTACTATGTAGTACTTTGGTGAATAAAAAAAAAGGTAAATAAATGAGTGCGAAGTCCGCCATACTACATATCAAATGCTCCGATAGCATCAGGACTATTGTCAGGGTAGAAAACTCCTCTAGAACACGGCATAGAATGAAAACTGCATGGGAACTTTGTCCTTTCTCGGGAAAGAACATTCTACTGATGGTGAAACCCTATTGGCGTTGTTTTATGTGCCCTAGGAACTTCTGATCGATCCTCGCGGTCTTTGACCTGGTATTTTACCTCTAATTGTTTAGTTAAGGCTTACAATCTTCAATTATATGCCTTAAACTCTCTGATCTTTCACTGACATCCTTCGTTGCTCCAGTATTGTCCCTGTCTGCGCAACTTGAGCTTTAATGGCGCCGGAGAGGTTTTTCAGAGTTTGAACTCTCTCCTTTGATGAAATTCACGTTGCAAACACCTTTCCGGACATTTTCCTGTAATATCAGGCTTTAAATTCAGCTTCTACTATGCACTGTGCCACTACAATAGCGCAGATGAATCATGGCGGTTTTCCGCCTGCCTGTAAACCTGCAAAACACAAAAACATGTTAAGAAAAACATGCATGGGGAGGGTGGTGTGGATGACTGCAAAAAATGGAAACGTGGCATGGGTGAAGACGATGAATGCAGAGGATTTTGTGGAGGAACACGGTGGATCAGCCGGAGATGCTTTGGAGGAAGGCAAGGTGGAAATTTTAACGCAAAATATTAAAATTTGACCTTTGAACGAATATATATACAGGGATGGGCGAAAAATACGATGAATCACGTGGAATGGTGACGTAGCGGGACCGGGTCAATGGCGAGCGTGCGTTAAATCTGGACCGTCCGATCTCAGGAGGAGATCGACGGCTGAAAATGCATTGGGGGGCGATGGACAGTGGGCCAGGGGTACAGTTTCCTTGGTTTAAATCCCGTGCATCTTCGCGGCGCGATCACCGTTGGATGGATGGCTCTAGATCGGACGGTGTCCGTGCATATCACGCCAGGTCTTCAACCAAAGTTTAACACACGATGGAGGGCGGTTTTAAAACAGTGCTCGGTGCCACGAGTCGAGCGGTGAGTGGAATTGCTCCGAAATAGGAAAATACCGCCCAACCTCCAAACGCAGTGCGATAGATACCACCGGTTTCTGAACAGTGAATGTCGCAGGGACCACTGGGGCAGATAAACTCCAGGCCGTCGGATCGGCGGGTTGATCGGATGGCTATGATGCGATCGGCGGTGATAGGGATGAGGACCACGGCACGACACTGAACTGCGAAGACCGTCCGATCTTAAACAGATCAACGACTAATAATGCGCTCGATATCCATCTGTGGTGAGCGCTCTACGGGCTAGCGCCAGGTTCTAGCGCCCAGGTCACGTGGAGGAAAAAGGTTCTGGGGCTGAGCCGGAGAGGGTCTAGGCCTTAATATAAGGTGGAAAGTAGGTTTTTGGGCCCTTTTTAACGCTTTTTAAGGCTTGGAAACGGTAATGATAGAGGGAATAAGGGGAAAATAGGCCAAAAAAGGAGTATGTGTAGGATTTATAGGGGATTTTGGGAGGATTTAGAGGGTAAGAGGGGAATTTTGACAAGGGGGGAAAAATGGTTAAAAAGGGGCATTCTGCAGGGATACAAGGGGAAAATGTAGGCCTTTTGGAGCACAATTTTTTGCAATCAGTGAGACTTTTTGGATGGATACAGCAGTTAGGATATTTAAAAAGGCAGTGGACACACAAAGGCTTCAAGGATGAGAGATTTTCATGGGAAATGTATCTCTTGAAGGCTCATAAACAATTCAACCACCTATTTGCTTGCCAAAAATTTCATAGGTCGCTAACAGTGGCTCCACATGGGGATGGCTTATTCTTGAAGGAGTCAAGAATTCAGAAAATGATCTTTGGTGCAGGCCAGATGCTTGCTTCTTGAGCCACCTTTCTTCTTTGATTTTCAAGTGCAACAACTGTGAAGACATCAATTAGCAGAAACATTACCCAAACAATCTACCTACCCATCCTACAATTCTAGCATTTTTTCTTCTAGGGTGCATTTGAACTAGCAGACCCTTTACATCATTTTTATTTTTTACAAACAAGAAAATAAACCTATTCTACTTCTACCCTTATTGCTCCATGAGACAAGATTAAACTGTTGGCCTCACATGTTTCTCTACCTAATCTAATATCTGCTGGGATTAGACTGTCCAGCAGATTTCTTCACTACATTCTAGAGCAGAAATTTAAAACAGTCAAACTAGGATTAGACAGTCTAGTTTGATGTGGATCCAAGGCATAAAGACAAATGCACATGGACAGAGACTTGCAGAAAATTGCAAACAAAAATTTGAAGGCTTGAAATCTGAAGTTTTGAAGCATCCTTCCTTTCTTTGTGACTCAAGTTTTGAGCTTGTTAGAGTCACTTTCTTTTCTTCATTTCAACTCTAATTTTGGGCTTGTTAGAGCTGATTCTTCTTTCTTCTTTGCTGGTTCTGGTTTTGGGCATGTTTGAACCAACTATCTTTACTTTCTTTGGCTCAGGTTTTGGTCATATTAGAGCCAATCTTTTGCGCTTCAGAGGTTCATGTTTTGAGCATGTCTGAACCTCTCCTTTCTTTTTGTTTTTTGGAACATTTTCTCTTTTTTCTTGAAAACATAACACAACAATGGTATTTACAATGGAAATGGAAACTAGAATTTGGATATTAGCAGAAGTAGTGTTTGAGCATCCTGCCATTGACAGGACCCCCAAACAGCTCTGTACCATCTAACTCTTGTAGAAAAAAGGCATTTGGACCCACAGTGGCCTGGATGATGTAGGGACCTTGCCACAACTGTCAAACTTGTCGTGCTTTCCTTTGTCCTCTCTCCTTGAGTCCCACTTTAGAACTTTATCTCCAATTTTGAAATCAGAAGCTTTGGTTCTTTTGTCAAACAACTTCTTTATATTTTCCTGAACCTTCATAGCTCTGTTATAGACCTCTTCCCTTGTTTGCTGGAGATGTATTGTTTGGTTTATCCTCCTTACCATGCTATCTTCTTCTGTCTGAATCTCTTGGACAAGTTTAATCACTGGTACTCCAAGGCTGGTAGGAAACACTGCTTCTGTTCCATATACAAGCTGATATGGTGACATGCCAATGGATTTCTTTGTTGTAAGACTGTCAGCCCACAAAGCATGCACTAACTTGTTATGCCATGAATTTTTGTTCTCTTCCAGCAGCTTTTTTATGATGGTCACCAGGCTCTTGTTTGATGATTCAGCTAAGCCATTACCTTGTGGGTAATAGGCAGTTGAATGACCGAGTGCTATTTGATACCTGTGACAAAAATCAACCATTTTATTGGATCCAAAATAGGCAGCATTATCAGTGATTATTTTCCTTGGGCAGCCAAACCGAGAGAGGATATGACCTTCTAGGAACCTAATGATGACTGAATCCGTGGCATTCCTAGTAGGTATGGCCTCTATCCACTTAGTGAAGTATTCTGTGGCTGTTAAGATCCATTTGTGTTGTGCAGAAGAAGCTAGGTGAATTTATCCTATGAAGTCTAGGCCCCATTGCATAAAGGGACCTTCCACAGTGATGGGTTGTAGAGGTAAGGGGAGGAGCTTTCTTTTGCCTTCAAAAATTTGGCACTTGTGGCAGGCAATTATCATCTTATGGATATCATTGAAGAGTGTAGGCCAATAGTAGCCAACTCTGAGTATTTTGTTTTGAGTGGCTTTCCAGCTCAGGTGGCCTCCACACTCTCCTGCATGGAATTCTTGTTTAATCCTTTCTGCTTCAGACTCAGGAAAACATTTAAGAAATAAGCCATTTGCATTTTTCCAGTATAATCCTTCATTCACTATGCAATAGCTTCTGGCTTTTAGCTTTAAGAATATGGCCTTGGTCTTTGATAGTTCAGGAGGGGCATTGAGGTGTGTAAGCACATACAGAATGTCAGAATACCAAGGAGAGCTCTGAAAATTCTCCTCAACAGTGGGATCAGGAAATCCTTGCTGCTCATCCAGGGCATATACCATGTTAATGTCAAGGGCTTGTAGATTTGATTCAACCATCAGTTTGGCTAAGCCCTGACCTTTAATCAGTTTTGTGGGTTTT
The DNA here is from genome assembly GCA_034641835.2 of Pinus albicaulis. Taxonomy (NCBI): domain Eukaryota; kingdom Viridiplantae; phylum Streptophyta; class Pinopsida; order Pinales; family Pinaceae; genus Pinus; species Pinus albicaulis. The sequence goes on from CM076575.1 coordinate 468,701,354, forward strand.
ATCTCAAGGTCATATTCAAAGATTACAACAATCCATTTGCCCCTTTTCCCATCTAGGTCTTGGGACAATATGTCTTTGACCACTATGTTGGGTACATGGGCTATGGTGTGGGAATGCAGTGTGTACACCCTAAAGTCTTTCAAGGCCTTAACGAGAGCATAGGCCTGTTTTTCCATTATGTTGTATTTCAAAGGTGGGTCTCTCAAAGCTTTTCTGAAGAAAGAAATGGGTTGTTCCATTCCCTCTAGATTTTTTTGCAGCAGAACTGCAGCTACTGTATGCTCAGAGGAAAATGAAAAGATGAGGAAATCCTTTGAGAAATCAAGGCTAATCAAGACAGGAGCCCGGGTGAGTGCAAGTTTAACTGATTCAAAATATTTCTTGGCCTCAACAGTCCATTTAACTCCTACACCTTTCTTCAACATGTTATTCATATTCCTAAGGTGTTCAGCTAAGTTGGGAATAAATCTCCTTAGGAAGTTGATTTTCCCAATAAAGGACTGTAACTCCTTGATGTTTCTCGGGTGTGTGATTTGTAGTATTCCCTCAACTCTTTGTGGGTCTATCCTAATCCTCTTCTTAGATATGATGTGGCCAATAAGTTTTCCTTCTTGTAGCCCAAATACAGTCTTTTTAGGATTCAATGACAGACCGAACCTTCTACATTTTTCAAACACTTTTCTCAGGTGTTCTAGGTGTTCTTCCTCAGTCTTGGAATAGATTGTTATGTCATCCAGATAGATGACAATGAAGTGTCCTATTTCATCTGAAAAAGCTATGTCCATTGCTATTTAGAAGGTTGCACCAGCGTTCATTAGTCCAAAGGGCATATTTACATACATAAAAGTGCCCCATGGAGTGGTGAAAGCTGTTTTGAGCTGGTCTTCTGGGATTAATAAAACTTGGTTGTAACCTGAAAAACCATCTAGCAGGGAGATCCTTTTTTAGCCTACTACCCTCTGAAGGATGTGTTCCATTTTTGGCAAAGGGTAATTTTCTTTGAGTGAGGCTCTATTAAGATTCCTGAAATCAATACACAGCCTGATCTCTCCTGTTTTCTTTCTCACATCCACTAGGTTTGATACCCAATCAGAGAACATCACAGGTACAATTATTCCTACCTCATACATCTTCTTAATCTCTTTTTCCACTGCAGGCAATTGTTTTGGGTTTATTCTGTGAAGCTTTTGTCTGAAGGGTTTATGATTCTCTTTCAAAGGTATTTTGTGCTGTATGATGTTTGTGTCATAGGCCCTCAAGTCCTCATAGCTCCAAGCAAAAACATCAATGAATTCCTTGAATAGGTCAATGCATTTCTTTTTCATGTTTGCAGGCAGGGACTTAGCCAATTTAATCATCTTGGGTTTATCTCCAGCGCCTATGTTGCATTCCTCGACATCAGAGTCTGCATGTTCTATAGTGGAATTTTTTGCTACATCATCAAAGTAAAAAAGGTCCTCTAAAGGTGCCAGACCTCGGGGTATGTTCTTATCTTTGGCCTGCAGCACCTCTACTTCTTCACTATCTGTGTTTTCACATTTTTCGTTTGGATTCCAATCTGTTTGTTTAAAGTGGTTATTTCTATGTTACAGGGTGGTTCTTCCTCATCTGAGGACTCTTCACTTAGGCAGCTACTGTCAGATTTAGAATCTGAATCAGAAAATTCAAACTCGTCTCTTCCTACTAGGAAATCTTCAATCTGTTTATCGCCCTCAAAGACCTGCCAATATTTTTCATTGTCAGGCACTGTAGGTCTGAATTTGGTCTGAATGATGATCTATTGGTCACTGGGAGGCTTGTGATATGAACTAGCCATGCAGGCTAATCCATTTACAATTGCGTTATGACTCCTAGGAACAAACACCAGTTCATATTCTACAAAGGTTTTTAGTATGTCCATAGCGTCGTTCCTATATGCTCTCAGTCTAGGATGTTTCGTTGTGTATTCACCATTCACCTGTTTAATGATCAGCTCAGAGTCTCCATGCACGGTTATCATACGGGCTCCTAATTTTTTCAACAGAGTTAAACCTAGGATCAAAGCCTCATACTCTGCGATATTGTTTGTACATTTGAAATGCAGGTTACATGCATGGATTTCTACATAGTCACTCTCTGTGTTATGCACCCACACTCCTGCTCCTGCAGTTCTCTTGGTGCATGACCCATCGAAATTCATTTCCCATAAAGGTTCTTTCTCGGGTTTACCATTGTTTCGTTCTTCATGTGGTGTATGAGCTTGCGGAGAGTGACTAACCAGTTGACTGCATTCTATTTCTGGTTTACTCTGAGTTTTTGTTTCAGTGCACTGTTCAAAGTTTTCTACGTCTTTCTCCTCCGAGTCTAGAGTAGCCATTATGTTAAAGTCCATGGGATCTATTTCATTGTTTGTATCTCTGTTTTTGAATCCTAACCCCTCCGAAGATTCATCATTGCAAAGGATGAAGGAGTCAAGATTCGTGTGTACAGAGTATAAAGGTGAATTTTCAGGTTTTTTGGGGCTACTGTGCCACTACAATAGCACAGATGAATCATGGTTGTTTTCCGCCTGCCTGTAACCCTGAAAAACATGAAAACACGTTAAGAAAAACATGCATGGGGAGGGTGGTGTGGATGCCTGCAAAAAATGGCAACGTGGCATGGGTGAAGACGATGAATGCAGAGGATTTTGTGGAGGAACACGGTGGATCAGCGGGAGATGCTTTGGAGGACGGCGAGGTGGAAATTTTAACGCAAAATATTAAAATTTGACCTTTGAATGAATATCTATATAGGGACGGGTGAAAAATACGATGAAACACGTGGAATGGTGACGTGGCGGGATCGGGTCAATGGCGGGCGTGCGTTAAATCTGGACTGTCTGATCTCAGGAGGAGATCGACGGCTCAAAATCCATTGGGGGGCGATGGACAGTGGGCCAGGGGTACGGTTGCCTTGGTTTAACTCCTGTGCATCTTCGCGGCGCGATCACCGTTGGATGGATGGCTCCAGATCGGACGGTGTCCGTGCATATCGCATCGGGTCTTCAACCAAAGTTTAAAGTACGATGGAGGGCGGTTTTCAAACAGTGCTCGGTGCCATGTGTCGGGTGGTGAGTGGAATTTCTCCGAAACGGAAAAATACCGCCCACCCTCCAAACGCAGTGCGATAGATACTGCCAGTTTCTGAACAATGAATGTCGCAGGGACCACCGGGGTAGATAAACTCCGGGCCGTCGAATCGGTGGGTTGATCGAATGGCTGTGATGCGATTGGGCGATGAAATGGATGAGGACCACGATGCGGCATTGATCTGCGAAGATAGTCCAATCTTAAACAGATTGACGACTAATAATGTGCTCGATATCCATCTGCGGTGAGTCCTCTACACGCTAGCGCCAGGTTCTAGCGCCCAGGTCACGTGGAGGAAAAAGGTTCTGGGGCTGAGCCGGAGAGGGGCTAGGCCTTAATATAAGGTGGAAAGTAGGTTTTTGGGCCCTTTATAACGCTTTTTAAGGCTTGGAAAAGGTAACGATAGAGGGAATAAGGGGAAAATAGGCCAAAAAAGGGGTATGTGTAGGATTTATAGGGGATTTTGGGAGGATTTAGAGGGTAAGAGGGGAATTTTGACAAGGGGGAAAAAAGGGTTTAAAAGGGGCATTTTGTAGGGTTACAAGTGGAAAATATAGGCCTTTTGGAGCACAATTTTTTGCAATCAGTGAGACTTTTTGGATGGATACAATAGTTAGGATCTTTAAAAAGGCAGTGGACACACAAAGGCTTCAAGGATGAGATATTTTCATGGGAAATGTATCTCTTTAAGGCTCATAAACAATTCAGCCACCTGTTTTCTTGCCAAAAATTTGATAGGTCGCTAACAGTGGCTCCACATGGGGATGGCTTCTTCTTGAAGGAGTCAAGAATTCAGAAAATGATCTTTGGTGTAGGCCAGATGCCTGCTGCTTGAGCCACCTTTCTTCTTTTATTTTCAGCTGCCACAATTATGAAGACATCAATAAGCAGAAACGTTACCCAAATAATCTACCTACCCATCCTACAATCCTAGCATTTTTTCTTCTAGGGTGCATTTGAACTAGCAGACCCTTTACATCATTTTATTTTTTTACAAACAAGAAAATAAACCTATTCTACTTCTACCCTTATTGCTCCATGAGACCAGATTAAACTGCTGGCCTCACATGTTTCTCTACCTAATCTAATATCTGTTGGGATTAGACTGTCCAACAGATTTCTTCACTACATTCTATAGAAGAAATTTAAAACAGTCAAACTAGGATTAGACAGTCTAGTTTGTTGTGGATCCAAGGCATAAAGACAGTTGCACATGGACAGAGACTTGCAGAAAATTGCAAACAAAAATTTGAAGGCTTGAAATCTGAAGTTTTGAAGCATCCTTCCTTTCTTTGTGACTCAAGTTTTGGGCTTGTTAGAGTCACTTTCTTTTCTTCATTTCAGCTCTAATTTTGGGCTTGTTAGAGCTGATTCTTCTTTCTTCTTTGCTGGTTTAGGTTTTTGGCATGTTTGAACCAGCTATCTTTACTTTCTTTGGCTCAGGTTTTGGTCATATTAGAGCCAATCTTTTGCACTTCAGAGGTTCATGTTTTGAGCATGTCTGAACCTCTCCTTTTTTTTTTTTTTGGAACATTTTCTCTTTTTTCTTGAAAACATAACACAACAATGGTATTTACAATGGAAATGGAAACTAGAAATTGGATATTAGCAGAAGTAGTGTTTGAGCATCCTGCCATTGACAGGACCCTCAAACAGCTCTGTACCATCTAATTCTTGTAGAAAAAAGGCATTTGGACCCACAGTGGCCTGGATGATGTAGGGACCTTGCCACAAACTGTCAAACTTGTCGTGCTTTCCTTTGTCCGCTCTCCTTGAGTCCCATTTCAGAACTTTATCTCCAATTTTGAAATTAGAAGCTTTGGTTATTTTGTCAAACAACTTTTTTGTTTTTTCATGAACCTTCATAGCTCTATTATAGACCTCTTCCCTTGTTTGTTGGAGATGTATTGTTTGGTTTATCCTCCTTACCATGATATCTTCTTCTGTCTGAATCTCTTGGACAAGTTTAATCACTGGTACTCCAAGGCTAGTAGGAAACACTTCTTTTGTTCCATATACAAGCTGATATGGTGACATGCCAATGGATTTCTTTGTTGTAAGCCTGTCAGCCCACAAAGCATGCACTAACTTGTTATGCCATGACTTTTTGTTCTCTCCCAGTAGCTTTTTTATGATGGTCACCGGGCTCTTGTTTGATGATTCAGCTAAGCCATTACCTTGTGGGTAATAGGCAGTTGAATGACCAAGTGCTATTTGATACCTGTGACAAAAATCAACCATTTTCTTGGATCCAAAAGCAGAAGCATTATCAGTTATTATTTTCCTTGGGCAACCAAACCAAGAGAGGATATGACCTTCTAGGAACCTAATGATGACTGAATCTGTGGCATTCCTAATAGGTATGGCCTCTATCCACTTAGTGAAGTAGTCTGTGGCTATTAAGATCCATTTTTTTTGTGCAGAAGAAGCTGGGTGAATTTCTCCTATGAAATCTAGGCCCCATTGCATAAAGGTACCTTCCACAGTGATGGGTTGTAGAGGTAAGGGGAGGAGCTTTCTTTTGCCTTCAAAAATCTGGCACTTGTGGCAAGCAATTATCATCTTATGGATATCATTGAAGAGTGTAGGCCAATATTAGCCATCTCAGAGTATTTTGTTTGCAATGGCTTTCCAGTTCAGGTGGCCTCCACACTCTCCTGCATGGAATTCTTGTTTAATCCTTTCTGCTTCAGACTCGGGAAAACATTTAAGCAATAAGCCATTTGCATTTTTCCAGTATAATCCTTCATTCATTATGCAATAGCTTCTGGATTTTAGCTTTAAGAATTTGGCCTTGGTCTTTGATAGTTCAGGAGGGGCATTGAGGTGTGTAAGCACATACAGAATGTCAGAATACCAAGGAGAGCTCTGAAACTTCTCCTCAACAGTGGGATCAGGCAATCCCTGCTGCTCATCCAAGGCATCTACCATGTTAATGTTAAGGGCTTATAGATTTGATTCATCCATCAATTGAGCTAAGCCCTGACCTTTAATCATTTTTGTGGGTTTTATCTCAAGGTCATATTCTAAGATTACAACAATCCATTTTCCCTTTTTCCCATCTGGGTCTTGGGACAATATGTCTTTGACCACTATGTTGGGTGCATAGGCTATGGTGTGGGAATGTAGTATGTACACCCTAAAGTCTTTCAAGGCCTTAACCAGAGCATAGGCCTGTTTTTCCATTATGTTGTATTTCAAGGGTGCGTCTCTCAAAGCTTTGCTGAAGAAAGAAATGGGTTGTTCCATTCCCTCTAGATTTTTTCAAGTAGCAGAATCGCCTTCGTCGTATCCTCATAGGAAATGAAAAGATGAGGAAAACTTTGAGAAATCGTGGCTAATCACACGGAGCCCGGGTGAGTGCAAGTTTTACTGATTCGAAAGATTTCTTGGCTTCTACAGTCCATTTAACTCCCACACCTTTCTTCAACATGTTTGTCATATTTCTAAGGTGTTCAGCTAGATTGGGAATAAACCTCCTTAAGAAGTTGATCTTCCCAATAAAGGACTGTAATTATTTGATGTTTCTCGGGTGTGTGATTTGCAGTATTCCCTCAACTCTCTGCAGGTCGATCCTAATCCCCTTCTTAGATATGATGTGGCCAAGAAGTTTTCCTTCTTGTATCCCAAATACAGTCTTTTTAGGATTCAATGACAGACCGAACCTTCTACATTTTTCAAACACTTTTCTCAGGTGTTCTAGGTGTTCTTCCTCATTCTTGGAATAGACTGTTATGTCATCCAGATAGATGACAATTAAGTGTCCTATTTCATCTGAAAAAATTATGTCCATTGCTCTTTGGAAGGTTGCACCAACGTTCATCAGTCCAAAGGGCATCTTTACATACATAAAAGTGCCCCATGGACTGGTGAAAGCTGTTTTGAGTTGGTCTTCTGGGATTACTAAAACTTGGTTGTAACCTGAAAAACCATCTAGCAGGGAGATCCTTTTTGAGCCTACTACCCTCTGAAGGATGTGTTCCATTTTTGGCAAAGGGTAATTGTCTTTGAGTGAGGCTCTATTAAGATTCCTGAAATCAATACACAACCTGATCTCCCCTGTTTTCTTTCTCACAGCCACTAGGTTTGATACCCAATCAAAGAACCTCACAGGCACAATTATGCCTGCCTCATACATCTTTTTAATCTCTTTTTCCACTGCAGGCAATTGTTTTGGGTTTATTCTATGAAGTTTTTGTCTGAAGGGTTTATGATTCTCTTTCAAAGGTATTTTGTGCTGTATGATGTTTGTGTCATAGGCCCTCAAGTCCTCATGGCTCCAAGCAAACACATCAATGAATTCCTTGAATAGGTCAATGTATTTCTTTTTCATGTTTGCAGGCAGGGACTTAGCCAATTTAATCATCTTGGGTTTATCTCCAGTGCCTATGTTGCATTCCTCGACATCAGAGTCTGCATGTTCTATAGTGGGCTTTTTTGCTACATCATCAAAGTCAAAAAGGTCCTCTAAAGGTGCCAGACCTCAGGGTATGTTCTTATCTTTGGCCTGCAGCACCTCTACTTCTTCACTATCTGTGTTTTCAAATTTTTCGTTTGGATTTCCAATCTGTTCGTTTAAAGTGTTTATTTCTATGTTACAGGGTGGTTCTTCCTCATCTGAGGACTCTTCACTTAGGCAGCTACTATCAGATTTATAATCTGAATCAGAAAATTCAAACTCGTCTCTGCCTACCAGGAAATATTCAATCTATTTATTGCCCTCAAAGACCTGCCAATATTTTTCATTGTCCGACATTGTAGGTTTAAATTTGGTCTGAATGATGATCTGTTGGTCACTGGGAGGCTTGTGATATGAACTAGCCATGCAGGCTAATCCATTTGCAATTGTGTTTTGACTCCTAGGAACAAACACCAGTTCGTATTCTACAAAGGTTTTTAGTATGTCCATAGCTTCATTCCTATATGCTCTCAGTCTAGGATGTTTCGCTATGTATTCACCATTCGCTTGTTTAATGATTAGCTCAGAGTTTCCATGCATGGTTATCCTACGGGCTCCTAATTTTTTCAACAGAGTTAAGCCTAGGATCAGAGCCTCATACTTTGCGATATTGTTTGTACATTTGAAATGCAGGTTACATGCATGTCTTTCTGCGTAGTCACTCTCTGTGTTATGCACCCACACTCCTGCTCTTGCAGTTCTCTTGGTGCATGACCCATCGAAATTCATTTCCCATAAAGGTTCGTTCTCGGGTTTACCATTGTTTCGTTCTTCATGTGGTGTATGAGCTTGCGGAGAGTGATTAACCAGTTGACTGCATTCTATTTCTGGTTTACTCTGAGTTTTTGTTTCTGTGCACTGTTTAAAGTTTTCTACGTCTTTCTCCTCCGATTCTAGAGTAGCCATTATGTTAAAGTCCATGGGATCTATTTCATTGTGTATCTCTATTTTTGAATCCTAACCCGTCCGAAGATTCATCATTGCAAAGGATGAAGGATTCAAGATCCGTGTGTACAGAGTATAAAGGTGAAGTTTCAGGTTTTTCGGGGCTATTGACCAGGAATTTCATTTGTGCCTCCCTGTACAGTCTTCTAAGTTGGCTAAAAATAGGAATTGTGGCATAAGCCCCATCCATCTGCATTGTTTCTTGCAGCTTGGCTCCCCATGACCTTGACAGCAACATACCATACTTAGGTGGCACATATGCCACCACAACATCCATGACCATACATTTTGATAGAATCTGGGTAAGGCTTACACACAGGTCTTTGATTAGGCCCAGACATTTTACTCTGCTAGAGTCAAATGAATATAAATCTTTATAGGGGCGGGTTATCTCTAGGCCTAGCTTTTCCATAACCACCTTAGGCATTAAGTTGTGAGATGCCCCAGAATCATGCATTGCATTGTGAAGGATCTTGTCATGGATATTAAGACTGATATCAAAAGGGGGCACTACCCCTTCCTGAAACTTTCCTTCTATCTTTGGAACAAACAGAAGGGCTGGTTGATCATCACTCAGATTTACAGTGTCACTGTTCTCACCTAAATTTAATTCTTTCAAAATTTGGCCTTTATATACATCCTGAGTGGCCAGCTCAGAGAGTGGGACAGAGATTTTAATTTTTGCAATCTCACTCTCCAAATTGAAAGTGGACTGAATCTTTGGAATTTTCAACTCTATTTTGTTAGCCACCACCTTTGTGGTAGAATCAGTGGGCTGATTCTCACTATGCATAGTGTTAGAAACTATTTTATCAGGAGCACTAACTACAGTGCTAGTGCTACTAGTTGGTAGACTTTGTGTATCAGTGTTTTGGTTGTATTTTTCTTTTTTCTTCTTAGAACTCTTAGCTGCTGATTTGTTACTTTCAGTAGTCACTTTAGAAGTTTTCCCAGGCCTTTTCCTGATGGTAACCTCAGAAGCTTTTGGTTTGGCAGTGTCTAGGCTCTTTTTGCTTCTAAGTTCATATTGTTCTCTGACCTGCATGATGGCATATTCAAACCCTAACCTGTAGTCCTCAGATTCTAACCTTTCCTCATCCCAATATGAGGGTGAGGGCTGATATTCTTCTATGGAATAGTTATGGATTGAGTTTTCTACTTCAAACATGTTTATTTTTTTCCCCTTAGACTCTTCTATGATTCCCTCATCTTCATCAAAAAAGTTCTCTTGGAATGGGGGAATAACTTGCTGATCTGATTCTCTTTGTCTATTGGGAGTGGTGTTGTTTCTTCTAAAGTTCTGGTTCTGGTTATGATTCTAGTTTTTGTTCTGATCTGAAAATGGATAGTACTTGAAAATGGTGCAAGGTATCCATTTTCATTTATGTAAATGAGTGCAAATACTCCAAATTTTAAATCTGAAAATGTGAGGACTTCTTATTTCTAATACAGAGATAGACTGTAGGGGCATTTATCGGATATGTCACCTTTCAAAGAAAGGATGAATCTAGAAGCTACCTGGCCCTCTTACAGACTCTGCCTAAATAAATAATAGAAGTAAACACTCAGACTTAATTATAATGACCTTACTCAAACTTAACATTATGCAGAATTTTTTCTTGGAAGAGGTGTATGTATTTTCTTCTGTTTATGTGTTTTAAGCTTATTTGTTTTTGCTGAAACTTAACATGTATATCAACAACATAATTCAGCCATAGAATAACAAAACACAACAGCAATATAATATAGGAGTTCACCCCAACTCTTGGGCTACATCTCCTTTGAGCTTCGTCAACATGACTAGACTCTTTGGGATTAAGGTACTTCAATTCTTTTACAAGCTCCACACTTAACCACAATGAATATGAAAATGATTCAAAGGGCTGAGAATACCATTTTAAATCCCTTTAATGGCTTTCCAATTCCTACAAACAACTTTAGGCTTCCATGGACATACATCCTTCTGTCGATGCACTAAGCTTCTTTGAGCTTATAAATGGAACAAACTCCCTTATATTTCTATTTCTGCTCCTAAAAACACTACTGCTGAATCCAATAATGATCATACATCAAATACCAACTGATAAATTGCTTACATTAAGCACAACATCCCCAAAAATGGCTCTCCTCCACGGTTTGCCCAGGGCTGCCCACGACTTCATATCAACTTTTCAAGATGTATAAGTACTCAAAATGATCTGAAACCACTTCCATTGGTTCCAGAATGACTGAAATAGTCAATATAGAGTTTTTTTCATCAAAAACGGCTTCCGGATGCTCCGGTTTCGCCTACACACTCTGTTTGGAAAATGGCCTCTAGAACTTAAATGAAGCTTTTCGGCTTTCTAAAGTTATTAACAGGCTCTGAAAACCATCTAAATAGATTCAAAAGGCATGAAATAGCTAAGAATGCCTATTCATTTACCTTAAATAGAGAAACACAGTCCAATACACAACCTTCTCCTTCCAGGCCCTGATGGCTCCTTCATCTTCTTCGATGCTTAAACCTCTAAAGATGACCTCTGTTAGATTTCAGACCTGCTCCATTGAGTCCAGAATGTCGAAGAGACCCAAAATCCAAAAAAAAATTTACTCCAAAAGGATCTCCCATCTTCTTGCTGCAACAAAGGCTTAAAACAATGGTAAGGAAGATTTCCATCATGACATTGATTTAATTGAGAACTTGGGAGAAATGTGATCAGGAGCTCAAGTCTAAACCATGGAAAAAAAAACTCAAAATTGAGAATGTTTAAAATTGGTTGAAACCAAGATGGTTTCATAGGTCTCGTATTCCTGATTCCGGCGCCGTAAACAGTTCGAAAAACGGACACCGTATGAAGAAGTTATTGCACTTTTAGTGGAGTGGGTTCGGCGGAGCACGGAGGGGCCAGCCCTCCTCCCATGGAACCTCATCATATGACCAGTGTGGGAGCTTAATGATTAAGAGCGCTTAAGGAGCCTAATCTCAAGTTTAATATTTAATTAAGCTTCAGTTAAGTGGAGTTTAATATGGCGGAGATTCTGGAGGTGCTCCCAAATTTAGGTGGACTTCCACTTTTAGTGGAGTTAACTGGTAGTTGCCCCACATTTAGTGGAGGAAATTGGGGCAAAGTTGTTTTGGTCATAACTTTCTCATTACTCAACCTTTTGGAACGAATTTTTTTTTGATTTCATATGTTCTCAGCATTTTGGACTTAATGGCTCAGGTTTCAGAGCCATTGGAGCTCATTTTCAGCCTGTTTAGCTTCAGAGAAGCTTTTTGAGCCACTAGGGCCATTTTGGGTTTTGAGTTTGGTTGAGTTGTGGTTAACCTTTTTTGGTGAACCAAAAGTCATTTTTGACTATTTCCTACATTCCAGAGCCATTGGAACAGGTCTTATCTCTATTTGAAGACTTTCAGAGGCCGAAAACCTTTAGGAGAGTTTTCAGGGCCACCATGGCCATTTTGGGGTTTGAGCTATTTTGAGTTGTGGTTATCAGTTTGAGGTAAACCAAAGCTATATTTAAGATAATTTTGACCTTATGAAGCCATTGGAAGTGGTTTCAAATGTATTTTAGGACTTCTATAGCTTGAAAAGTTGCAGAGAAGTTCAAAGCACCAGCAGGACATTGATGAAGAAATCACTGTTTATGGTAATCTTTCATTGTTTAGTGAATTTGAAAAGGCATTATTAGATTTTTCCTGCCTTTTGAATTAGTTTATATATTCAGATTTGTCTATTGAGACACTTATAATCTTGTATTGCATTTGAGAGCTTTTAATACAAGAGGACAAGCCCATTTTGGGAGGCTTGATCCAGGAGATGTAGCCCAAGAGTTGGGGTGAAATCCTATATTATATTGCTGAATATTGTTGCTGATACCCATGTTAAGTTTCAGCAAAAAAAATTACACTTAAGATACATAAACAGTGAAAAGACATACACCATTTGCAAGCTAAATTTCTGCATAACATCAAGTTTAAAGCAAGATCATTTTAATTAAATCTGAGTGTTTACTTCTATTATTTCTTTAGGTAGAGTCTGTAAGAGGGCCAGGTAGCCTCTGGATTCATCCTTTATTTGAAAGGTTAAATATTCGGTAAATGCCCCTATAGTCTATCTCTGTATTAGAAATATGAAGTTCTCACATTTTCAGATTTAAACTTAGAGTATTTTTTCACTCATTTACATAATTGAAAATGGATACCTTGCACCCTTTTCAAGTACCTTCCATTTTCAGATCAGATGGTATCAGAGCTTAGCTTAAGCTTGGTTGTGCTTAGGTTGAGCATTGGATGAGCATTTTCTTTTGTGAAAAAGGTGTTAAAACAGTCAATCTAACTGTTTTATGGCTGCTTGATTAAGAAGGGGTCTTTACTGACATTTGGTTAAAAGCTTGTCATTTGTTGGAAAGCTTTGAGAACTTTTCTTTGGAAATTACTTTTGTTAAATTGACCATTTAAATAATGTAAAATTCTTCTACAAGTGAAGTTTCCTCCTTCACGAGATTCTTCAATGATGACATGAAGAATGAGTTCTTTAAGGTGAAGGACATGGTGCAGATTCTCATTGAGGATCAAAGAGAAAGTGTTAAGATTCATGCACAATTGTTGGCTATGAAGGATGAGAAGGAATCAATTCTCCAAAGGTTGCATGACATGGAGAAACAACTCCTTCAAGCTCAATAAGCTTTGTCCAAGAACAAGCGTGAGGAAGAGGTTAATCGTTCCAACTTGTCTTCAATTTCCTCCATTGAAAAGTGTGTTGGTTCTTTTGACATACAAGAGGTATTGGGTCCAAATTGATGTTGAAAATGGGCTATCAAGAAGGCCAAGGTTTGGGCAAGCATGCACAAGGCATTGTTGAGCCTATTTGTGTTGTGGAGCGTCCCAAGAATATTGGTCTTGGCTATGAGAAACTTAATGGCGAAGCTTTGAGCACATGCATTCAAGAATGTGATGCAAATTTAAAGAGAACCTTTGTTCCAAGTTCTCAAATGCATTTATGTCAAAAATTTTCTAAGGATGATTGCCATTGTTTGAAGCCATCATTGTAGAAAGTAGAAGGTAAACATTTCGCTTATGGCGAGCATGAAAATGTAAGCAGTTTTCAAGACAAGAACAGTGATGAAAGTCTGAAAAGGGAAGCTGTCTCCTCTACTAGTTCATCGTCTTTCGAACACAAAAAGGATGGACATTCCATGCAGAAAAAGAGGTATAATTATTCACATGATCAACTTGATTATGTTTCAGCAAAGAATAATAATTATGCTTGTTCGAATGAAAGAAAATTTTGTTGCACATTTTGTGGTGGAGTTAACCATGTTGCTTCAAGATGCTGGTTGAAAAAGAAAGCACACAGGAAGCAGAAAAGGCAAAGAGAACTTTCTCAGAAAGTGCTTAAGAGTTGCACATTTTGTCAAAGGAAGGGACATGATGTCTCTCATTGTTGGTCCTTGCATCCAACAAATCTTCCAAAGCACATGCAGCTAGATGACAAAAAGCTTGGCGTAAGTGGATCTATGGAGTCCATTATCAATGTGGAACTGAAAGATTCACATGAAGAATTGCAGTTGCAACAAAAGACGCCATGGAGTTGGCTTGGTAGGAAGTGGATTAACTTCTTAATGCAGTAAGTCATAATCATTTTGTACATGCAAATTTCAGTTTGGTATGCATGTATTTCAGTTGAAAAGTTGATGCAAGATTGCATGTAAAAGCAGTTTCAGTTGAAGGAATTTCTTTGTTGTTGCAAAATTTCGCCATGGAGGTGTACAAGATGAGTATGATACTCATTTATGTTGCAGCAATGTCTTTTGGTTCAGCTCTTAATCACCCACATGTTTTTGGGATGATGTAATTGTTGGTATTTGAAAAGAAGAGTTGAAGTTGCACATGTACATAGAGGTTGTATGTGTAATTAGCGAACTGTATATAATTCATTGTACATGATACATACACATATGTTTGTCAAGATGTATCTTGTTGTTTATCGACTTGTGTCAAGTGTGTCATACATGTTTATCGACTTGTGTCGGTTGTGTGCACACCTTTTTTTTACATATTTTGTGTGTCATTTGTATAGCACATTTCATTGTCAACTTGTTGATGTCGTATGTTGCACAAGATGCCTTTGGTGTCGTTTGGTGCAGAGAACGAAGTGTCAGTGCAAAGTAGTTAAAGATTCCATGAGTTGGAAAGGCATGCAAGCAAAGAGGGCACAAATTTCAGCAAGTGTCATTTCTGGTTTCAGTATGGCATATTGGTATGGTGAGAAAACTTGGTCGAGATTCGGCGCAAGTATGTGGCTCATTCAGCAAAATTCGCCATGTGAGCAATTGGCAATTTAGGAAAATTTTTGGAGGCTGAAGAGAAGAGGATGTCGTTATTCTCTCATTTTCTGTACTACAGTTCAGTTTCAGAATTTCAGTGAGCTTTTGGGGTCCAAAAGCCTCTCATTTGGGAGGTGTGATCAAGAGTTCAAGCCCAAGCCATGGAAAAAAAAACTCAAAATTGAAAATGTTTAAAATTGGTTGAAACCAAGATTTTTTCATAGGTCTCATCTTCCTAATTTCGGTGCCGTAAACGGTTCAAAAAACGGACACCGTATGAAGAAGTTATTGCACTTTTAGTGGAGTGGGTCCGGTGGAGCATAGAGGGGCCAGCCCTCCTCCCATGGAACCTCATCATATGACTAGTGTAGGAGCTTAATTATTAAGAGCGATTAAGGAGCCTAATCTCAAGTTTAATATTTAATTAAGATTTATTTAAGTGGAGTTTAATATGGCGGAGATTCTGGAGGCGCTCCCAAATTTAGGTGGACTTCCACTTTTAGTAGAGTTAACTGGCAGTTGCCCCACATTTAGTGGAGGAAATTGGGGCAAAGTTGTTTTGGTCATAACTTTTTCATTACTCAACCTTTTGGAACGATTTTTTTTTTGATGTCGTATGTTCTCAGAATTTTGGACTTAATGGCATAGGTTTCAAAGCCATTGGAGCTCAATTTCAGCCTATTTAGCTTCGGAGAATTTTTTTGAGCCACTAGGGCCATTTTGGGTTTTGAATTTGGTTGAGTTGTGGTTAACCTTTTTTGGTGAAAAAAAAGTCATTTTCGACTATTTCCTACATCCTAGAGCCATTGGAATAGGTCTTAGATCTGTTTTAAGACTTTCAGAGGCTGAAAACCTTTAGGATAATTTTTAGGGCCACCATGGCCATTTTGGGGTTTGAGCTGTTTTGAGTTCTGGTTATCAGTTTGAGGTGAACCAAAGCTCTATTTCAAATAATTTCGACCTTATGAAGCCATTGGAAGTGGTTTCAAAGGAATTTGAGGACTTCTACAACCCAAAAAGTTCCAGATAAGTTCAAAGCACCAGCAGGACATTGATGAAGAAATCACTGTTTATGGTAATATTTCACTGTTTAGTGAATTTGAAAAGGAATTATTAGTTTTTTCCTGCCTTATGAATCAGTTTATACATTCATATTTGTCTATTGAGACACCTATAATCTTGTATTGCATTTGAGATCTTTTAATACAAGAGGACAAGCCCATTTTGGGAGGCTTGATCCAGGAGATGTAGCCCAAGAGTTGGGGTGAACTCCTATATTATATTGCTGTTGTGTTTTGATATTATATTGTTGAATATTTTTGCTGATACCCATGTTAAGTTTCAGAAAAAAAAATTACACTTAAGATACATAAACAGTGAAAAGACATACACCATTTGCAAGCTAAATTTCCGCATAACGTCAAGTTTAAAGCAAGATCATTTTAATTAAATCTGAGTGTTTACTTCTATTATTTCTTTAGGCAGAATCTGTAAGAGGGCCAGGTAGCCTCTGGATTCATCCTTTCTTTGAAAGGTGAAATATCCGGTAAATGCCCCTACAGTCTATCTCTGTATTAGAAATATGAAGTTCTCACATTTTCATATTTAAACTTAGAGTATTTTTGCACTCATTTACATAATTGAAAATGGATACCTTGCACCCTTTTCAAGTACCTTCCATTTTCAGATCAGTGTTAGTGCTACTAGTTGGTAGACTTTGTGTATCAGTGTTTTGGTTGTCCTTTTCTTTTTTCTTCTCAGAACTCTCAGCTGTTGATTTGTTACTTTCAAAAGTCACTTTAGAAGTTTTCTCAAGCCTTTTCTTGATGGTAACCTCAGAAGCTTTTGGTTTGGCAGTGCCTAGGCTCTTTTTGCTTCTAAGCTCATATTTTTCTCTGACCTGCATGATGGCATCTTCAAATCCTAACTTGTAATCCTCAGATTCTAACCTTTCCTCATCCCAATATGAGGGTGAGGGCTGATATTCTTCTTTGGAACAGTTTTGGATTGAGTTTTCTACTTCAAACATGTTTATTGTGTTTCCCTCAGACTCTTCTATGATTCCCTCATCTTCATCAAGAAATTTCTCTTGGAATGCGGGAATAACTTGTTGATCTGATTCTCTTTGTCTGTTGGGAGAGGTATTGTTTCTTCTAAAGTTCTGGTTCTGGTTATGGTTTTGATTTATGTTTTGGTTACTAACTGTGACCACCATTTTTTCCATTATTTGTTGTAGCTTTTCCATGTTTTTGGATATGCGGTCATAATTTTGGTCAGATGTGGAAGCTGCAGTGTCATCTCTATATGTTACCCTCTTCTCAGCTCTAAATCTTGTTTTTTTCTTGATTAGGTTAGCCTCTACACTCACTGCTCCCTTTTTCATGTCTTCCAACATGTTGTAATCCCTCTCCTTAAGCTGGTAGGCCATATCAGCATCAAAGCCTTCAGGGTATTTTACTAGGGCCAAACCTTAGGGGGGTTTCATGTGTGGAGGAAGAGCATTATAAACGCTGTTAAACCTTGTAGAAAGTGTTACGGACACTCTCCTACATTCCCCCAAGATTCTTGTATTCCGTTAGATTTGGAGAGGGCTGCCTTAACTTCCCCATACTGGTTTTTAGAGGTCTCATATAAAAGCAGAAGGCTGTCTTGGATACTATTAGAGGTGGCCTTCAACCATTTCTTCACATCACCTCCTAAGCTCGAAAATATTCTCATTTTGACCGTATCATCATCTATTTCCATGTAGTCAAAAAAAGAATTTCCATCCATTTACATGGTGGCCGAGTTGTGGTGGATTTCCTTTTATGGGCCAAGTGGTACTGTGTGGGATATTTGATTGATAATCATTGGGTAAGGGTACTAGAGGCTGGGGTAAAACCAGAGGGGCATACCAGGCTGCCATGATGATGTTTTGATGAGGTAAAGGGTTGGCTTGAGCAGCTGGTATATGGATGACAGGGATACTAGGACCAGCAAAAGCTTGTTGGGAAAATCTAGGATGACTGAGTCCCAAGTTTTGAATGAAGTGAATATCAGGGGGTGTAGATGGAGGGGTCTATCTATCCCAAAGGTGTTTACCACTTTGAGGTGGTGAACCAGGGAGCTCAAGGTCTGGCTAGTCTAGGACACTGAATGACCTATTTCTTGGTAAGCTGTTTTGAGCGCCTAGGTCAAAAAATGGGTCTGATAGAGATGTAAAGTTTGCTGGTGTAGAGTTAGCTCTATGGATGTGGCTGGAAATAGTTGATTTTTTAGGTGTAGGAGATCTCTTGAGGATGCTCTCAGGGTTGTCAACTATTTCAGGGGGGTTTGGGTTAGGATAAGCTCTTGTGTGAATGGTTCTGAAAGCCAAAATGTTGTTTTCCAACAAATAAAATTAACCCTACTTGTTCCTTCTATTGTGGCTGATGTCTTTATAAAGGCTGGTCTCCCAGTGGAGTCTTATGTGAACCAAGATAATCAGTAGGCCTACTGATCACCAGTGGAGTCTTCGATCTTTAAGGAGCTATGGAGTCGCCAAGTGGAAGGTTTCGGATGCTTCTAGAGGGTACACTATCCACCATAGTGCTTATGAGATGTCCCTTTTCAAGGAAATCTTCCAAACACAACAAAATCTAACCAGAGATTAACTGGGAGGGCTTTTACCAGATATGTCACCTCTGAAAGAGTGTGAGATCTGGAGGCTACCTGGCCCTTTCCAAACTTTGTCTAAGAGTGTGGGAGAAACACAACAAATGGTATAGAAGTTGATTTGTGAATAGGAGTGTTTAACTGCCAACCTAACCAGAGATTGTAGGTTTTTGAGGTTCTTATGATGTAGTAAGGTGGAAAATACTCAGAATTTCCCCAGTGGAGTCGCCATTATGTTGGGGTTCCCATTTTTTGGCCAGATTGGAAAGACCAAAAGATGAGACAACATCAGAACCACTTTCAGACCTCAGGATATGTCCCTCCTGGGTCCATAGAGGGATCTCTTTATATAAGCAAAGGTTTTATGCCTTTGAAGCTTGGAGTTAAGATATTAGGCTAGTTATGGGCACAGGGTTTTTTTGTTTGATTGTATGTTTGGTTGTTGGGAATCAGGAAAGAAGGGTGCAATATAAGACAAGGATGAGCAAAGAGGATTTTAGGCAAAGGAGAGATACTCCAGGGAACATTCAAGACCATTGGGAAATGGAGTCAGGAAAGGGTTTACTTTCTATTCAATGTGCAGGCTTTCAGTTGGGCTAGTCATCTAAAGCATTGGATCCTAAAGATGATTGTTTGGCATGAAATCGTAAGAGAGAAGGAAAACAATAAAGATTTAGAACACAAAGTTAAAGACCCAAGATCAAAGAGAGACTTTGAACTCTCAATGCTTCGGCCTCCAGCTTCAGGGATCTTAGAAAGGTTCAATTAACTGAAAAGGATCCTAGTGAGATAGAGACAGAGTTCTAGACCTCCCTGTGTTCCCAATTCATTCAATTAAATCCTAACA
The DNA here is from genome assembly GCA_034641835.2 of Pinus albicaulis. NCBI lineage: Eukaryota > Viridiplantae > Streptophyta > Pinopsida > Pinales > Pinaceae > Pinus > Pinus albicaulis. The sequence continues at coordinate 468,720,660 of CM076575.1, forward strand.
AGAACATCTAAGAACGGATTGCTTTAATTCATACATCAGCTAGCAGGCAATGACATCCACTACACTGGTTAAATTAACTGAAATCAACCCTTAGATAATCACATTTAGTAGAAAACATTAAAGGCAAGGAGAGCAGAAACATAGGGTACCTAAAAAGGGTAAATCATATGTCATATTTATGATGTGAGCCAGTAGAAATGAAATGAAATGAATTGTAATTTAAAAACAAATACAAAGATAGAAAAACATCACCGCTGCTTTAGATCAGGATCCAAATAAATGTGCTTGTCATATTAAAAATCAATACCAGTCAAGTGCAACATTTCCAATAGCTGGATATTTAGTCTGAAAACATCTTCCTCGGCTTATCTTACAACTTTACACAGAGACTATGTCTCAAAAGAAACAGCTTGTAATTCTCTGATAACTGATCAAAAACCTTTACAATGAGCTTCTCCATGAATTTTACAGCTAAAGAGAGCAGACGAGGTAGGTGAAAAACTAAATAAAACATTAAAACTCAGACAAGAAAGAGGGCCGAAGCCCATTCTGTTTAAGTTCTGTGCATTTATCTGTGGCACTCTTTGGGTGAAAGAGTGGTCTTCTCCAGGCTTCCATTTACTCCAGTATGCCTCTGATGTACTTTGGCTGCAGTACTCTGTAGTACTTTGGTGAATAAAAAAAAAAGGTAAATAAATGACTGTGAAGTCTGCCATACTGCATATCAAATGCTCCGATAACATCAGGACTGTTGTCAGGGCAGAAAAATCCTCTAGAACACGGCATAGAATAAAAACTGCATGGGCACTTCGTCCTTTCACGGGAAAGAACATTCTGCTAATGGTGAAACCCTGTTGGTGTTGTTTTATGTGCGCTAGGACCTTTTGATCGATCCTCGCTATCTTCGACCTGGTATTTTGCCTCTAATTATTTATTTAAGGCTTACAATATTCAATTATATGCCTTGAACTCTCTGATATTTCAATGACATCCTTCGTTGCTCCAGTATTGTCCCTGTCTGCGCAACTTGAGCTTTAATGGTGCCAGAGAGGTTTTGCAGAGTTTGAACTCTTTCCTTTGATGAAATTCACGTTGCAGACACCTTTTCGGACATTTTCCTTTAATATCAGGCTTTGAATTCAACTTCTACTGTGCACTGTGCCACTACAATAGCGCAGATGAATCATGGCGGTTTTCCGCCTACATGTAACCTTGAAAAACACGAAAACACGTTAAGAAAAACATGCATGGGGAGGGTGGTGTGGATGACTGAAAAAAATGGCAATGTGGCATGGGTGAAGACGATGAATGCAGAGGATTTTGTGGAGGAACACAGTGGATCAGTGGGAGATGCTTTGGAGGACGGCAAGGTGGAAAATTTAACGCAAAATATTAAAATTTGACCTTTGAACGAATATATATATAGGGATGGGTGAAAAATACGATGAAACACGTGGAATGGTGACTTGGCAGGACCAAGTCAATGGCGAGCATGCGTTAAATCTGGACCGTCTAATCTCAGGAGGAGATCGACGGCTAAAAATGCATCGGGGGGTGATGGACAGTGGGCTAGGGGTACGGTTGCCTTGGTTTAACTCCCGTGCATATTCGCGGCGTGATCACCATTGGATGGATGGCTCCAGATTGGACAGTGTCCGTGCATATCGCGCTGGGTCTTCAACCGAAGTTTAACGCGCGATGGAGGGTGGTTTTCAAACAGTGCTCGATGCCACATGTCGAGCGGTGAGTGGAATCCCTCCAAAACGGAAAAATACCGTCCACCCTCCAAACGCAGTGCGATAGATACTGCCAGTTTCTGAACAGTGAATGTCACGGGGTCCACCAGGGCGGATAAACTCTGAGCCGTTGGATCGGCGGGTTGATCGGACGCCTGTGATGTGATCGAGCGGTGAAAGGGATGAGGACCACGGCGCAGCGCTAATTTGCGAAGACCATTCGATCTTAAACAGATCGACGGTTAATAATGCGCCCGATATCCATCTGCAGTGAGTGCTCTACGGGCTAGCGCCAGGTTCTAGCGCCCAGGTCACATGGAGGAAAGAGGTTCTAGGGCTGAGCCGGAGAGGGGCTAGGCCTTAATATAAGGTGGAAAGTAGGCTTTTGGGCCCTTTTTAATGCTTTTTAAGGCTTGGAAAAGGTAACGATAGAGGGAATAAGGGGAAAATAGGCCAAACAAGGGATATGTGTAGGATTTATAGGGGATTTTGGGAGGATTTAGAGGGTAAGAGGGGAATTTTGACAAGGGGGAAGAAAGGGTTAAAAAGGGGCATTCTGTAGGGATACAAGGGGCAAATGTAGGCCTTTTGGAGCACAATTTTTTTCAATCAGTGAGACTTTTTGGATGGATACGGAAGTTAGGATCTTTAAAAAGGAAGTGGACACACATAGGCTTCAAGGATGAGAGATTTTCATGGGAAATGTATCTCTTGAAGGCTCATAAAAAATTCAGCCACCTGTTTTCTTGCCAAAAATTTCATAGGTGGCTAATATACCACTCTTGAAATTTTTGCACAATTAAACCCTTTTATGACTCCATAGCCCAATGGACTAAAAACCAGCGTTATATCTATCCTATCAGCCAAAGCTTTTTCTGATTGCTTGAAAATTCACACCTTTGAAGCTCATTCATTTTAGGACTTTCCACTCAACTAAAAATCATGCTCAACCATCCAAAACCAAACAAAAACCCTCGTTATTAATAACTAGCCTAATATCATACCCAAAACCCTTAAAGATAAATCAATATTTGCACTTATAGAGAGATCCCTCTCTGGATTCAGGAGGGCTAGATCCTAGAATCCCAAATTGGTTCAAGTGTTCTCTCCGTAGTTCTGGTCCCACCAATCTACTAGAATTACGGCGAGATAACATTTCTGGTGACTCCGCTGGGGAATTTTTGAGTTAGTGAGAATATAAGTACACCTTAGGACTCCAGAAAACCCTTGATTCAAGAACATTTTTCAGTGAGTAAAAGTAGCCCTCTTCAAGCACTACCAAGCAAATGGTAATCATGATAAAACTTATTTGAATCAGTGACAAACTAAGTAAACCTTAGGATTATCGTAAGAACTCATCAAACCTTGAACGATCAGCTAGCTTAGCCATAAGAGTAAAATTTCTTTGTCTCATCACCGTAGCTAAGTATTGAAACTAATTTAGGACACTCTTAGAACCCATAAGACTAAAATAACTTAGAAAACCCAAAAATATTTCAGATTGGTATTCAAATAAATATGGTGGTGGACCATAAAACCATTTACCTCCAAAAGAGCTAAAAATTTCCACCTGGTGACTCCATAATCCTAAATAGACCTTAAGGCTCCACTAGGAAGACCCATTATCATCATAACATCATTTAAACTTAGTTAGAGGACTTTAGGATTAAATTTTTCTTATTTAAAGATCAGTTAGCCTCTTAAAGATTGTCATGTTTGGTTAAACTTTTCTTGTTTATTTGGGTCTGAAAAACACAACATAATGGCTCCTAGAAAGATTCATACTAGAGCCTACCCTGACCCTAACCCTCCTGAGATAGTTGATAACCCTGAAAGAATCCTTAGGAAGTCTCCTGAGGTTAAATCTTCAACTGTTTTCAGATCACCCCTTAGAGCTAATTCTCTTCCTAAAAACCTTGCAGCTCTACAAGAATCACAAGTTGACTTGAGAAATCCATTTAGAACTAGGTCGCTTGATGATTTAGATCAGCTAGATTCAGAGTATTCACTTTCATCCCCAGAAACAAGTGAACATCCTGGTAGTAGAGAAACTACACCACCTGATTTACATTTTCTTCACAATTTAGGTGTCTCTCATCCAAGATCTACTCAACAATATATTGCTGGTACATCCACCTCTGTTCTTCATACATCCACTATTCAAGCCACTACATTCCAGCCCATTTTCCCTCTTGTTAATCCACCACTTGTAAACCCCCCACTATTTCCACAACCCCCTATCATGGAAACATGGTATGCTCCCCTTTTCCTTCCTTTACCCTTAGTCAATCTTCCACAGGACTATCAGTCCAAGATACCATTGTATGATGCCAGTAATGCAACTACTACTTCACAACATGTGGATAAGATGAATGACTACTTTGATAGAAATGAAATTGATGATGTAACTATCAAACTTAGACTATTTTCTCAGAGTTTAGGGGGAGAAGTAAGAAAATGGTTCAAAGGCTTAACCCCTCACAGTATTAATGATCTCCAAGTCTTCAATCAGATATTCTTAAACAAATGGGAAGTCAGAAAGAACCCTCTCCAAATACTTTTTGATTACAAGAATCTCGAAAGAAACACCGGGGAAAGTGTACAAGCCTATTGCACTAGGTTTAACAGCATTTACAATGCCCTTCCCCCAGACTTAAAACCTCCACAAGGCTCCGCTTTAAACAATTTTCCTGAAGGATTTGATCCTAAAATGGCCTATCAGCTAAGAGAAAGAGATCCTTTAACCCTTGAAGATATGCAAAAGGGGGCTCTTGTTGTGGAAGTTAACTTAATGGAGAAAAGAGCGAGAATGAGGAATGAGAAGAAAGTTTCCTTCAGAGAGGAATCTACACCTTCCACATCTAGCTCAAAGATGGAGAGAATGATGGAGGAGATGATGAAAAAAATGAGCATACTTGAGAGAGCACAAGCTAGTCAAAACCAAACTGCTCCTCAAAACAGAAACCAAAACCAAAATCAGAATTTCAGAAGAAACCAGCCTCAAAACAGACCAAGAGAGGATGATCAACAGATCACCCCTCCTTTTCATCAAAATTATGTAGGTGAGGTTGAAGAAACATTAGAGCAAACAGAGGAGGATGATATAAACATGTTGGGAGTAGATAATGATGACTTTGAAGCTCATTACAATAGGAAACAAGGTCTATATACACCCTATGATGACAAGAGACCAGAAGATGAATATTACTATCAAGAAATGAAAAAATTTATCATAGAAACCACAAAGGAATATGACGTTAGAAGTAAAAAGAATTTGAAAACTCCCAACAACAAAACCTCTGATAAATCTGCATAAAACAACACTGTGAATAAACCAAAAGTTATAAAACAAAAAGATAAAACAGTAGCTGTAAATTCTGATAAAAACAAAGAGAAAGGCACTCAAAACAATGAAAAATAGAGTATATACCTTAGTAGTGTTAGCACATCAACTAGTACTCCTGTTAAAACAATTCTAACCAAGGTAAATAGAGGAAATCAACAAACTGATTTTGCTGATAGAGTGGCAGTTAATAAGGCTGAAACAAGCACTTCAAAGAATTAGTTTCCTTTCAGTTTGGAGCAGGAAATTGCCAGAATCAAAATATTTGTTCCTCTCACTGAATTAGCTTCCCAAAATGTGTATAGGTCCCAAATTTGAAGGCTTTAAACATAGAAGAGAATAATGACACGTTCAATCTTAATGATGACTAGCCAGAGCTTATTTTTGGTCATAAGATTGAAGGTAGATATCAAGAGGGACTGGTTCCTCCTTTTTATGTTAGTTTAAATGTTCATGATAAAAATTTTCACAACGCCATGCATGACTCAGGGGACTCTCACAATTTAATGCCCAAAGCTATAATGGAGAGCCTAGGCCTTGAGATCACTCGACCTTACAAAGATCTTTCGTCCTTTGACTCAAGCAGAGTGAAATGTTTAGGATTAATCAAAGACCTTTGTGTTAACTTAGCACAAATACCAACCAAATGTTTAGTAATGGATATTTTTGTGGCTGATGTACCCCCAAAGTATGGTATGTTGTTATCAAGATCTTAGGGAGCTAAGTTACAATGAACTATGCAGACGGACATGACATATGCAACCATCCATGTTTTCAATCAGATAAGAAGACTTTACTGGAAGTCCCATATGCAATACATGGTGACTATCCAAGAGAGACCAAAAAACTCCCCCTTTATTCTGTAAACACATGCCTTGATTCATTTATCCTTTTCAAAGATGAAACATTCAGTGAACAAGTGACCTTAACTGAATTAATGGCCGATAGAGAGGAGAAGAAAGACAACACAGAAGTGTCAAAATAGTTTTCTAAACTAGAAAAATACAACAAACCAAACATAGGTCTAGAGCTAAAAATCATTCATCCTTTGCTTTTAAACCTTGAAAGTCAAGAAAGTAGTCCTCAACTCAACGAAAAACCTGAGGAGTTAAAACAGATTCAACAAAGTGCTGACCTTCAAGAAAAATCCGAAAGCACGTTAGTTGAAGAGGATAGTAACCAAACGGCTGAACCTGAGACTAGTCCTCTTTGGAGTATGAACTTCGACGGGTCTTGCACCAGGAGCAATGCTGGTGCAGAAGTCTGGATACACAACACTGAGAACAACCACACATAAGGCCATTCCTACATATTAAATTTTCAGTGTTCAAATAACATAGAGGAATACGAATCCCTTCTTTTAGGCTTACACCTATTGAAGAAATTAGGAGCCAAGAGAATTAAAGTGCATGGGGATTCAGACTTAATTATTAGGCAAGTAAATGGGGAATACAGTGCCAAACACCCGAGACTTTGAGCCTATAGGAACGATGTCATGTATTTATTGAATAAATTTGAGGAATCACAATTGATTTTCATCCCAAGAGAAAAGAATATCCGTGCCCATAGTTTAGCTTTTGCTGCTAGAACATGTTTAACACCATTTGAAACCAAACAATGCACAACTCAAATTAAATTTAGACCAGTTGTTCCTGATAATGAGAAATATTTGCAAGTGTTTGATGGAGACAAACAAATAGAAGACTTCCTGCAGTTCAGAAATGAATTTGAACTACCAAGTTCGGATTCAGACTATGAAACAGACTGCCCTAGTGAAGAAAATCCACTTGATGAAGAAGAAGAGTCTGCAGATATTGTTGATGTAAATCTGCTGTCTAAAAAACTTGAAAGCACAACAGAAATTAGTTTAGAGTTAGAAAAAGAAGATTTAGAAACTCTGCAATCTAACAATCAAAGTTTTCCAAAGGGTTTGGTCCCTTTAGAAGAGTTATTTAATTTCAACGATGTGGCCAAGAAGCCAAAGCTGGAGCCTGTGGAAACTGAAGTTGAAGAGTGTAATGTAGGCAATGAACTTAAACCAAAGATGATCAAACTGTCTAAAACTTTACCAGCTCACATCAAACTAAAATACATAGAGCTTTTTAAAGAATTTTCTGATGTTTTTTCTTGGAGTTATGAGGATCTAAAATCCTATGACACTAAAATAATTTAGCACAAGATACCTCTCAAGGAAAACCAAAAGCCATTTAAATAAAAACTGCGCAGAATAAACCCTGTTCGGTTACCCTTGGTTGAGAAGGAAATCAAGAAAATGTATGAAGCTGATATTATTGTCCCTATTAGATATTCTGAGTGGGTGTCTAATCTGGTGTCAGTTAGGAAGAAAATATGATAGATTAGGCTTTGTATAGACTTTAGAGACTTAAACAAAGCCTCATTGAAGGAAAACTACCCTTTACCCAAAATGGACCATATTTTACAAAGGGTAGTTGGTTCTAAAAGAATTTATTTGCTAGATGGCTACTCAGGATATAATCAGATTTTAGTGCATCCTGATGATCAATTAAAGACAAGCTTTACTACACCTTGGGGCACTTTCATGTATGTTAAAATGTCGTTTGGTTTAATGAATGCTGGTGCTAATTTCCAGAGAGCCATGGATATTGCATTCTCGGAAGAATTGGGCTACTTCATCATTATCTACCTTGATCATGTCACTATTTTTTCCAAGACAGATGAAGAGCACTTAGAACACTTGAGAAAAGTATTCGAGAAATGCAGAAAGTTTGGGATATCTTTGAATCCAAAGAAAACACTGTTTGGTCTCCAAGAGGGTAAACTTCTTGGGCACATCATATCAGAAGAGGGGATAAATATAGACCCAAAAAGGGTTGAGGCTATATTGCAAATCACTCATCCTAGAAACATCAAGGAACTTCAATTTTTCATTGGAAAGATTAATTTCTTGAGAATGTTCATACCCAACTTAGTTGAACTCCTTAGGAACATAAAAAACATGCTAAAAAAGGAGCATGGAGTTAAATGGAGCTTGGAAGCAAAGAAGTCCTTTGAACTGGTTAAACAAGCATTAACCAAAACACTAGTTCTAATAAGTCCCAATTTTTCAAAATATTTTTACATTTTTTTATTTGCATCAGAACATACAATAGTTGTTGTCCTATTGCAGAAAAATCCATAGGGACAAGAGCAGCCCATTGCATTCTTTAGCAAGGCATTGAGAGATGCTCCTCTGAAGTACAACATTATGGAAAAACAAGCCTTTTCCTTAGTCAAAGCCCTAAAAGACTTCGGAGTTTACATTTTGCACTCCCACATCATTGCCTTTGTCCCAAATTCAGTTGTGAAAGCCATTCTAACACAAGACCCAGATGGTAAGAGAGGTAAGTGGATAGCTATGATACTTGAATATGATTTAGAAATCAAGCCCACTAAACTCATTAAAGGCCAAGGTCTAGCTAGATTAATGGCTGAATCCAATTTTGAAGTTCTTGATATAAATATGATAAATGCTTTAGATGAACAAGAGGAATTGTCAACTCCCATTGTTGAAGACCATTTTATGAATTCCTCTTGGTATGCTGATATTCTATATGTTTTTCTCAATTTAAATACACCTCCTGGTTTATCAAAAACAAAGGCAAGGTTTTTAAAGTTAAAAGCTGTAAACTACTACATTATAGATAAATGTCTTTATTAGAAAAATGCAAGGGGGATATTGATTAAATGTTTGCCTAAGAATGATGCAAAGAAGGTTAAGCACGAGTTCCATGAAGGATAATGTGGAGGCCACCTCTACTGGAAGACAGCAACCAACAAAATCCTTAGAGTTGGTTACTATTGGCCCACCCTCTTTCTATATGTACACAAGATGATAATTTCCTGTCATAAATGCCAACTTTTTGAAGGCAAAAGAATTGCTTCCCTTACCTTTGCATCCAATCACTGTTGAAGCTCCTTTTCAACAGTGGGGACTTGACTTCATAGGGGAAATCCATCCACCCTCATCTACCCAACATAGATGGATTCTCACTGCAACAGACTACTTTACCAAATGGATAGAAGCCATCCATTCTAGGCAAGCTAATGACTCTGTCATCATAAAATTTATTGAGACTCATATCCTCTCTAGATTTGGCTGTCCTAGGAAGATCATCACTAATAATGAAGCTCCAATTGGATCCAAGAATATGGTTGTGTTAGGAATCTGTAATTAGCAATATTGGCGAAGTCCAATCACAGAAACAACATTGTTTCAACCACTTTGGGATTCTATGATCTAGCCCTCCTGAATCTGGAGAGGGATCTCTCCAATAAGTGCAAAGATGGATTTGTCTTTGAAGTTTGGGGTAATAATATTAGGCTAGTTATGAAGGCCAAGGGTTTTGTTTGTTTTCTGGATGGTTGAGCATGAAAATTACTTGAGGGGAAAGTTCTAAATATAAAACAGTTTCAAAGGTGAGAAGTTGCAAGCAATGAGAATAAGCTTCGGCCAAAAAGATAGATAATTGCAGGTTTTAGTCCATTAGGCTATGGAATCATAATAGGGTTTAATTGGAACAACAAGAGGCAAGAGTGGTCCATGGGACAAGCAATCTATGTCTAAGGATCCCTTTGAAGTTTGATTTATGGAATGAAATGGTACAATAAGAAGGAGAAATAAACAGATGAGGAACAAAGAGCAACCCAGGATCTGGTAAGTACTTTTAAACTAGCCAGCGTTTGACATAGATTCAAGAAAAACATAAAAGTAAACTAGGATTTGGTAAGTACTTTTAAACTAGCCAGCCTTTGATACATTTTCAATAGAAAACATTTTAAAACAAAGGGAAACTTGAAGGCAACTGTTGGAGTAGAAACTAGCGGGTCGGGCTCACCACAAATCCTCTCCTAGCTCTGTTTTACTTGGTTACTTTCAAGACAAACAAAAAGATAACACAGAATGGCCTAAGATCTGGTAAGTACTTCCAAACTAGCTAGATTTTAACACATTCCAAGGGAAACATTCAGATAGTTGTGGAGATAAAACTGGGACCAGGGCTCACCATTCTTCCTTAGTTCATCTTCACTTAACATATACTGAAAATAACATTTAAGAATAACATTCAGCTAAGACAATAAGACGAGGGAACACCAGCATTCCTATGCTTAAACTGAATTAGATCATTCCCAAATAACACATATTGGAAGAAAACATTCAGATAAATATTTCAGTCAGAGAAGGTTATTGATATACAGTAGGTCCTAACTCTATGCATGTTGTTCTTTATAAGAGAAAATGAAACACAGTGAAAACATAAATAAAATAACAGGTTATAATGAGAAAAACATCACCGTCAACATAGACCAGGATCCCATAAATCAGCTTGTATTGATGCTCCAAACCAGTTACAGTTTTAATTCCAATGCTTTAGTTTAACAATCATCTACACATCTCAACCTAACATATCTATCACCAGCAGAGCTCCAAGGGCCAGTGAACACTATTTACAATCATAATTTTAAGCTCAAATGTATTTCAAAGTTCTGCAACCAACTCAACCAACCCCTCACTCATCTTCTGCAGAAGTATATATGGAAGAATGAGGAGGTGAGATCTGATAAAAGATCTCCAATTACAATTGATATAGAATTAATGGCTTCTTGGCCTTTTGGGGGCTCAATGAAGAAACTTACATAGGTGTCTTCTGTATTAATAATTTACATTAAGATTAAGCTCGGTGGGAGCTTTTGTTGACCTTTGAGGCTCTGTGTGATGTCGGGGTTACTCTGCAGATATTTTTTGCATTAAGTTTCTTTGCAGAAGTAACTCTCTGGCTGTACTGAGGCGAATATCTTCATTTGATCAATAACTTTAGCTTCTGATTGAATACTTTGAGGCACAGGTGGCATTTCGGTAGCTGGGAGGAATCAATTTGCCTCGGATGTGGCGAAGGAGGCTTTCCTGTTGATAAAACCCTTAAGATTTTCTTCAACCTGTGTTTAAATTGGGGATTAGGATTTTGATAAACCATCTTAGATGTAATCCCCACAAAACCTGTCTTCAATCCTTTGCTCTGGTATATTTTTGTTGTCGACATTGATACTCTTTGATTTGTGATTGACTCGCTGTGTTTTTCTAGTGTGCAGGGTTGTGCAGGGGCGATATGGCATCAATGCCTCATGAACCATTGATAAAACGTGAAATTTAAACCCTGCGAATGATTTCTCTGGTGAATCAGAGGTTGGAAGATCGTCACCCTCTGCTTCTGAATTTTCTTCAGACATGGCGGAAAAACCATTAAAAACCCTGCAAAATACAAAAAACATTATAAAATCCTGCATATATAGGTTTATTGCTACGGGAGGACATGTGGGGAGAGCATGGCTGTTGGATGGCATCATCCAACGGTCGAGATTGATCAGAAGGGGTAAAAAAAAGAAAAAGGGAGAAGTTAAATCGGAGCCGTCAATCGCGCTGAGATCGACGATCGAGAATGGAGGTGAAAAGTCAAAATGGAGGAGTTAGATTTTGGAAAAACTGGAGAAATGGGTTAAAACCTGTGTTTTGGACAAAAATGGTCACGAAATCAGGTTTGGGAATCGGGACAAACGTGGGCCGTCGGATGGGATCGACCCACGCAATTAATGGTGGAGGACGGCGCCACAAAACCTTAGAAAATGTGACCAGACATCAAGACTTTAATTAAATCATGTTGAATAAAGTTCCCGAGTCTGGATTTGCTGACTGGATGAGGAACCATGGAGACCCTCCCAATAGAAATATGCCACGTGGACGCTGATGTGGCATTGGGACCACCGACACTATTGTGGACGAGGGGACCGGGCGATGAAATGTGGGCTATCGATCTGCAGATTAGATTGACTGTGGAGATTTGTTAAAGGCCGCGCCATAGCCAGCTTATCACGTGGGCATCTTCGGTGAGCGATCACCATCCGATGAGTGGCTCCAGATTGGATGGTGGATGGCAATATTGCGCCGGGTCCACGTCTGAACTTTAACGTGCGATGGACGACAGTTTTGTGAACAGTGGCGAGGCCACACATCAAGAAAAAACTGCCCTCCGCCGAAAGCGATGTGATGGATACCGCGTGGTTTTGCAATCGTTGAATGGATGGCGGGGACCACCAGGGTGATGGACTCCGCGCCATCGATCTGCAGATCAGATCGATGGTGGGGATTTGACTGAAACTTTGAACTGGCGGAAAAACTTAGAAAATAATTAAAAACCCAAAGTTTGAAAATAACATAAGGTTTTAATATTTTCGGGGGTGGGATATATATATAATATGATCAGGCACCCGGCTACAGGGCCTTTGGGCGCATGGAGAATTATATGACTGGGGGTTAAAGGGAAAGGGCTAATCGCAATTGGAGAACGCGATAAGCGCTTAGAAGGTTGGTGCTTGGTCCTGGCACCTGGGTGTATGGAGGGGAGGGTTAAGGACTTAGCTTAAGGGGGCTTAAGTCTACAATCCATAAAAATATGATTTTTATGGATTTTGAATGATTTTCAAAGGTTTCGAGGGGTTCCGATAAGGCAAAGAAGGAGTCTTTAAACCTTATCAAAGGGTTTCGATGAAGGGGAAAGGGAAAAATCATGAAAATGAGGGATTTCATGGGGGGAAGAGGAGAGAACAAGAGGTTAGTTTTGGAAAAAGGGGGAAAGGGGAAAAATGGTGTTTGTAGCAGTAATCTATCTTGGAAATCTGCAGGACTTCTGAATGTAAAATAGGCACATTAGTGAAGATTGGGACAAAGGCATGAGGCCTTCAAGAGTCTTCAAGAGCCAACACTTTTTAGTAATAAAATTTGTTCCTTGAAGGCTCAAAAAGTCTTAGCCGCCTTTTGCTATAACAAATTTTATAGGTGGCTAACAGTGGCTCCACTTGGGCATGATGCCTTCTTGAAGGCATCAAGAACTTCAAACTTGCATTCTCTGGGAGGCTGACCTGTGCCATATCCATTGTGTTCTCTGGGAGGCTGACTTGTGCCTCATCCATTGGGCTGCCCTTCCTTTTCTGGGATGATCTTGCTCTGAAAACATATTAGCAGTCATAAAAACAATGGATCTTCATCAATACAAACTTTCTACCTACACAATCCTACTGATCTAACATTTTTTCTTCATTAAAGTGCACTTGGATTGGAAAACTCTTTTACAAAATTGTATTCTTTTGAAAGCAGGAAATCCAATATATTTCTAGTCCTTATTTCTCCATGGACCCAGATTAAACAGTTGAGCCCATATGATTCTCTACCTAATCTACTATCTGTTGGGATTAAACTGTCCAACAGACTTTATTCTCTAAATTCTACAACACAAATTTAAAAACATTCAAGTTGGGATTGAACAGTCTAACTTGATGCTAATATATGGCATAAAAAAAAGCTTCACATAGACATTTATTTTGCAAAAAATTTAAAACAAAGATGGGAAGGCCTGAGATGTGAGCTTTGAAAGCATTTCCTTCCTCTTTAGTATATCTCTGTTTTGACTTTAGTTTGAGCTATTTCTTTTTTGTTCTCTGGTTGATATTTTGAGCTAATTAGAACCAGATTTTACATCTTTTTTTACTCAGAAAATAAAACAGATTTGAGTCATGTCTCTTCGGAAACTTAGGTTCAGATTTTGAGCATGTTTGAACCTTTAATTTCTATCCTAAACAATCTACTGATAAGCCAAGATTAAACAGTTTGGCAAATCGAATTCACTATCCTATCAGCAAAAAATTTAAAGCTAATTATTCAAGATTAGATAGTTTGACTAACTAGAAGTGTGTTATTTAGGAGTGGCATTTAAGCTTGCACACTTTCAAAATTTGTTTCTCTTTTTTGGTATGGGGCGATACCTTTCTTGTTTTTATTCTGCCCTCTTTTCTTTCTTTTCTTTGTTTTTTGTATTTTTGATTTTATAACTTTGAATGCAATGGTGGGTGAAGTATTTATAATGAGAAAAAAGAGAAAAAGGCTTTCAGAGCATAAAATGGATCAAGAGAAGTAATTCTTAAGCATCTTGCCATTTATAGGACCCCCAAACAATTCTGCTCCATTCAACTCCTGCAAGAAAAATGCATTGTTACCAGCAGCCGAATGAATAAAGTAAGGGCCAAGCCATAAGTTGTCAAATTTTCCATGCTTTCCCTTTTCTTCCCTCCTTGAATCCCACTTTAAAACTTGGTCCCCAATCTTGAAATTGTTGGCCTTTGTTCTTCTGTCAAAAAGCTTTTTAATGCTATCCCGTTTTTTCAATGCTTTGCTATAAACCTCCTCTCTGGTTTGTTGAAGATGAATGGTTCGATTTATTCTTATGATCATATCATTTTCTTCAGTTTTCAATTCTTGTATCAACTTCATAACTGGTACACCGAGGCTACTTGGAAAAATTGCATCAGTACCATACACCAGCTGGAAAGGTGACATGCCAATAGATTTCTTCAAAGTCAATCTGTCAACCCACAGTGCATGAAATAGCTTTGTGTGCCAAGAATTTTTATTGTCTTCCAACACTTTCTTGATTATGTTCACTAAACTTTTGTTTGAAGATTCTGCAAGTCCATTACCTTGAGGGTAATAGGTCGTGGAATGACCCAATGCTATCTGATATCTGTGGAAGAACTCAACCATCATCTTTGATCCAAATGCTGCTGCATTATCAGTGATGATCTTGGTAGGACAGCCAAATCTGGAGAGAATGTTAATCTCCATGAATTTTATAATAACTGAATCATTGGCCTGCCTACAAGGTATGACTTCTATCCACTTAGTGAAGTAGTCTGTGGTAGTGAGAATCCATCTATGCTGAGCAGAAGATGGTGGATGGATTTATCCTATGAATTCAAGTCCCCACTGTTGAAATGGGGCTTCAACAATGATTGGATGCAGAGGCAGGGGTAGCAGTTTTCTTTTTCCTTCAAAAAGTTGACATTTATGAAGGCTAGGATCATCTTGTGCACATCATGAAAAAGAGTAGGCCAATAGAAACCAGCCCTCAAAATTTTTTTGGCTGTTGTCTTCCAGTACAAATGACCTCCACACTCTCCTTCATGGAACTGGTGTTTAACCTTCTCTGCATCAAACTCAGGCAAACATTTAAGCAATATACCACTTGCATTTTTCCAATAAAGACATCTATCAATAATGCAATAGTTTACAGCTTTTAACTTGAGGAATATTTCCTTTATTTTTGTCAAACCAGGAGGTGTATTCAAATTAAGAAAAAACATAAACAATATCAGCATACCAAGAGGAATTCATAAAATGGTTTTCAACATTGGGAGTTGAGACTTCCTCTTGATCATCTAAAGCATTAATCATATTAATATCAAGAACTTCAAAATTGGATTCAACCATTAATCTAGCTAAACCTTGGCCTTTGATGAGTTTAGTGGGTTTTATCTCTAAATCATATTCAAGAATAACAACAATCCACTTACCTCTCTTACCATCTGGGTCCTGTGTTAGAATGTCTTTTACAACTGAATTTAGGACAAAGGCAATGATGTGTGAGTGAAGAATTTATACTCTAAAGTCTTTCAAAGCTTTGACCAAAGAAAAATCTTACTTCTCCATAATGTTATACTTCAGAGGGGCATCCCTCAATTCCTTGCTAAAGAATGCAATAGGCTGCTCTTGTCCTTGTGGATTTTTCTGTAGAAGGACAACAACTATGGTATGTTCTGATGCAAATGAAAAAATATAAAAATCTTTTGAAAAATCAGGACTTATAAGAACCGGTGTTTTGGTTAACGCCATTTCACCAAACTCAAAGGACTTTTGCTTCTGGTCCATTTTACCCCTTGCTCCTTCTTTAACATGTTTGTGATATTCCTAAGGAGCTCAGCCAAGTTGGGGATGAACCTTCTCAAAAAGTTGATCTTCCCAATGAAAGACTGCAACTCTTTGATGTTTCGAGGATGAGATATTTGCAATATGGCCTCTATCCTCTTTGGATCTATTTTTATACCCTCTGAAATAATGTGCCCAAGAAGTTTACCTTCTTGGAGACCAAATAAAGTCTTCTTAGGGTTTAAAGATATTCCAAACTTCCTGCATTTCTCCAAAACCTTTCTTAAATGTTCTAAGTGCTCTTCATCTGTTTTTGAAAACACAGTGACATCATCAAGGTAGATAATGATGAAGAAGCCCAATTCTTCCGAGAATGCTATGTCCATGGCTCTCTGAAAGGTTGCTCCAGCATTCATTAGACCAAAAGGAATTTTCACATACATTAAGGTGCCCCATGGTGTAGTAGCAATGTTCTTTAATTGATCAAATATATGAACTAAGATCCGATTACTATACCCCGAAGGCCATCCAAACAAAGAAATTCTTCTGCACTTACCAATTCTTTGTAAAATATGATCCATCTTTTAAAGGGTAGTTGTCTTTTAATGAAGCTTTGTTTAAGTCTCTAAAGTCTATACAAAGCCCGATCTCTCCCGCTTTTCCTAACAGCCACTGCATTAGACACCTCCACTCGAGTATCTATTAGGACACAATACCAAAATTTTCATACATTTTCATGATCACCCTTCTTCGAACCAAAGGCAACTGAATAGGGTTTATTCTGCGCAGTTTTTGTTTGAATGGATTTTGGTTTTCTTTGAGGGGAATTTTGTGCTGTATTATTTCAGTGTCGTAGGATTTCAGATCTTCGTAACTCCATGCAAAAACATCAAAAAACTCTTTAAACAACTCTATGTATTTAAGTTTAATGTAAGCTGGTAAATTTTTAGATAGTTTAATCATTTTTGGTTCTCTCTCACTGCCTATATTTCACTCTTCCACTTCAGTCTCTACAGGTTCCATTTTTGGCCTATTGGCCACATCGTTAAGATCAAACAACTCTTCTAAAGGCGCTAGACCTCTTGGAAAACTTTCATCTTTAGAGTGCAGAGTTTCTAATTCCTCTGTTTCTAATTTTGCAGTCATTTCCTTTTTGTTTTTAAGTTTTCTAGATAACAGGTTTATATTAACAAGTTCAGGAGATGGTTCTTCTTCACCAAGGAAATCTTCTTCGCCGTGTTTCCTCGTATTTATAGTCCGAATCCGAACCGCTTTAGTTCAATTCATTTGGAATTGCATGAAGTCTTCTATTTGTTTGTCATTTCCAAACACCTACCAATATCATTATTAGGCACAAATGTCTAAATTTTAATTTGAGAAAAGGGGCTTTGGTTTATATGGCTATATATGTCTTCTAGGGGCAATAAATTGTACACGATATTTTTCTTTTGGACAAAATCAATTTGGACTCTGAAGGTTTTCAAAAGTTCCATGACATCATTTCTAGAGGCTCTAAGTCCTGGGATTATTTGTGTTATACTCCCCATTGACTTGCCTAATGACTAACTTTGAATCCCCATACACATTAATTCTTGTGGCTCCTAACTTTTTCAATAGATGTAAGCCTAAAAGAAGGGATTCATATTCTGCTATGTTATTGGAACACTGAAAGTTTAATTTGCAGGAAATTCTTTTTGTGTGGTTGTTTTCAGTGTTGCAGATCCAGACACCCACACCAGCACTAGTTTTAGTGCATGACCCGTCAAAATACATACTCCACATAGGAATATTTTTGGTTTCACCTTGGTTAGTGTCCTCTTTAACTAACATGCTCAAGGGTTGTTGTGGGATCTCAGCACTAGTTGTATTTGTTTTGATTCCCCAAGATTTTCATTTATTTGAGGGTTGTTTTCTTGATTGTGAATGTTTAGAAGCAAGGGACACATAATTTGTAGTTCAAGACCTGTGTTTGGTTTGCTAGAATTTTCAACTGCAGCAAACTGCTTTGAAACTTCTACGTTATATTTCCCCTCCTCTCTATCCATCATTAGATATGACAAGGCCACTTGTTCACTAAGTGTTTCATCATTAAACATAATAAAAGAATCAAGGCCTGTATTTACAGAATACAGAGGAGAGTTTTGTGGTCTCTCTTGACTTGTAATTGTGTATTTCATATGGGACTCCCTATAAAGTCTTCTATTCTGATTGAAAACAAGGATAGTCACATAGGTCATGTCCATTTGCATAGTCCCTTGTAACTTAGCCCCAAAGATCTTGATAATAGCATTCCATACTTTTGGGGTACATCAGCCACAACAATATCCATTACTAAACATTTGGCTGGAATTTGGGCTAAGTTAACACAGAGGTATTTGATTAATCCTAAACATTTCACTCTGCTTGAATCAAAGGAGTAAAGGTATTTGTAAGGTCTGGTGATTTCTAGACCAAGGCTCTCCATCACATCTTTTGGCATTAAATTATGAGAAGCTCCTGAGTCATGCATAGCATTATGCAAAATTTTGTCATGAACATTTAAGCTCACATAAAAGGGAGGAACAGGTCCCTCTTGATACATACCTTCAATCTTTGGACCAAAAGTAAGCTCTGGTTGGTCATCATTAAGATTGACTGTATCCTCATTTTCCTCTATATTTAAAGCCTTCAAAATTTGGGTCCTATATACATGTTGGGCAGCTAACTCTGTCAGGGGAACAAAGATTTTGATTTTGAAATTTCCTGCTCTAGGCTGAAATGAATTTGACTCTTTAAAGCACTTGTCTCAGCCTTATTAGCTGTCACTCTATCAATAATATCAGCTTGCTGATTTGTTTTATTTACACTTGACAAAATTGTTTTCACCGGAGTACTAGTTGAAGTGTTAGTACTACTAATGTTTGCACTCTGTTTTTCATTGTTTTGAGTGCCTTTCTCTTTACCATCATTAGAATTTACAGCCACCGTTTTACCCTTTTGTTTGATAATTTTAGGCTTGGTTGTAGTGCTGCTTTGTGAAGATTTGTCAGAGGTTTTATTGTTGGGGGTTTGTTGACAAGTTTTGCTTCTAAGGTCATATTATCTTTGAGACTCTATGACGACACTTTCCATGTCTTGATAATAACTTTCATCATTATCTCTTTTGTCGTCATAAGGTGTATAAAGACCTTGTTTTCTATCATAATGGACTTCAAATTCATCATCATCTACCCCAAACATGTTGATATAATCTTCCTCTGTCATTTAATCTATTTCCTCAACCTCACTAACATAGTTTTGATGAAAGGGAGGAGTGATCTGTTGATCATCTTCCCTAGGTCTGTTTGGAGGTTGGTTCCTTCTAAAATTCTGATTATGGTTTTGATTTCTATTTTGAGGAGAATTTTGGTTTTGGATTGCTTGTGCTCTCTTAATTATGCTCATCCCTTTCATCATCTCCTCCATCATTTTCTCCATCTTTGAGTTGGAAGTAGAAGGTGTGGATTCCTCTCTAAAAGATACTCTCTTCTTCGTCTTCATTCTTGTTCTTTTCTCCATCAAGTGGACTTCCACAGAAAGAGCACCCTTTTGCATCTCTTCAAGAGTTGCAGGATTTCTTTCCCTCAACTGATAGGCCATCTCAGGGTCAAACCCTTCAGGAAACTTGTTTAAAGCTGAGCCTTGTGGAGGTTTTATATCTGGGGAAAGTGCATTATATACACTATTAAATCTGGTACAATAAGCTTGTACACTTTCCCCAGTGTTTCTATGGAGATTAAGAACTTGGAGAGGATTTTTCTTTACTTCCCATTTTTTTAAGAATGTTTTATGGAAGGCTTGGAGATCATTGATACCATGGGGGGTTAGGCCTTTAAACCATTTTCTTACTTCCCCCCCTAAACTTTGAGCAAATAATCTAAGTTTGACAGAATCATCATCAGTTTCATTTCTGTCGAAGTAGTCATTCATCTTATCCACATGTTGTGATGCAGTTATAACATTACTAGCATCATACAATGGAATTTTGGACTGATAGTCCTGTGGAAGATTGACTAATGGTGTAGGAAGGACTAAGGGAGCATACCATGTTGCCATGATATGTGGTGGGGGTGGATTCACAAGAGGTGGATTAACAAGAGGGAAGGTGGGCTTGAATGGAGTGGTTTGAACAGTGGATGTAGGGTGAGTAGAAGTGGATGGACCAGGGGTATATTGCTGAGCTGATCTTGGATGAGAGACACCTAAATTGTGAAGGAAATGTAAATCAGGAGGTGTTTTTTCTCTACTACCAGGATGTTCACTTGTCTCCGGGGATGAAAGTGAAGACTCAGAGTCTAGCTGGATTATATCATCAAATGACCTATTTCTAAATGGATTCACTAAGTCAACTTGTGATTGTTGTAGAGCTGTAAGATTGTCGAGAACTGAAATAGCTCTCAAGGGTGATCTGAAAACAATTGATAATTTAATCCTAGGAGACTTCCTAAGAATACTTTCTGGGTTATCAACTATCTCGGGTGGATCAGGGTCAGGATAGGCTCTAGTGTGAATCTTTCTAGGAGCCACTATGCTATGTTTTTCAGACCCAAATAAATAAGAAAATTTCAACCAGGTATCACAATATTTGAGAGGTTAACTAATCTGTTTACATAAATTTCAATCCTACAATCCTCTAACTGAGTTTGAATGATATTATGATGATAAGGGTTCTTCCCGGTGGAGTCTTAAGGTCTGTTCAGGATTGTGGAGTTTCCAAGTGGAAGTTTTTAGCTCTTTTCAGAGGCAAAAGGTTTTATGGTCCACCACCATGTTTATTGAATACCAATCTGAAATATTTTTAGGTTTTCTGAGTTATTTTTCAGTTGTGTGGTTTCTAATAATGTACTAACTTTGTTTCAAAACTTAGCTATGGTTATGAGACAAAGACAGTCTACTCTGATGGCTAAGCCAACTGCTTTTTCAAGGTTAGATAAATCCTTATAAGAATCTTAAGGTTTGCCTAGTTTTTCACTAATTCAAACAAGTTTCATCATGATTACCATTTCTTGGTAGTGCTTGAAAAGGCTGCTTTGTACTCACAAGGTTTTATGGAATGTTTAAGGGAAGTAGTTCCCCAGCGGAGTCGCCAGAAATGTTAGGAATCTGTAATTAGAAAGATTGGCAAAGTCCAATCACAGAAACAACATTGTTTCAACCACTTTGGGATTCTAGGATCTAGCCCTCCTGAATCCGGAGAGGGATCTCTCCAATAAGTGCAAAGATGGATTTGTCTTTGAAGTTTGGGGTAATAATATTAGGCTAGTTATGAAGGCCAAGGGTTTTGTTTGTTTTCTAGATGGTTGAGCATGAAAATTAATTGAGGGGAAAGTTTTAAATATAAAACAGTTTCAAAGGTGAGAAGTTGCAAGCAATGAGAATAAGCTTCAGCCAAAAAGATAGATAATTGTAGGTTTTAGTCCATTGGGCTATGGAGTCATAATAGGGTTTAGTTGGAACAACAAGAGGAAAGAGTGGTCCATAAGGAAAGTCATCTATGTCTAAGGATCTCTTTGAAGTTTGATTTATGGAATGAAATGGTACAATAAGAAGGAGAAATAAACAGATGAGGAACAAAGAGTAGCCCAGGATCTGGTAAGTACTTTTAAACTAGCCAGCCTTTGATACACTTTCAATAGAAAACATTTTAAGACAATGGGAAACTTGAAGGCAACTGTTGGAGTAGAAACTAGCGGGCCGGACTCACCACAAATCCTCTCCTAGCTCTGCTTTACTAGGTTACTTTCAAGACAAACACAAAGATAACACATAATGGCCTAAGATCTGGTAAGTAATTCCAAACTAGCAAACTTTTAACACATTCCAAGGGAAACATTCAAACATTTGTGGAGATAAAACTGGGACCAGGGCTCACCATATCTTCCGCGGTTCATCTTCACTTAACATATACTGAAAATAACATTTAAGAATAACATTCAGCTAAGACAATAAGACAAGGGAATGCCAACATTCATATGCTTAAACTGAATTAAATCATTCCCAAATAACACAGATTGGAAGAAAACATTCAGATAAAGATTTTCAGTCAGAGAAGGTTACTGATATACAGTAGGTCCTAACTCTATGCATGTTGTTCTTTATAAGAGAAAATGAAACACAGTGAAAACAGAAATAAAATAACAGGTTACAATGAGAAAAGCATCACCATCAACATAGACTAGGATCCCATAAATCAGCTTGTATTGATGCTCCAAACCAGTTACAGCTTTAAGTTTAATTATTTAGTTTAACAATCATCTACACATCTCAGCCTAACCTATCTATCACCAGAAGAGCTCCAAGGGCCAGTGAACACTATTTACAATCAGAAGTTTAAGCTCAAATTTATTTCAAAGTTCTACAACCAACTCAACCAACCCCTCACTCATCTTTTGCAGAAGTATATATAGAAGAATGAGGAGGTGAGATCTGATAAAAGATCTCCAATTAAAATTAATACAAAATTAATGGCTTCTTGGCCTTTGGGGGGCTCAATGAAGAAACTTACATAGGTGTCTTCTGTATTAATAATTTACATTAAGATTAAGCTCAGTGGGAGCTTTTTTTGACCTTTGAGGCTCTGTGTGATGTCGGGGTTACTCTGCAGATATTTTTTGCATTAAGTTTCTTTGCAGAAGTAACTCTCTGGCTGCACTGAGGCGAATATCTTCATTTGATCAATAACTTTAGCCTCTGATTGAATACTTTTAGGCACAGGTGGCATTTCGGTAGTTGGGAGGAATCAATTTTCCTCGGATGTGGTGGAGGAGGCTTTCCTGTTGATAAAACACTTAAGATTTTCTTCAACCTGTGTTTAAATTGGGGATTAGGCTTTTGATAAAACATCTTAGATGTAATCCCCACAAAACCTGTCTTCAATCCTTTGCTCTAGTATATTTTTGTTTTCGACATTGATACTCTTTGATTTATGATTGACTTGCTGTGTTTTTCTAGTGTGCAGGGCTACGCAGGGGCGATATGGCATCAATGCTTCATGAACCATTAATAAAACGTGAAATTTAAACCCTGCGAATGATTTCTTTGCTGAATCAGAGGCTGGAGGATCGTCACCCTCTGTTTCTTAATTTTCTTCAGACATGGCGGAAAAATCATTAAAAACCCTGCAAAATACAAAAAACATTATAAAATCCTGCATATATAGGTTTATTGCTGCGAGAGGACATGTGGGGAGACGGTCGAGATTGATCAGAAGGGGTCAAAAAAAGAAAAAGGGAGAAGTTAAATCGGAGTTGTTGATCACGCTGAGATCGACGGTTGAGAATGGAGATGAAAAGTCAAAGCGGAGGAGTCAGTTTTTGGGAAAACTGGAGAAATGGGTTAAAACCTATGTTTTGGACAAAAATGGTCACGAAATCAGGTTTGGGAATCGGGACAAACGTGGGCCGTTGGATGGGATCAACCCACGCGATCAACGGTGGAGGACGACACCACAAAACCTTAGGAAATGTGACCAGACATCAAGACTTTAATTAAACCATGTTGAATAAAGTTCCTGGGTCTGGATTTGCTGACTAGACGAGGAACCATGGAGACCCGCCCAATAGAAATCTGTCGCGTGGACCCTGATGTGGTGTTGGGACCATCGGCACTACTGTGGATGAGGGGACCAGGCGATGAAATGTGGGCCGTCGATCTGTAGATCAGATCAATGGCAGAGATCGGTTAAACGTCGTGCCGTAGCCAGGTTATTGCATGGGCATCTTCAGTGAGCGATCATCGTCCAATGAGCAGCTCCATATCGGATGGTGGACACCAATATCGCGCCGGGTCCACGTCCGAACTTTAACGCGCGATGGATGACAATTTTGTGAACAGTGACGAGGCCACGCGTCAGCCAGTGTATTTAATCGCTGCCGATCGGGAAAAAACTGCCCTCCGCCGAAAGCAGTGCGATGGATACCACGTGGTTTTTCAATCGGTGAATGGATGGCGGGGACCACCGGGGTGATGGACTCTGCACCGTTGATTTTCAGATCAGATTGACGGTGGGGATTTGACTGAAACTTTGAATCGGCAGAAAAAATTATAAAATAATTAAAAACCCAAAGTTTGAAAATAACATAAGGTTTTAATATTTTCGGGGGCGGGATATATATATAATATGATCAGGCGCTTGGTTGCGGGGCCTTTGGGCGCATGGAGAATTATATGACCGGGGTTAAAGAGAAAGGGCTAATCACAATTGGAGAACGCGATAAGCGCTTAGAAGGCTGGCGCTCGGTCCTGGCACCTGGGCGTATGGAGGGGAGGGTTAAGGACTTAGCCCAAGGGGGCTTAAGTCTACAATCCATAAAAATATGATTTTTATAGATTTTGAATGATTTTCAAAGGTTTAGAGGGGTTTCGATAAGGCAAAGAAGGAGTCTTTAAACCTTATCAAAGGGTTTAAATGAAAGGGAAAGGGAAAAATCATGAAAATGAGGGATTTCATAGGGGGAAGAGGAGAGAACAAGAGGTTAGTTTTGGAAAAAGGGGGAAAGGGGAAAAATGTTGATTGCATTAGTAATCTGTCTTGGAAATCTGCAAGATTTCTGAATGTAAAATAGGCACAGTAGTGAAGATTGGGACAGAGGCATGAGGCCTTCAAGAGTCTTCAAGAGCCAACACTTTTTAGTAATAAAATTTGTTCCCTGAAGGCTCAAAAAGTCTTAGCCACCTTTTACTATAAAAATTTTTATAGGTGGCTAACAGGTTGAATTCTGTCACAAATATCAAATTACATTGGGTCATTCTACTGCTTATTACCCTCAAGGTAATGGGTTAATAGAATCCTCAAAAAAAATTTTGGTGAACATAATCAAGAAGTTGCTGGAGGATAACAAGAAGTCTTGGCACACAAAGCTAGTACATGCACTCTGGGCTGACAGATTGACACTTAAGAAATCTATTGGAATGTCACCCTACCAGCTTATGTATGGAATAGATGAAATTTTTCCAACCAGCCTTGGTGTACCATTTATGAAGTTGATTCAAGAAGTGCAGTCTGAAGACAATGACATGATCAGAAGAATAAATCAGACTATACATCTTCAGCAAACCAGAGAGGAGGTTTATAATAGAGCATTACAAAAGCAAGAGAGCATCAAGAAGCTTTTTGATAGGAGAACAAAGGCCAGCAATTTCAACATTGGGGACAAAGTGTTAAAGTGGGATTCAAGGAGAGAAGATAAGGGAAAGCATGGGAAATTTGATAACTTATGGCTTGGCCCTTATCTCATTCATTCTTCTACTGGTAAAAATGCCTATTTCTTACAGGAATTGAATGGAACTGAACTGTTTGGGGGTCCTGTCAATGGCAGGATGCTCAAGCATTATTTCTCTTGATCCTATCATGTTTGAAAGCCTTTTTATCTTTTTATCATTATAAATATTTCATCCATCATTGCATTCAAAGTTAGAAAAATAAAAAATACAAAAACAATAAAACGAGAAAAGAGGGCAAATTGTAAAAGCAAGAAAGATACAGCCCCATACCAAAAAAGAGAAACAAAATCTGAAAGTATGCAAGCTCAAATGCCACTCCTAAAAAAAACACTCCTAGTTAGTCATACAACCTAATCATGACTAATTAGTTTTAAACTTACTATTTATAATTTAGTGAAATAGATTTTCCAAACAACTTAATCTTGGCTTATCAGTTAGGTAGATTAGGACATAAAATACAGGTTCAAACAAGCTCAAAATCCGAACCTAAGATTCCAAAAGAAGAATGACTCTAATATGTTTTAATCATGAGTCAAAGAACATAAGTGAACTAGTTCTAATATAACCAAAACTTGAACCAGAGAAAAAAGAGAGAGCAACTCAAACAAATGTAAAAACAGAGCTAAAGAAAAGAGAAGGATGTGCTTAGAACTTTTAGATCTTAAGCCTTCGCCATTTTGATTTAATTTTCTGTAAATAATAATCTATGTTCAACTTTTTTTTATGCCATAGATCGGCAACAAGTTAGACTATCTAATCCTGACTTGTATGCTTTTGAATTTCTTGTTTTAGAAATTAGAGAATAAAAATTTGTTAGATAGTTTAATCCAATTAGATATTTGTTAGGTAGAGAAGCTTATGAGCTCAACTGTTTAATCTGAGTTCATGGGGAAATAAGAAGTAGACTTAGATTAGTTTTTTGCTTTCAAAAGAATAAAATATTTGTAAAATATTTTTCCAATCCAAATGCACTCTAAAAAGGAAGAAAAAATGTTAGATCAGTAGGATTGGGTAGGTAGAAAGCTTGTTTGATATAGTTCAAATTTTTTTCATGGATGCTAACATTATCAGAACAAAAGAAGATCATCCAAGTGAAGAAATTTGTAGCCAAATGGATGAGGCATTGATCAGCTCCCAGAGAATACAAGTCTGAAGTTCTTGATGCCTTCAAGAAGGCACCATCCCCATGTGGAGCCACTGTTAGCCACCTATAAAATTTGTCATATCAAATGGTGGCTAAATCATTTTTGAAGCCTTCAAGAAACAAGTTTAATTGTTAAAATTGTTAATTCTTGAAGTCTTGTGAAGATGACTTATCCTTTGATTAATCTTCACTGTTGTTCCCCTTTCAATTCTGAAAATTTGTTGTTTTCATGAAGAAAAGACTGCTGCAAAAAACTCCATTTTCCCCTCATTTTACCCCTCCTTTCACTTCTATTTGACCTTCATTTTATCCCCTTTTCCCCATAAAAATTCCTCTATTTTCCCTTTTTCCTTTCATAAAAACCCCTTTGATAAGGTTTAAACTCCTTTTTTGCCTTATCGGAAGTTTTCAAATCGTTTGAAAACCTTGAAAAATCATAAAAAAACCCATTTTTGCATTATAGGCCTTAAGCCTTTTTGGTCCCAGCCCCCAAACCACTTCCCCACCATATACCCATGCCCTGGAACCAAGTGTTAAAGCTCGAAGGCGCTTATCACATCGAAACTTACGACGAGTGCATTCCTTTGGTTGCGTTAAAATTCCCCGATGCGATTGGCCCCCTTGATTTAAACTCCCGATCCCTTGTTCCCTTTGTAAAACCAACGACCTCACAATCAGGTGCTAAACACTATAATAAACCCTCCCCAAAGCCATTTTCCCTTTGTATTTTATAAAATACCCCATTTTTTATGTTATAACATAACCCACTGGTTCATTGGCTGGGAGAATCTCCACCGTTGATCTTAAACCAATCAACGGCCTTCGGAATCTCACATCGGAGATTTCATTGGGCGCGTTTTAATATTTTATTACCCCCCATGCGATTGGCCCCTTCCGATGGATTCTCAACCATTGATCTTCCTCGCCAGGCTTAGATCCAACGGCCCACATCAATCCATCCCAAGGCCATCCCTCCGCCTTTGGACCTCCGCAAACAATCTCCACCATCGATTTGATCTTCAGATCGACGGTCCTCGTTCAATTGCATCGAATATTTTCTGTGCACCATTCCTCTCTCCTCCGCCGATTGGTAATCCAACAATGAGATTTGGGCCATCCATTGCATACCATCCGATGGTCCAGATTCAAACCTGCAACCTTTGCTAATTTTATATGAACCCTTCTGTGTAATGTTTTTCGACGAATCTCCGTCACTGATCTCTGCAGATCAACGGCTCAAATTAACCATTTATCTGCCTAACCTCTACCTCATATGTCTTTACATTAACCCCAAGATTTAATCTGGACCGTTCATTCCTTGATCCAACGTTCCAGATTCAACCCGATAGGCCCAACTCCTTTGGGTCCTACCTTTCCCCAGATTAGATCTTCGCCGTTCATTCCTGCGATCGAACGGTCAAGATTGAAACCACCTTCCCCTGGCCCACCTCTTTCTGTCCTTGCATCTTGTCTTATCGCACTCTCTCCATGACCGTCCGATCTGATCCTCCAGATCTGATGGCAGACGTGCAGTTTCACGTGATTTTTAGCCCGAAAGATAATGTTTCAAAATTACGCAACGTAGGCAGTTTCAAAAGGCCACGTGTCGTCCAGTAACGCATATCACGTTTCAAAAGTTAAAACCACCCTTCCTCCATTCTGCAACGTGAAAACGGTGGTTTCTATATCCAAAACCACTTTACCCCATTTGTATTGCATTCCATCGCGTTCATTCTCCGCCGTTGATCTCTGCAGATCAATGGTCCCAGTTTAATCTCACGTTAGTCTATCGCCCTCCACCATCCTCCAAGGGATTTCAGAATCATTCTCCATCGTTGATCTCCTTGGCCGATCTCATCCGACGGTCCAGGTTATTTTTGAAACCCCAAATTTCCTTTCAAACACATTTTTCCTCCGCCAAAGGTTATTTACCCATTTCCTTTGTATTTTTCGCCGTTTCATTATAAAGTAACCCCCTCCGCTTTATATGTTTACGATTGATCTCAACCGTTGATCTCTGCAGATCAACGGCCCTAACTTAATCTCCCCACCATTTAAATCAACCGTCTCCTATTTGACCCCCCGCGAGAAATCTCCACCATTGGATTCTTTCATCCAACAGCTGTGATCTAACCTAAACCATCTACAGCAGTGAAACCCAAATACGCAGGATTTTCTAATTTTTCTTTGATTGTGCAGGTTTTAATAGTTTTTCAAAAAATATTTTAAAGGAAATTAAAGGTCGGGGATTACGATCCCCCAGGCCTTTATACATCACAGAGATCATTTCGTCAGGTTTCCATACCATGTTTCTTCAGTGCATCATGAGCACTGATGCCATTTCAAAACCCTTTGTGCACCTGCACATCAACAAGACACAACAAAGCTTAAACAAACAAAAGGTATCAGTTGGACAGCATGAAATCAAAGCACAAAAATGTTTAAAGATGATTAAAAACAGTTTTGAGGGATTACGGCTAAAATAAACAATTAAAAGCCTAATCCACTCAATTGAAGACAGTTTGAAGAACAGAAGATAGGAATTAGGCCTAATTAAGCCTAACACACAAAACTAAAGCAAATTAACAGTGTTTAGAGAAAAACAATAATATCTTTTTGTCCGAGAAAGCCTCGACTGCCACATCAGAGGCTAATTGAATCCTCTCAGCTACCAGAAGCCACCTACAACCTCAAATCATTCGAAGGAGGTAGATTTATTACCTCAGTCAGTGATATGTGTCTCAATACAGCCAAACAGTTAATTCAGCCAAATGAACTTATTGTAAATTGCCAGCAGAGTTATTGCAAAGATAAGAATGAGCCTTAAAGTCAACAAATCTTCCCAACGAGCTTAAAACTTAATGTAAACCAATTAATATAGAGGAAATATGATGCAACAACAACTGAAAGTCGGCCCAATGGGTGGATGGTCAACGATGATGTGGATTTGTCAACAATTTAATTTTTGTAACCCCATTCTCTTTCGTTTCTCCTATGTGGTCTTTTCTTTACTCGGCAATGTTATTTATCAATTTTAGAAAAATTGATAAATAATTATAATTGGCAGCTTTAGAATGTTATATTGTAGTTCCGGCCCATATGATAACTATTCAACCCTTATAAATTGTATATCAATACACCACGCCTTTTAAATAAACTTTTACAATAACATTAGGCCGTTCCCATTTTATATTTCTCCGCCGACCTTATAACAAATAATTAATCTTCAGTCTTTATAGTTATAACCTGTACCTTGGGTACAAAACTTTATAGTATAACCTTCGAACCTTATATCAATAGTCTAGCGCTCATAAACATGTAACTGTATGCTCGCCCGTGAGCTTGGGCCCCACTCCTATGATAAGTCGACCAATCAACGTATGCAAAGTACCTCTTTTATCGTGCGTGCATCTATGTCCAACGTACACCGTCCGATGGCCTTCGCCCCGATCAACGGCTCGGTTGCATTTCGCTGCGGGTCCCCCGTCGGATTTTAATGCGCGAAATTTCACGCCAACAAAAACCGCTTGGGACACGTGGCAGATTCCCTATGGGATCGCTGCCCGATCCATGAATACCACTTAACGTCGAGAGGCGGTGCGGAATAGGGCAATCCACCGTGGTTTCGCTACAGTGCTTAACCAAGGTTAAGTCGGGGTTGCGCTATCCGTTTAACTCTTTAACTCTAGGTCCGCCTTTGGTTAGGGAGTTCAATTAACGATTAACAATCGAAAATTTCTCCATTAAGCGAGATTTCAATTTCCATTCCATGCCAGGGTATACCGAATTTCTTCTATGAATGGAGACTTATTCAACTGCGCCTGTTAAAACAATATTAAGGGAGACAATGACCAGAGATATACAGAATCTATACAATGGTTTGCCTCAATAATGGTATACACACAGAGTCAATCATTCCACAACTAAACAACCTCTTATGATTAAGGATTGGGATAGTTCAACGACTAAATGAGCACAGAAATCGTTTAATTAGAAACAACTGTTAGCACAGAGTTTTATTGCCAAAATTTCTCTTCGTCCCCTCCTCCCTCTGTACATCTGAAGGGTACAATTATATACATTACAGAGTGTGACTCTTCGGTTCCTCTATGAGGACCGTTCCGGAAACCAAAAGCCTAATTACAATTTATTCAATAACTGGATTGACAGCTAGACTAACTAACTATTCACCTTCTACAACGCTTAACTACTCTAAAGCAAAACAATCAGCTAAGGTATTGACACCTAGCTGTTACAATTTCGGGGGGTTTCGAATCCTCCTAGCCACAACATGTGGACAAAATCCTACATTGCTGGCTAGTGCCTAATGCCCCTGCATCAAAATACCTATAATCTTCTCCATTGAGCCCCTCAAAGTCTGAGAAGCATTAAACTGTATTAATTGAACCTATAGATCTTTTCTCTCATCCACCTCCTCATTTTTTCTATAAAATCTTCTTGAGGAGCATATTGTAAAGGGTTGGTTGTTGGTTGGTTGCAGAACTTTGATGTAATACTTGTGCTCGAAACTTTCTACGTGTAAATAGTGTTCATAGGCTCTTGAAGCTCTGTTTGTGATCAAATAAGTTAGGCTGAGAAGAGAAGATGATTGCTGAACTGAAACATTGGACTTGCAGAATGTAACTGGATTGACATCAACATACAAGCTGATTCCTGGGATCCTGGTCTATATCACTGGTGAAGTGATTCTTTCTGTGTTATTACTTTCCTTTCATGTATGTCGTTTTTTCCATTTATTCTCTGATAAAGAACAACGAGCATAGAGTTAGGATTTACTGTTTACAGTACCCTTCTCAGACTGATAAGCTTTATCTCAATGTTTTCCTCCAAATTGTGTGTTTAAGAATGACTTAAGTTAAGTGTAAACATTATCAAGGATTGTTGGTTTGCCCCTGTCTTGATGTGCAAAGCTTGAAAGGAATTTCTTGAATGTTATTTTCATTATGTGCTCAGTAGAGTTAAACTAGGAAAGTTTATGGTGTGCCCTGTCTCCTAGTCCTTTCTTCAAAGGTAATTCTAAATGTTTCCCTAAGAGTATGCTGAAAACAATTTAGATCTAAAAGTATCTTATATGATCTTAGGCTGCACTTTGTTTTTCTTATATGTTTTCATCCCTTCTGAAAGTAATTATGTGGATTACTGGATTGTTTGTCTAATGAGTTAGCTTTAATATGAACTTGTCCAAAGAAGTCTATGGTTAGCCCTGTCTGTTGGTTGGTTTTTAAATAGTTACTTAAAAGGCTTTTCTTGTTTGGAAAGACTGATAAATCCTAGTTGAAATTATTGTCTTTTTCCACCCCTTCAACACTTTTATTGTTCCATTCCATCATTTTATCTAAGAGATTGTGTGATATAGATGACTTGCCCCTTGGACCACTCTTGAAATTTTTGCACAATTAAACCCTTTTATGACTCCATAGCCCAATGGACTAAAAACCAACGTTATATCTATCCTATCAGCCAAAGCTTGCTTTGATTTCTTGCAACTTCACACCTTTGAAGCTCTTTCATTTTAGGACTTTCCACTCAACTTAAAATCATTCTCAACCATCCAAAACCAAACAAAAACCATCGTTCTTAATAACTAGCCTAATATCATACCCAAAACCCTTAAAGATAAATCAATCTTTACACTTATAGAGAGATCCCTCTTTGGATTTAGGAGGGCTAGATCCTAGAATCCCAAAGTGGTTCAAGTGTTCTCTCCATAGTTCTGGTCCCACCAATCTGCTGGAATTACCGGGAGATAACATTTCTGGAAACTCCGCGGGGGAATTTTTGAGTTAGTGAGAATCTAAGTACACCTTAGGACTCCAGAAAAACCTTGATTCAAGAACATTGTTTAGTGAGTAAAAGTAGTCCTCTTCAAGCACTACCAGGCAAATGGTAATCATGATTAAACTTATTTGAATCAGTGACAAAGTAAGTAAACCTTAGGATTCTCGTAAGAACTCATCAAACCTTGAAGGATCAGCTAGCTTAGCCATAAGAGTAAAATTTCTTTGTCTCATCACCGTAGTTAAGTGTTGAAACTAATTTAGGACACTCTTAGAACCCATAGGACTGAAATAACTCAGAAAACCCAAAAATATTTTAGATTGGTATTCAAATAAATATGTTGTTGGACCATAAAACCTTTTACCTCCAAAAGAGCTAAAAATTTCCACCTGGTGACTCCACAATCCTAAATAGAACTTAAGGCTCCACTGGGAAGACCCATTATCATCATAACATCATTTAAACTCAGTTAAAGGACTTTAGGATTAAAGTTTTCTTGTTTAAAGATCAGTTAGCCTCCTAAACATTGTCATATTTGGTTAAATTTTTTTTATTTAGTTGGGTCTGAAAAACACAGCATAGTGGCTCCTAGAAAGATTCATACTAGAGCGTACCTTGACCCTAACCCTCCTGAGATAGTTGATAACCCTGAAAGAATCCTTAGGAAGTCTCCTGAGGTTAAATCTTCAACTGTTTTCAGATCACCCCTTAGAGCTAATTCTATTCCTAAAAACCTTGTAGCTCTACAAGAATCACAAGTTGACTTGAGAAATCCATTTAGAACTAGGTCGCTTGATGATTTAGATCAGCTAGATTCAGAGTCTTCACTTTCATCCCCAGAAACAAGTGAACATCCTGGTAGTAGAGAAACTACACCACCTGATTTACATTTTCTTCAAGATTTAGGTGTCTCTCATCCAAGATCAGCTCAACAATCTATTGTTGTTAATCCACCTCTGTTCTTCATACATCCACTGTTCAAGCCACTACATTCCAACCCACTTTCCCTCTTGTTAATCCACCACTTGTAAACCCCCCACTATTTCCACAACCCCCTATCATGGCAACATGGTATGCTCCCCTTGTCCTTCCTTTACCCTTAGTCAATCTTCCACAGGACTATCATTCCAAGATACCCTTGTATGATGCCAGTAATGCAACTACTGCTTCACAACATGTGGATAAGATGAATGACTAATTTGACAGAAATGAAATTGATGATGAAACTATCAAACTTAGACTATTTGCTCAGAGTTTGGGGGAGAAGTAAGAAAATGGTTCAAAGGCTTAACCCCTCATAGTATAATGATCTCCAAGCCTTCCATCAGATATTCTTAAACAAATGGGAAGTCAAAAAGAACCCTCTCCAAATACTTTCTGATTACAAGAATCTCGAAAGAAACACTGGGGAAAGTGTACAAGCCTGTTGCACTAGGTTTAATAGCGTTTACAATGCCCTTCCCCCAGACTCAAAACCTCCAAAAGGCTTCGCTTTAAACAATTTTCTTGAAGGATTTGATCCTGAAATGGCCTATCAGCTAAGATAAAGAGATCCTTTAATCCTTGAAGATATGAAAAAGGGGGCTCTTGCTGTGGAAGTTAACTTAATGGAGAAAAGAGAGAGAATGAGGAATGAGAAGAAAGTGTCCTTCAGAGAGGAATCTACACCTTCCACATCTAGCTCAAAGATGGAGAGAGTGATGGAGGAGATGATGAAAAAAATGTGCATACTTGAGAGAGCACAAGCTAGTCAAAACCAAACTGCTCCTCAAAACATAAACCAAAACCAAAATCAGAATTTCAGAAGAAACTAGCCTCAAAGCAGACCAAGGGAGGATGATCAACAGATCACCCCTCCTTTTCATCAAAACTGTGTAGGTGAGTTTGAAGAAACATTAGAACAAGTAGAGGAGGATGATATAAACATTTTGGGAGTAGATAATGATGACTTTGAAGTTCATTACAATAGGAAACAAGGTCTATATACACCTTATGATGACAAGAGACCAGAAGATGAATATTACTATCAAGAAATGAAAAATGTCATCATAGAAAACACAAAGGAATATGACCTTAGAAGTAAAAAGAATCTGGAAACCCCCAACAAAAAAACCTTTGAAAAATCTTCACAAAACAACACTATGAATAAACCCAAAGTTATAAAACAGAAAGATTAAACAGTAGCTGTAAATTCTGATAAAAACAAAGAGAAAGGCACTCAAAACAATGAAAAACAGAGTGCAGACCTTAGTAGTGTTAGCACATCATCTAGTACTCTTGTTAAAACAATTCTAACCAATGTAAATAGAGGAAATCAACAAACTGATTTTGTTAATAGAGTGGCAGTTAATAAGGCTGAAACAAGCACTTCAAAGAATCAGATGCCTTTCAGGTTGGAGCAGGAAATTGTCAGAATCAAAATCTCTGTTCCTTTCATTGAATTAGCTACCCAAAATGTGTATAGGTACCAAATTTTGAAGGCTTTAAACATAGAAGAGAATAATGACACGGTCAACCTTAACGATGACCAGCCAGAGCTTATTTTTGGTCCTAAGATTGAAGGTAGATATCAAGAGGGACTGGTTCCTCCTTTTTATGTTAGTTTAAATGTTCATGACAAAATTTTGCATAATGCCATTCATGACTCAGGGGCCTCTCATAATTTAATGCCCAAATCTGTAATGGAGAGCCTAGGCCTTGACATCACTCGACCTTACAAAGATCTTTACTCCTTTGACTCAAGCAGAGTGAAATGTTTAGGAATAATCAAAGACCTCTGTGTTAACTTAGCAAAAATCCCAGCCAGATGTTTAGTAATGGATATTTTTGTGGCTAATGTACCCCCAAAGTATGGTATGTTGTTATCAAGATCTTGGGGAGCTAAGTTACAAGGAACTATGCAGATGGACATGACGTATGCAACCATCCCTATTTTCAATCAGACAAGAAGACTTTATAGGGAGTCCCATATGCAATACATGGTGACTAGCTAAGAGAGACCACAAAACTCCCCCCTTTATTCTATAAACACAGGCCTTGATTCATTTATCCTTTTCAACGATGAAACATTCAGTGAGCAAGTGACCTTAACTGAATTAATGGCAGATAGAGAGGAGAAGAAAGACAACACAGAAGTGTTAAAATAGTTTTCTAAACCAGAAAACTACAGCAAACCAAACACAGGTCTAGAGCTAAAAATCATTCATCCTTTTCTTTTAAACCTTGAAATTCAAGAAAGTAGTCCTCAACTCAATGAAAAACCTGAGGAGTTAAAACAAATTCAACAAAGTGCTGACCTTCAAGAACAATCCGAAAGCATGTTAGTTGAAGAGGATAGTAACCAAACAGCCGAACTCGAGAGTAGTCCTCTTTGGAGTATGAAATTCAACGGGTCTTGCACCAGGACCAATGCTGGTGCAGGAGTCTGGATACACAACACTCAGAACTACCACACGGAATGCCATTCCAACAGATTAAATTTTCAGTGTTCAAATAACATAGCGGAATACGAATCCCTTCTTTTAGGCTTACACCTGTTGAAGAAATTAGGAGCCAAGAGAATTAAAGTGCATGGGGATTCAGAGTTAATTATTAGGCAAGTAAATGGGGAATACAACGCCAAACACCCCAAACTTAGAGCCTATAGGAACGATGTCATGGATTTATTAAATATGTTTGAGGAATCACAATTGATTTTCGTCCCAAGAGAAAAGAATATCCTCGCCCATAGTTTAGCTTTTGCTGCTAGAACATGTTTAACACCATTTGAAACCAAACAATGCACAAATCAAATTAAATTCAGACCAGATGTTCCTGATAACGAGAAATATTGGCAAGTGTTTGATGGAGACAACAAAATAGAAGACTTCCTGCAATTCAGAAATGAATTTGAACTACCAAGTTCAGATTCAGACTATGAAACAAACTTCCCTAGTGAAGAAAATCCACTTGATGAAGAAGAAGAGTCTCCAGAGATTGCTGATGTAAATTTGTTGTCTAACAAACTTGAAAGCACAACAGAAATTAGTTCAGAGTTAGAAAAAGAAGATTTAGAGACTCTGCAATCTAACAATCAAAGTTTGCCAAAGGGTCTGGTCCCTTTAGAAGAGTTATTTGATTTCAATGACGTGGCCAAGAAGCCAAAGCTGGAGCCTATGGAAACTGAAGTTGAAGAGTGTAATATAGGCAATGAACTTAAACCAAAGATGATCAAACTGTCTAAAACTTTACCAGCTCACATCAAACTAAAATACATAGAGTTGTTTAAATAATTTTCTGATGTTTTTTCTTGGATTTATGAGGATCTGAAATCCTATGACACTGAAATAATTCAGCACAAGATACCTCTCAAGGAAAACCAAAAGACATTTAAATAAAAACGGCGTAAAACAAACCTTGTTCAGTTACCCTTGGTTGAGAAGGAAATCAAGAAAATGTATGAAGCTGGTATTATTGTCCCTATTAGATATTCTGAGTGGGTGTCTAATCTGGTGTCAGTTAGGAAGAAAACAAGAGAGATTAGGCTTTTCATAGAATTTAGAGACTTAAACAAAGCCTCATTGAAGGACAACTACCCTTTACCCAAAATGGACCATATTTTACAAAGGGTAGTTGGTTCTAAAATAATTTCTTTGCTAGATGGCTACTGAGGATACAATCAGATTTTAGTGCATCCTGATGATCAATTAAAGATAGCCTTTACTACACCTTGGGGCACTTTCATGTATGTGAAAATTCCCTTTGGTTTAATGAATGTTGGTGCTACTTTCCAGAGAGCCATGGATATTGCATTCTCGGAAGAATTGGGCTACTTCATCATTATTTACCTTGATGATGTCACTGTTTTTTCCAAGACAAATGAAGAGCACTTAGAACACTTGAGAAAAGTATTCGAGAAATGCAGAAAGTTTGGGATATCTTTGAATCCAAATAAAACATTGTTTGGTCTCCAAGAGGGTAAAATTCTTGGGCACATCATATCAGAAGAGGGGATAAAGATAGACCCAAAAAGGATTGAGGCTATATTGCAAATCACTCATCCTAGAAACATCAAGGAACTTCAATCTTTCATTGGAAAGATTAATTTCTTGAGAAGGTTCATACCCAACTTAGCTGAACTCCTTAGGAACATAACAAACATGCTGAAAAAGGATCAAGGAGTTAAATGGACCTTGGAAGCAAAGAAGTCCTTTGAACTGGTTAAACAAGTATTAACCAAAACACCAGTTCTAATAAGTCCTGATTTTTCAAAAGATTTTTACATTTTTTCATTTGCATCAGAACATACAATAGTTGCTATCCTATTGCAGAAAAATCCACAGGGATAAGAGTAGCCCATTGCATTCTTTAACAAGGCATTGAGAGATGCTCATATGAAGTACAAAAATATGGAAAAACAAGCCTTTGCCTTAGTCAAAGCCTTAAAATACTTCAGAGTTTACATTTTTCACTCCCATATCATTGCCTTTGTTCCAAATTAAGTTGTGAAAGAAATTCTAACACAAGACTCAGATGGTAAGAGAGGTAGGTGGATAGCTGTGATACTTGAATATGATTTAGAAATCAAGCCCACTAAACTCATTAAAAGCCAAGGTCTAGCTAGATTAATGGCTAAATCCAATTTTGAAGTTCTTGATATAAATATGATAAATGCTTTAGATGAATAAGAGGAATTTTCAACTCCCATTTTTGAAGACCATTTTATGAATTCCTCTTGGTATGCTAATATTCTATATGTTTTGCTCAATTTAAATACACCTCTTGGTTTATCAAAAACAAAGGAAAGGTTTTTAAAGTTAAAAGCTGTAAACTACTGCATTATAGCTAAATTTCTTTATTGGAAAAATGCAAGTGGGATATTGCTTAAATGTTTGCTTGAGAATGATGCAGAGAAGGTTAAGCACGAGTTCCATGAAGGAGAATGTAGAGGCCACCTCTACTGGAAGACAACAACCAACAAAATCTTTAGAGCTGGTTACTATTGGCCCACCCTCTTTCTAGATGCACACAAGATGATAATTGCCTGTCATAAATGCCAAATTTTTGAAGTCAAAAGAAAATTGCTTCCCTTACCTTTGCATCCAATCACTGTTGAAGCTCCTTTTCAACAGTGGGGACTTGACTTCATAGGAGAAATCCATCCACCCTCATCTACCCAACATAGATGGATTCTCACTACAACAGACTACTTTACCAAATGGATAGAAGCCATCCCTTCTAGGCAAGCCAATGACTTTGTCATCATAAAATTTATTGGAACTCATATCCTCTCTAGAATTGGTTGTCCTAGGAAGATCATCACTGATAATGCAGCTGCATTTGGATCCGAGAATATGGTTGAATTCCGTCACAAATTTGAGATTACATTGGGTCATTCTACTGCTTATTACCCTCAAGGTAATGGGTTAGCAAAATCCTCAAACAAAATTTTGGTGAACATAATCAAGAAGTTGCTAGAGGACAACAAGAATTCTTGGCACACAAAGCTAGTACATGCACTCTGGGCTGACAGATTGACACTTAAAAAATCTATTGGAATGTCACCCTACCAGCTTGTGTATGGAATAGATGCAATTTTTCCAACCAGCCTTGGTGTACCAGTTATGAAGTTGATTCAAGAAGTGCAGTCTGAAGACAATGACATGATCAAAAGAATAAATCAGACTATACATCTTCAGCAAACCAGAGAGGAGGTTTATAATAGAGCATTACAAAAGCAAGAGAGCATCAAGAAGTTTTTTGATAGGAGAACAAAGGCCAGCAATTTCAACATTGGGGACAAAGTGTTATAGTGGGATTCAAGGAGAGAAGATAAGGGAAAGCATGAGAAATTTGATAACTTATGGCTTGGCCCTTATGTCATTCATTCTTCTGCTGGTAAAAATGCCTATTTCTTGCAGGAATTGAATGGAACTGAACTGTTTTGGGGTCCTGTCAATGGCAGGATGCTAAAGCATTATTTCTCTTGATCCTATCATGTTTGAAAGCCATTTTATGTTTTTCTCATTATAAATATTTCATCCATCATTGCATTCAAAGTTAGAAAAATAAAAAATACAAAAACAATAAAATGAGAAAAGAGGGCAGATTGTAAAACAAGAAAGGTACAACCCCATACGAAAAAAGAGAAACAAAATCTGAAAGTGTGCAAGCTCAAATGCCACTCCTAAAAAACACACTCCTAGTTAGTCATACAACCTAATCATGACTAATTAGTTTTAAATTTACTACTGATAAGTTAATGAAATATATTTGCCAAACAGTTTAATCTTGGCTTATCACTTAGGTAGATTAGGACAGAAAATACAGGTTCAAACAAGCTCAAAATCCGAACCTAAGATTTCAAAAGAAGAATGACTCTAATATGTTTGAATCATGAGTCAAAGAACACAAGTGAACTGGTTCTAATATACCCAAAACTTGAACCAGAGAACAAAGAGAGAGCAGCTCAAACAAATGTAAAAACAGAGCTGAAGAAAAGAGAAGGATGTGCTTAGAACTTTCAGATCTTAAGCCTGCGCCACTTTTGATTTAATTTTCTGCAAATAATAATCTATGTGTAGCTTTTTTTTATGCCATAGATCAGAAACAAGTTAGACTGTTTAATCCTGACTTGTATGCTTTTGAATTTCTTGTTTTAGAAATTAGAGAATAAAAATTTGTTAGATAGCTTAATCCTAACAGATAGTAGTTAGGTAGAGAAGCTTATGAACTCAACTATTTAATCTGAGTTCATGGAGAAATGAGAAGTAGACTTAGATTATTTTTTTTCTTTCAAAAGAATAAAATCTTTGTAAAAGAGTTTTCCAATCCAAATGCACTCTAAAAAGGAAGAAAAAATGTTAGATCAGTAGGATTGGGTAGGTAGAAAGCTTGTTTGATAGAGTTCCATTGTTTTTCATGGCTGCTAACATTATCAGAACAAAAGAAGATCATCCAAGTGAAGAAAGTTGCATCCCAATGGATGAGGCATTGATCAACTCCCAGAGAATACAAGTACGAAGTTCTTGATGCCTTCAAGAAGGCGCCATCCCCATGTGGAGCCACTGTTAGCCACCTATAAAATTTGTCATATCAAATGGTGACTAAATCATTTTTGAAGCCTTCAAGAAACAAGTTTTATTGTTAAAATTATTAATTCTTGAAGTCTTGTGAAGATGACTTATCCTTTGATTAATATTCAGTGCTGTTCCCCTTTCAATTATGAAAATCTGTTGTTTTCATGAAGAAAAGACTGCTGCAAAAATCTCCATTTTCCCCTCATTTTACCGCTCCTTTCCTTCCTAATTGACCTTCATTTTATCCCCTTTTTCCCATAAAAATTCCTCTATTTTCCCTTTTTCCTTTCATAAAAACCCCTTTGATAAGGTTTAAACTCCTTTTTTGCCTTATCGGAAGTTTTCAAATTCTTTAAAAACCTTGAAAAATCATAAAAGACCCATTTTTGCATTATAGGCCTTAAGCCCTTTTGGCCCTAGCCCCCAAACCACTTCCCCACCATAAACCCACGCCCTGGAACCAAGCGTTAAAGCCCGAAGGCACTTATCGCATCGGAACTTCTAACGAGTGCATTCCTTTTGTTGCGTTAAAATTCCCCGATGCGATTGGCCCCCTTGATTTAAACTCCCGATCCCTTGTTCCCTTTGTAAAACCAATGGCCCTGCAATCGGGCGCTAAAAATTATAATAAACCCTCCCCGAAGCCCTTTTCCTTTTGTATTTTTATAAAATACCCCATTTTTTATGTTATAACGTAACCCACCGGTTCATGGCTGGGAGAACCTCCATCATTGATCTTAAACCAATCAACGGGCTTCAGAATCTCACATCGGAGATTTCATTTTGCGCATTTTAATATTTTATTACCCCCCCTCCGATTGGCCCCTTCCGATGGGTTCTCAACCGTTGATCTTCCCCACCAGGCTTAGATCCAATGGCCCACATCGCTCCATCCCAAGGCCATCCCTCTGCCTTTGGACCTCCGCAGACAATCTCTGCCATTGATCTTGTTAGACTCCGTCTTGTCAGCCCGCTGCAGTCAAATTCACCAAGGTTCATTTCTCGTCATTTGCAGTCATTAAAGAGTCATTTTAATTCTTGATTCTAGGGTTTGGTCTTCAGAAGGCTTCAATAACATGTGCAGGCCAAAGGAAGGTTCAGTAAGTGTTTATTTCAGGAATGTCATCATCAATAATGTGAGATTGATTCTTCTTCAAAACCCTGTTTTGAAGAAGAAATCATCAAATGTGTTTTTTAGAATATGTATTTGTCAAATATTTCAAATTCTCCAGCTCTTCAAATGGCAGCGGCTTCAGCAGCTTCTATTCCTGCAAAATGCACTATGTGGCGCGCTACGCATATAGCCCCAAGGCTGGAAAACAACAGTTCATCACCCAAATTCTCATCAAACCACTTCATTTGTTTGCAAGTAAGTTATTTATGCCTGCTCAGTGATTCGTGGATTTGTTATGGTGTTTCGAATGTGAAGAAAACAAGTGTTTGATATGGTGAACATCAAACCCTACGTTTATACCAAATCTGCTCCTAGGGTTATGCATAAAGTTTGAAGATTGTGTTGGTGCTAAATTCTTGCCATTTGTCAACCTTTTCTTTGTATTCCATCACTGTTGTCACTACCATGTGATCATATCGTCGTCCCTTCCCCATATTCATTATCCTCATATCCCTTTATACTTTTGGTTCCCATGTGAAATCCCAAACCCTATTACTTACTACTACATTCCTCCATTGACAAAAGCCTAATCTCCATAACATTCAAGGGTTGTTTCTTTGTCCTTGATTCCACTTGACTCACTGATATGTTGCCATTTCATTTCACTCCTGTCCTTAAAAACTATCCCCCATCACCATATCCCATTCCTATCTCACTTATAGGGGTTCTCAATCCCTCATTCCCTTTGGCACGCATTGGGCGATTGGAGACAAAGACACCAAGGTCTCATTTCTCATTTTCAACAAGCTGAACATACACATTGCAACACCATGACTGACAACAACACATCATACAACCGAGACAGTGTTTTCACCACAGGGACTGCATGCACCAGGAGAACACTAAAACGACAGAAGAGGCCTGATCCACTCCAGATTTTGGCCGAGGCTTCATTGGCTGGGCATGATACATGATGGAGGGTCTTCACTCCGAATTTGAGCAAATTCGGAGAATTTTTTGTCATTTTGAAATATTTTGGTCTCAAAACAGATTTTTCAGCTATACGAGTAGTGCCTCGACGCGCTCGCTTTTGATTGGGACACTTGCTGGAGGAAAAATTTATATTTTTTGGTTTTTCATGGTAATTTATGCATGCTCAAGTATTTCCAAAGCATTTCATCAAGTTCTGGATGAACAAAAGGCCCAAAAACACCATGAAAACCACCTTGCTGCCACCTTTTGCACCAGCAGGAAGTACGTCTGGGAGAATGAAGTTTTGGAGGGGAAAATGAGCTCCAAATTGGGAAATTCCACTTGGGTTGGATAGCCAACATCCAGGGATTTCCAACGAGCTATCATGAGCTCAATTTGGATGCCAGGAAGTGCCCCAAAAGTAGGCTGAAAGGCGCGCTACGCATATGGCT
Source organism: Pinus albicaulis (assembly GCA_034641835.2). Taxonomy (NCBI): domain Eukaryota; kingdom Viridiplantae; phylum Streptophyta; class Pinopsida; order Pinales; family Pinaceae; genus Pinus; species Pinus albicaulis. Next base: position 468,763,285 of record CM076575.1, read on the forward strand.
CAGGCGCGCTACGCATATAGATTTTCGGTCAATGTTTCACCTTCCAGCTCAGAATTTCGGCCAGTTGGACCAGTTTTGATTGTGGATGTAATTTTTGAGTTATCTTGATGTAATTTTATGGTTGGCATGTAAATTTGGCTCACTTTTACCTATTCTAGAAGATTCACTTCTAAAAAGTAAAAATCAAATGAAAGAATCAATTTCCTTCCTTTTAGAGGCAAGTTGTTTGGCTGCCTATATTCTAGCTCCTTGTTTAGAATTAGTTGGAACTGCTCCTAGAAGGAGGAATTCGACCCCTAGAGGTGTGGGAAGGGGTTAGGATGATCTATATGATGTAATTTCTTAATCATTTTCAGAGGTTGGATAGGTTGGACTCTTGGGAAACTTTTGGCACACTATTGTACATATTTTTCATATTTTGGCTAAGGAAAGACCAGAGGTTTTGTAGCACCTGTTGGGATTCTTGTGGCTTTCAGTTCTTGATGGTGTTTTCTCTCAGTTTATTGTAAGTTATTTCATGTTTAATGTATGCAATCTCTTCTTATGCTTCTGAAACTAAATGAATGAGTAGATGAGGTTGAATCCATTGTTTACAGTGCTTTGCCTTTGAATTCGTTTAGTTTTACATGTTTTCGCCTGTTTGGAGAGGATCCAAGTTCTTATTTTCCCTCTTCAGCTCCTTGTCGTTCTGATCTATCCATATACCCAATCAAAAGCATCAAGACTACTGCCTACCTCACCCCAACTCGAATTCTGCAAAGATCTGGCCTTATCCCCGGACCCAAAAAATTGTTTTTCCCATTTCTCCAACAAAAACCCAAAAAATCAAAATCAAAATTTCCTATCTCTTTACTAGCCTAAAATCAGTATTCATTGTTCATTATAAGTCATCTCAGCCCCTCTGAAAACCTTTTTCCGAGATAGACTCGGAGAGAGCCCTCTCCTGTCCTCGTAGGGCTAGCTATGAGGCTGAGCGTGTTTTGATGTAGCCTTGAGTTTTACCTTATTTCAGCCTAAGGTAGATTTGAGTGCTAACAGATCTGATCCTCAAATCGACGGTCCTCGTTCAATCGCATCGGAGATTTTCTGTGCACCATTCCTCTCTCCTCTGTTGATTGTTAATCCAACGATGAGATCTAGGCCGTCCATTGGATACCATCCGACGGTCCAGATTCAAACCCGCAACCTTTGCTAATTTTATACGAACCCCGCTGTGTAATGTTTTTCGGTGAATCTCTGTCATTGATCACTGCAGATCAATGACTCACATTAACCCTTTCTCCGCCTAACCTCTACCTCATATGTCTTTACATTAACCCCGAGATTTAATCTGGACCGTTCATTCCTTGATCCAACGTTCCAGATTCAACCCGATAGGCCCAACTCCTTTGGGTCCTACCTTTTCCCAGATCAGATCTCTGCCATTCATTCCTATGATCGGACGGTTAAGATTGAAACCACCTTCCCCTGCACCACCTCTTTCCATCCTTGTATCTTGTCTTATCGCGCTCTCTCCATGACCGTCTGATCTGATCCCCCAGATCTGACGGCAGACGCGCAGTTTCACATGAGTTTTATCCCGAAAGATAATGTTTCAAAATTACGTGACGTAGGCAGTTTCAAAAGGCCGCGTGTCAGCCAGTAACGCATATCACGTTCGAAAAGTTAAAACTACCCTTCCTCCATTCTGCAGCGCGAAAACTGTTGCCATTTCAAAACTCTCTATGCACCTGCACATCAAAAAGACACAGCAAATCTTAAACAAACAAAAAGTATCAGTTGGACAACATGAAATCAAAGCAGAAAAATGTTTGAAGATGATTAAACACAGTTTTGAGGGATTACGGCTAAAATCAACAGTTAAAAGCCTAATCCACTCAATTGAAGACAGTTTGAAGAACAGAAGACAGGAATTAGGCCTAATTAAGCCTAACACACAGAACTAAAGCAAATTAACAGTGTTTAGAGAAAAACAATAATATATTTCTATCTGAGAAAGCCTCCACTACCACATCAGAGGCTAATTGAATCCTCTCAGCTACCAGAAGCCACCTGCAGCCTCAAAGCTTTCAAAGGAGGCAGAGTTATTACCTCAGTCAGTGATATTTGCCTCAATACAGCCGAACAGTTAATTCAGCCAAAGGAACTTATTGTAAACTATCAGCAGAGTTATTGCAAAGATAAGAATGAGCCTTAAAGTCAACAAATCTTCCCAGCGAGCTTAAAACTTAATGTAAACCAATTAATACAAAGGAAATACTTGTGATCTTCTCCATTGATTCCCTCAAAGGCTCAGAAGCATTAAACTGTATTAATTGAACCTATAGATATTTTCTCTCATCCACCTCCTCGTTTTTTCTATAAAATATTCTTGAGGAGCATATTGTAAAGGGTTGGTTTCTAGTTGGTTGCAGAACTTTGATGTAATACTTGTGCTCGAAAATTTCTACATTTAAATAGTGTTCAGAGGCTCTTGAAGCTCTGTTTGTGATCAAATAAGTTAGGATGAGAAGAGAAGATGATTGCTGAAATGAAACATTGGACTTGTAGAATGTAACTGGATTGACATCAATATACAAGCTGATTGTTGGGATCCTGGTCTATATCACTGGTGAAGTGCTTCTTTCTATGTTATTGTTTTCCTTTCATTTATGCCATTTTTTCCATTTATTCTCTGATAAAGAACAACGAGCATAGAGTTAGGATTTACTGTTTACAGTACCCTTCTCAGACTGATAAGCTTTATCTCAATGTTTTCCTCCAAATTGTGTGTTTAAGAATGACTTAAGTTAAGTGTAAACATTATCAAGGATTGTTGGTTTGCCCCTGTCTTTATGTGCAAAGCTTGAAAGGAATTTCTTGAATGTTATTTTCATTATGTGCTCAGTAGAGTTAAACTAGGAAAGTTTATGGTGTGCCCTGTCTCCTAGTCCTTTCTTCAAAGGTAATTCTGAAAGTTTCCCTAAGAGTATGCTGAAAGCAGTTTAGATTTAAAAGTATCTTATCTGATCTTAGGCTGCACCTTGTTTTTCTTATATGTTTTCATCCCTTCTGAAATTAATTATGTGGATTACTGGATTGTTTGTCTAATGAGTTAGCTTTAATACGAACTTTTCCAAAGAAGTCTATGGTTAGCCCTGTCCTTTGGTTGGTTTTTAAACAGTTACTTAAAATGATTTTCTTGTTTGGAAAGACTAATAAATCCTAGTTGAAATTATTGTCTTTTTCCACCCCCTCAACACTTTTATTGTTCCATTCCATCATTTTATCTAAGAGATCTTGTGATATAGATGACTTGCCCCTTAGACCACTCTTGAAATTTTTGCACAATTAAACCCTTTTATGACTCCATAGCCCAATGGACTAAAAATTAGCATTATATCTATCCTATCAGCCAAAGCTTGTTCTAATTGCTTGCAAATTCACACCTTTGAAGCTCTTTCATTTTAGGACTTTCCACTCAACTAAGAATCATGCTCAACCATCCAAAACCAAACAAAAACCCTCGTTCTTAATAACTAGCCTAATGTCATACCCAAAACCCTTAAAGATAAATCAATCTTTGCACTTATAGAGAGATCCCTCTCTGGATTCAGGAGTGCTAGATCCTAGAATCCCAAAATGGTTCAAGTGTTCTCTCCGCAGTTCTGGTCCCACCAGTCTGATGGAATTACGAGAAGATAAAAATTCCTTCTGCTTTTCATCAAATCCAACGATTGATAATTCATCACACTCCACATCCGATTTATGCATATATCCAACGGATATCACATTCCAAGATGCATAACATTTAACGTGCCTTTTTAACACCATCGGGTCCACACCTTTGTTAACCCCTGTGCAACTTTGGGTGCAAACACCATCGGATCTCAATCATTGATGATCGAACGGCTATCACGTTCAATTATCCCCGACGACTTATCACTCAAAAGTCACACGAAACTGGCGGTTTCATGCCCGTGACGTGTCACAGTCTTATTTGATCACGTTCAATTTCAATAAAACCACTTACCACTCGAAGGCTGTGCGAAAACCATCTATTGTTTTCCGAAACTGCCTTCACTGTTCACTATGATGCTACTCACAGTTCCGCTACGCCGTTGACTCCTAATTCCACATCTAATTTCTTTCATTACACCTCCTCCATATACTTGTTCAAACAAACCATCGATTCATTTCACTGCACTATGACTTCTCCTTTACTCCATCGTTCTCCATTATAGTAAAAACCCCAAATGGGTAGCCGCAACCCACTAATACATTAAACCCTGTGTGACATCTCTGCATATCTCACTTCACTACAATAATCCCATAGCTCAAAAATAACGGAAATTCTTCTTCCATTTTTGTCTAATTTGCTCGTAGGCTTACAAAACAAAACCCTAACTGTTCAAAAAAAAATTCTTCTAGTCTAAACCCTCCTCTTGTAGCCTATGCCACTTTACTTTCTTTCTTTGCAACAATTCCATCTAAAACTGATCTGCTCCCTTGTCTTGGTGCTGCTCCTTTGTGCTCCTTTGCCATCAATGACAATATTTCCAACACTACATAGGACCAAAGTGTATTGTTATGACGAAGCCATTGAGTGCTTGGATGAAAATGGGGAGAATAGAATCTTATAGGGTAAGAATAAATCAACATCAGTTAGGATGGTGACACCTATGTAGGAAAAGCATAGTCATAGAAAAGGGTGTGTTTTATTTGCAGTGCACATTTCTAGTGATATAGGTAAGAAGAATGAGGATGAGGAGATATTGAGCAGGTACCTGATCTTACAACAGATTTAGGATGTGTTTCCAGCAGATATCTCAAAGTTTCCACCTCGTAGAGAAGTGGTATCTTCCATTGAGTTTGTACCAAGGGTAGCACCAGCATTAAAGGCACCATACAAGATGAGAACTCCAAAATTAGTAGAACTAAAGTTGCAGTTGAAGGAAATTCTTTACAAGGGATACATTAGGACAAGTGTATCACCATGGGGTGCACCTGTATTGTTTGTGAAGAAGAAGGATGGTAATCTCAGGTTATGCATTAATTACAAGAAGTTGACCTAGGTGAGCATCAAGAAAAATTATTTGTTCTCAAGTATTGATGACTTATTTGATTAGCTAAAGGGAGTAACAATATTCTAAAAGATTTATTTGATATTTGGATATCATTAGGTACACATCAAAGAAGAGGATAATTACAAGACAAATTTTCAGACCAGGTATGGGCATTATGATTTTGTTGTAGTTCCATTTGGTTTCACTAATGCTCTAAATATCTTTTTGTGCTTGATGAATAATGTGTTGCGTTTGTATCTGGAAAAATTTGTTACTATATTCAATGATGACATCTTGATATATTCTACGAATGAGGAAAAACATTATGAGAATTTATAAACAATGTTGAGATTGTTAAGAGATCATCAATTGTATGCTAAGTTTAATAAATGCATCTTCTTTCAGACAGGGGTACATTACTTGGGGCATGCGGTCTCCAAGGAAGGCATAACAGTGGATCTAGAGAAGATAATAGCTATCATGGAGTGGAAGCTCCTACAACTTCTCCTAGATTTCATATCCTATTACGTCATTGTCGAGGAAAGGTAAGAAGTTTTGAACAGTTGAAACGATTGTTAACAAATGATCCAATGTTAAATATTGTATATCCAAACAAAGAGTTTGCAGAGTGTATAGATGCTTTCTACAGAGGTCTTGGTTGATTCCTCATGCAGGAGGGATAGGTAGTAGGTTATGAGTCACATAAACCGAGTGAGCACGAGTAGAACTATTCAACACATGATATTGAGTTAGCAAAGATCATTCATGCATTGAAGATGTGGAGGAACTATCTTCTTGGTAGGAGGTTTGTACTGATGAGTGATCGCAGTGGGTTGAGATATTTTTTTATACAACTAAGTATGAATGCCATGAAAGCTAGATGGTTGGCCATGATTGGTGATTTTGACTTTGAGATTAGGTATATCAAGGGAAAATAGAATAGGGTTGTAGATTATCTTAGCAAGTGAGTACCAGTGATTCATATAGAAACTATGAGTTCTTATGGGATAGAATTACAGGATCAGATTTCATATGAATGTAAATAGGATGATAGGTATAAAGAGCTTATGCACATGTTACAACAAATCAGGTACAGACACATGTAGTGGTGCACGTATAGGTACAGGTTAACAAGATGTCGAGTATCATCTCTTAGCAGATGGCTTGATTAGATTTAGGGACATGATATATTTGTGAGACAGTAGTGAGCTCAAGAATATTATTTTGAGGGAGTTTCATGTGAAACCATATTCAGGTCACCCAAGATACTAGAAGACATCGATAACAGTGAAGAAATTTTATTATTGGTCGCATCTGAAGAAAGATGTGGTAGAGTTTGTGGCTAGGTGTTTGGAATGTTAGCAGGTAAAGGTAGACTATAAACAGCTAGGTGGATTTCTCCAACCAATTGTGATCACAAACTGGAAATGGGAGGTCATTTCCATGTATTTCATTACAGGTTTTTCGAGTACATCTAGACAACATGATTCTATCATGGATTTGGTGGACAGGTTGACAAAGGTAGCACAATTCATTCTGGTGAAGTTTAAATATTCATCTAGTGATGTATCATAGGTATTCATCATAGATGTGGTCAAATTGCATGGTGTTCTAAAGAATATTGTGTCAGACATGTATGTGAATTTCACTTCCAAGTTTTGGAAGGAGTTGTTTGCAGGGTTAGGTACAAATTTTTCCTTCAATACAACTTATCATCTGCACACAGATGGTTAGACAAAGAGGGTCAATAAGATATTGGAGGACATGTTGAGGATGTATGTGATGCATAAACAAAGGATATGGGAGAAGTACCTTCCATTAGTTGATTTTTCTTACAACATTGGTTACTAGGAGTCATTGAGGATGAGTCTGTTTGAGGCATTGTATGGGCGGAATTATAATACTCCCATCAATTGGATTGATCCAGTTAACAAGGTATTGATAGGACCAAACATGTTGGTAGAGATGGAACATGAAATGTAGGTGATCAAGCATAGGACAGGCAAAAAATATATGTAGATCGGAACAAATTGTTTTAAGGAGTTTCAGGTTGGGGAATAGGTGTACTTGTGCATCAAGCCAAAGAAGAGCTCCTTACGGATTGGATCATGTGTGAATTTGGAACCTCGATTTGGTGGACCTTTCAATATTCTTGAAAGGATTGGGCCAATAGCCTATCGACTTGCACTGCCTCCGACAATTAAATTCCATGATATTTTCCATGTATCATTGCTTAAGAAGTATGTTAAATATGTTGATCACGTGATTGAATGATCTATATTGCAGGTGGATCCAGAAGGAAAATTCTAACCAGAACCACAGTGTATATTCCAAAGAAATATCATCATGCTCTTGAACCGAGCATTCGAGCAGGTTAAAGTGTCGTGGAAGACTTTGGGCCCGAGGAAGCTAAATGGCATATGGTGGATCAGATGCAAGATATGTATCCTTATTTATTCGTTGTTTTAGAGAATTCCCTTGATATATGATTTGGTATGATGTTTTGGTATATGTACATATATATATGGATTTAAATACCGCATTGAGTTGTGTTATAAAGCTCCAATAAGCGGTATGGTGTCATGTCATTTTGGTTTTCATGTTGTTATGGTTGTCATGTTGGTTTTCTTCTGAGCAGGTTGATCATTGAAAATACTACAACGAGCTAAGTTATAAATCTCCATGAGTAGTATGTTTTTCTTTCAACATTCTTCTCAGTTATAGGTGTCATTGTAACAACCTTGACGGAAATTCCATGTAATAAAAGTTAATAAAGGAACAATAATAATCATTGTTATGGGACACTTATTCCATGTTGAATGTTGGGAAAATACATCCTAGTGCGGGTGTTCATTTGGTTTATTATGGCTAAGGAAATGGCAAAGGATTTGGAAAGGAAAAGTGGCATTAATTGACATTTTATTTATGAAAATAATGGAAATTAGGAAAAAGGGAAGGTGAAAGGTCATAGGTTGCATGTGAGGAGGAAAATGAAGGAAAAATAATAGAAAATGAAGAAAATAGAGGCCACAATAATAAAAAGGATTTTGAGGATCAGTTCATGGATTTTTTTCAATTCAGTTTTGGAGCTCTACTCTATTCTCTCTCTCACACACTCTTGGACACTTAGAGTTATCTTGGAGCATTTCAGCTTTGGATAAAGAAAGGAAAAGAAGGAAAAGAGGAAGCAAATATCAATAAAGGAATCACAGGATCGAGAAGCTACAATGGTTTTACTTGTAGGTATCGATTTGCATGTATTGCTTCCTTGCTATATTTTACATGCATGGTTATGCATGTGTGTTCTTGGTTCTCTTGTTTTCATTCACACGGGTTTTTCCAAGTGTGACAGTGTTCGTCGGCATTTCCTTGCCATTTTCGGATAGCCATGGTGTAATGAGGCTTTTTCAATGTTTTGGATGAGTTGGATTTCCAAATGCACTCGAAGTTGAGTGGGGTGGTATCAAGATTATTCACAAGGCCTAGGAATCCCTTGATCGGTGAATGGCAATATACGTGGTAATGCTCAATGGTAGTAACCTTGAGTGGGCCTAGGAATCCCAGGTTGTGATACAGGGTAAATCCCAGAGGGTGGAGACCTTGTAATCCTAGGAATCCCTTGAATGTTAATGACGGGATACACGGTAAAGTCAAGAGCTTGAAATGGAAATATTCCTCACGGTTTAGGTGGACAGATCCAGTGGAATACATGCTTGTGTATGGCCTAGTGATCCGGTGAGGATTTTAGTAAATTTGGGTTCTATTGATGAGGGTGAAGTGATTTATCCTTGGTAATCCTTGGTTGGTTATTTTTGTTTTAAGTCCCACATTCATGCTTAGAATATGGCATAGGGTGATTTGCTAAAGAGAGATTTGGCTCAGCCAATGTATGGTCAAGTGGAACGTGGTAGTCCCATACTAGGTTGGATTTTTCATTCATCAATAAGAGTTTCTTCTCCTTGGTATTTTAAGTGCAAATGTATCGGTTTATATGTGGACTATATGGTTGTTGTATTCTTATTATTTATGTTGGTTATATGATGGTTATGAGAATGTTTTATGACAATGATGATGTATTGCTCTCAACATGTTTTGATTTTTAAATGAATGAAAACTCAATATATGACCTAATAGATGATAATGTAGTTAATGTGATAAAGCACCAATGATTCTTAGCGATTCTCAGATAAGTATGACACCCCTATGCTCAAATATGTTGTTTAAACCCGTAGAATTCTTGTGACATGTTTGACGAAATTATTGTCATGGCTAGTAGGGGTCCATTCAAGGCTTTTTTATATAATTAGAATTAACATCATTGTCTCTATCTTTCATTTAATTTCTATAAATTTCATGAAGTTCTGGGAAGTGACTAGATCCTAGCCCTAGAATTCAGCCTTAAATGTTGTAGTCGTTGGCCTAGAAATGGCAAAAAAAGGCCACATTCACACTCAAGTAGGCTCATGGGAGTGACTCAGACCCATAGTCGCTTGGAGGACTTGGGAAGGGAGCGAATAGGACTCTAGGAGCTTGAATTCTTGAGTTTCCTGAGGGGTTGGTCACCTAGAAAGGTGGGGTAGCTCCCAGATGTTTTTTTGGTTGTGTGGATGATCAGTTTAGTTGTATTTTGTCGGTTCCAATTCCTTAAGGTGACTTAGGAGGTTGAATCAAATCATAGTAGCCTCTCGTCACTTTTTTACCCCAACGGACTGGTTCATTAGGGTAAATGTGGGAGGAGGGTGTTACACTATGTGTAAGTCCAAAGGTAAGTGTTGCAAACTTGTGATTGATAGTGGTAGCAATGATAATCTAGTCTATATTAAAATGGTAGAAAATATAAAATTGAAGAAGACAATACATCCTATACCTTATAAGGTATCTTCGTTACAAAAAGGTCATCAAGTTTTGGTTTTTGAGAAATGTAAGGTAGAATTTCAAATTGACATTTATAAAGATGAAATTGTGTGTGATGTATTTCCAATGGACATCTACCATATTTTTCTAGGAAGGCCTTGGCAATACGACATGGATGTAACACATAATGTTAACCAAAACAATTACAATTTTGAGAAAGATGGGAAATTACATACACTTTTACCATTAAAGGATGCAATCATTAATCAAGTGTTAATGCTGGATAGGAAAGAATTTTGTAAGGACGAATAAAAATGCAAGGAATGTGAACGAGTAATTGAGGTAAGTCACTTGTTTCTAGAAAAACAATATTTTTTCAATGAACGTGAGAATATGATAATCAATGAGATGTTTATGGTAGAAAATAGAGATCAACCAAGAATTTCCATGAGACAAATGGTTACGAATGAGGATATTTTAATAAATGAATAACTAAAGAATGTCAAGGATAAGGTTGTTTTGGAAACCAATGAGAAGTTAATGTGTTAAAATCTCCAAATTCCAAATGAAGACAACCATAATGCAGAATATTTTGGACCAGAAATGGAAGCAATCAACAAAGCAAGTACCTTGAGAACCATAAATAAAAATTTTCAAATTAATTATGAAAGGTTTGTTTCATGCGCAGGAAAGATGGTTTCAATTGTATAGGTTCAGGCCCCTCCAAAGAAGTTCCTAAAGGAATTATCCAAAAGAATTGATAGAGCTAACTTTCCAAGAGCATACCAAAATAGACTTTATTTGTTTAATGGAGAACCTTGGGATGCTAGAGAAAATTTAAGTCATCATGAAAAATTTCAGCCAAAGACAAGTTACAACAAAGGGTTAAAGATCTCCTGGACAAGAGTCTAGGAATATTTGGTTCTTCAGGAGTCTAACGCAGGAGCATCAAAAAACGTTTATAAAATTTATTAGATATTATTATTTTTTGAGGTAGTTGGATTCCTCATGTAATGATTTTTATTTTTTAATAATTAGTTGGACTTTAGAAACATAATATTATGGATTAGGTAAGAGAAAAAAAAATAGTCTTAGTTTTGAGTTTTCCAAATTAGTTACTAAAATAATGGGTCTTATCCACTTATTATGGATCTTGATCCTATTTTAGATTTAGAATTGTTTTTATAAATTAGTAAGTATGTGGAGAAATAGAGAAGGTAAAAAACTATCTTGTTGTAATATTTTTTTTTCAATATATGATATTATTTTGGTTTGGTGGAGTATTGCAAATGAAAGTACATGTAGTGTAATGTTTTCTTTGATGCATATTCCAAGAAAATGTCAGCAAATGGAAAATAATAATGAAGCCAATATTATATTGTAAATATTTTGATCTTAAATGAATTATATCTGAATTTTGAGTGTAATCGTTGTGTGGGTTTTTAATTTTGTGGATTAGAATTTGTAGGCAGTTGCAGCTTGCATTAGAATGTAGATATTTAAGTTTTAATTTAGATATAATAATAATAATAATAAAGTGCATCTTTGTTGTTCCTTTCAGAAATTTTTTGGGCTGCATTGTATGTAAATATGGAGTGTGCGTGGACCCTACCAAGGTTGCGGCAATTGCCAATATGGATCCTTCGGGGAATGTTAAGAAATTGAGATCAACATTGCGACACACTAGCTACTATAAAATATTCATCTGCAACTACACCCTCATCACAACTCCAATGGAAAGTTTACTTAAGAAGATAGAACAATTTATATGGGCCGAGGAGTGTACTGAGGCATTAAATATACTAATGATAAGTTGGTGAGTGCATCAATTTTGGTATACCTGGATTGGAATAAACAGTTTCACATACATATTGTTGCCTCAATCAAGAAAAGGAAACATGGACCATCCAATCTACCTTTCCAGTAGGAATCTATAGACAAAAGAAAAAGAATTACACAATAACAAATAAGGAGGCACTTTCGATGGTATATTCACTACAAAAGTTCCGCCATTACCTTTTGGGAGGACCTTTCAAATTTTTTACAGAACACTCTGCAATAAAATATCTAGTGAACAAGCCTAAATCGGAGGGAACATTTGTAGATGGTTTCTACTATTCCAAGAGTTCACATTCAAATTAATTTTCAAGCGAGACAGACTGAATGTCATACCTAACCCCTTATCACGACTTGATGATCAACTACCATATGCAGACTTATTCAAGGTAGAAGTAGTGACAGACTACTTGGAGGATATCACAACATTCTTACCTACATGGGAATGCCCGAAGGATTACAAAACAACACAAAAGATACATATGGTAGTCAAATATTCTGATTATCAATTAATTGCAGGTCAAATATACAATATTGAGCTAGATCACATATTGCGAAGGTGTGTACTGGACCATGAAAGAGAAAAATTTCTATGGGAAGGGAACTCAGGGGTTGTGGGAGGACAAGTTGGAGGGAAGAGTACCGCAAGGAAGATTCTACAGATAGGTATGTGGTGGCCCACTATTTACAGAGACACAAAGGAATATGTAAAGAAGTGCGACATGTGCTAGCGATTTGGAAAGCCATCCAAGCGTGATGAGTTACCACTACAACCGATACGGGCGCTGTTAGTCATCATTAATTTTTACTATCTATAGATGACTATAGATTGGTTCTAGATTTCTAAAAAAAGAACTCCCTGAATATTGTGAGTTTTAGAAATTTCACTGCCTTCATTATCCTTATAGGAAAATTTTTACTATTCTATCAACCTTGCCATTTCATGGTCACCCAACCACTCCTTAAAAGCTCCTTATGGGCTTGTTCCACTCATCTCCATCATTTTTTCCTACCTATGACCTCATTACTCTGTTTTTCCCTTGCCCATAACTCCACTTTACATCTAGGATTACCTATAAGCCTATTCTTTCCCGTGTTCACCAGGTTCCTCAAGCATTGATGGTCTCAAAACTAACTCTGTAGGCTCTTTAGATAAATCAAGTACATTGGATTTTGGACCTTCAATACACCACTTAGTCAACACTCTATTTTTACACTTGAAGACTCCAAGCCAATTTTCAGTCAAAGACTAGGTCAAAGAATCCGCCCACTAGGTCAAATAGTGTTTCATATGTTCCAAGGTAAATCATTGGTGTTTTAGACACTGTTTTTCTTTGTTAGAATATGGTTCAGAGGTATTGGAATGATGAGACATGGTTGCTCAAGAAAAGATCTAAAATTTTTCCAAAGAAGACTACCTTATCAAATTCAAGTTCTCCAAAAGGTAAATGTGAACTTTGCCACTTCTGCAGGAGCGTTAAAATGTCTATCAGCAGAAATTTGGTAGGGTAGGAGGTCTGCTCCTTAGTCAAGACAACTCACAGTTGAAGAAAGAGAACCACTTGGTCTTGATTAAAACTAGGGTTTTGAGCTTAATCAACCAAGCAATGATGAAATGCAGAAATGACCATGGAGGAGGTACACCAAAAAACCAAACATGAAGAAAAGTATTTCAGATATTATTGATGAAATAGGGAAAAGGGTGAGGTGAACTGGATAGAAATGAATGAACTTGAAAGGGCTATAGAGAACTTAGAAGACAAGACTAATGATTGTCTTAAATCACTCCATACATCTAAGGTTTTGGAAAAATGGCCAAAGAAGGTGAAAAGCATGGTTTGAACTCCAAGATGACAGCAAAGAAAGATTCTAAGTATGTCATTCTTTGATAAGTTACCATACTATTCAAAAGGAGTTTCTCATGCAAAACTGATCAAAAGATGGTTTGAGCTCCATAGTGTAGATAAAGGAAGGATTGTGAGGATATTGCTATGAGAAATCTCCCCAAAGGTGTGTTAAGGAGGTGTCAAGAGTAATTTTTCATGCCTCTATGACCAAAAGAAGAAGTCAAAATTCATCATTTTATCAACCTGCATACAACAGTGAAAAAGGGTCTGTAAAAATTTAAAATGGTTAAGCTGAGTTTCATGGTGGGGATTGCACATCAATTTGAAGAAACTGTTGTGTGGTTGAATCACCAAGGTGTCAAAATTAACTTTTTATGCCTTAAGGAACCAAAAGAGAGTCTAGTTTATCACTTCAGTCACCTGCAGAGCAAACCGTGTAAAAAGGTTAGTCAGAGAAGGTAAGAAGTTGAGTTAAACCTCATGATGGAAATGAGAGAAGATGTTGAAGTTGCAACTGTGTAAAGATTCCAAACTTATCACAAATGAGTTGTCATGCCTAAATGATCAACTGATGAATTAAACTTCATGGTGCAGTCAAAGAAGGATTTTTGGGTTGCTGCTATGTCAAAATAAACATATCAAGCCTCCAGGATCAAAGGGAGAAAATTTCATAACCCAAGAAAACCTGCAAAGCAAATGAGTAAAGGATATTAGTGAGAAAGGCGAGGTCAAGGTTTTTAGTCACCTCCAAAGAAAAGTGTTAAAAGACATTAAAAATGTTAGGATATTCCAACACATAGGAAGTAGTGATTAATAACTTAGTCTAGTGTAGAGTTAGGTAAAGTGTGTTTCTTTACCATGTACATTTGTAACTTATAATCCGACGGTTATCTCTCACCTCGGTATTAACAACACTTGATCTGTGGCTTAACACCCGATTGGTCCATGATCTCTATTTAAAGAGCATGGAGGGTCATTTGTCCGGTAACCGTTTATGAGAGAAACATATGTAACTTTTCTTTTTATATTAATAAATTGCTTGAAGTGGTCGTGTTGGCTCAGGCCGTTGACTGTTTCCCTCTTTAAGGGTTTTAACCACGTGATTATACTGGTGTACTGATTTTTGATCTGTTTGTGAGCGATGACCTTTGGTTCTTGATCTACAGAACTTACCCTATAAATTCCTACATGGTATCAGAGCTATTTAGAGGGCCGCGTCCGTTGTTGATCAAAATCCGAAGCCTGTTTGACTGCATGCAAATGCCGTTTTGTAGATCTACTAGGAGAACTACTCAGTTGTGTCCGGAGCGTCTGTTACATTGAGGAACGCCTTTTGTTTCATGCGAAAAGGTTTCCGGCTGCCCAAGTTATGACAATTTAGATTTGGAGGTATAAAGCATCTATTTTGCAGTTATATTTGTTAATAGTTCTACTTATTTCGGTTTGTTTCTGTTTATTTTCCGTATTAATATTTTATTTATTTGCCGGATCTATACCCTCTTCTCTGTGCATGCTCTTTACTGTGCACTGCATGCGATCTCAGAAAATCAGAAACGGGTAAAGGGATTTTTTTGCTACGTATGCTCTTTCCCCGAGTCTTTGTGCGATCTCGGGAAATCAAAAATAGTGAAGAAAGTGATAGTTGCTGGTAAGGCTAACTGAAAATCTAACATTCTGCCGTAAGGCTTCGCATTTCATTTTTTTTTTGCTCGGTTTTTGTGTTTTTTTGTGCAGGAAAAGGCATGCACACCGAATGGTAAAAAAAAAAAAAAAAACCTTTTTTTTTGCTCTGTTTTATTGTTTTTTTGTGCAGGAAAAGGCACGCACACCGAAAAGTTGCACCAAAAAAAAAAAACCTTCCTTCTTTCATACAATAACGTGATCATTTTACTATCTCACTTGCTGAGGGGTTAGTTTATGAGAATAGAGGTCTTGGGTTCAAGTCTCATTCTCAAGCTTCTTTTGTAAAAAAAATTTGTTCAAAGGGGCGGAATTAAAAAAAAAAAAACTGCACTTCATCCCGTTCCCGTAACTATTCGACATCTACAACTCAGATTTTTCAAAAGGCATAACTTCTTCATCCGGAAGCTGTTTTTCGAGCCGTTTTTTTTTAAACGGCCTAATTTTTCGAGATATTTCCATTGGAGTACTTATTTTTAGCTTTTCTCAACTTCAGTTTTTTTTTTTTTTTTTTTAATGGAAAGTGCATGCCCGATTATTCTTAACAGCACTAATTATTTCCAATGGCTACCTCACATGGTAGATATACTTAGAAGTAAAGGGATTTATAGAATAGCCATAGGACAAGAAACTAAACCTTTCGATGATGATAAAGCTAATAAATGGGAAAATAAACAAGATCAAGCACGAGGGTTGATAGGAATGTCCATTGCTGAAGATCTTCGATTTCATATCCTTGACATTGGCACTCCTAATGAAGCCCTGGAAAAGCTAAAAATTGTTTTTGGCATTCAAAATCAAATCAAGGCCCACCAGCTTGAAAATGAGTTTCTTACTTTTGACCCCAATAATTTCTCCTGCATTGAATATTTTTTGTCCAAATTTAAGACCCTCAGAATTATTTTAGAAGGTTGTAAGATCAAAAAGGATAATGGTAGCCTCATCTATTGCATTCTTGCTAAGATTGGCCCTGCATACTCTGTATTAGTTTCTGCCTTCCATTCCACCAGAGAAGCCATCATCTCTTCAAGAACCACCTACAAGAATCCCTCTTTTGATGCCTTTTGTGATTATTTGATAAGAGAACAAGAAAAACTTTTACACCTTGGTCTTATCACTACTGGAAACGCTTCTAAGAAAGACTTAGCAGCCCAACAACAACCATACCAAAAGAATCCCAAGAATCAGTATCCTAAAAAATATGGTCCTAAACCAAACAAGGGCCATAAGCAATTTCAACCGCAAACTGAAAAATAAAATCACCGAAATAATAAGGCAAATCAAAACAAAGGGAAGAAGACAGATGGACATTGCAACTTTTTCAATCAGGATGGCCATATAGATTCCAAATGCTTTAAGAAGATGGAAGCCTTAGAAGCAGCAATGAAGAAGCACAACATCAACTTGGAGGACTCTTCACCTTCATCTTCAGGCATGGCACTTTCTGCTTGTGGTTGTCAAGCATCAAGATCTGGTTTTGAATTAAATGTATCTTCTTCTTCTCCTTCTCATGAGTGGCTCATTGATTCCGGAGCTTCTTACCACATGGCTAAAAATAAATCCATGTTTTCTTATTTAATTGATTGTAACACCAAACATATTTATGTTGGTGATGATAGATCTCTTAGTGTTGTAGGATCTGGAACCATTCATCTAGATAATGGTCAGTTTAATGATGTACTATGTGTTCCTATCTTGTCATGCAACCTTCTATCTATTTATCATATAACTCATTCAGGTGAAGGGAAAATAGTAGAATTATCACCTCATGATGTTGTAATCAAGGACCTCAAATATCCTAAACATATTTTAGCTTCTGGCATTGCTGATGATTCCACAAGGTTATATAAGTTTGAAAACTTCGGGTCATCCTCTCTTCCCTCCATTTTTGTTGCTCATAATGATGATGTGAGAAAACTTTGGCATGAGTGATTTGGTCAGTTAAGCTATCACTCTCTTCAAACTCTATGTAAGGAAAATATGGTGATGGGCCTTCCTATGGTATTTTGCCGAGATGGTGTTTTCTCTGGACGTGTACTCGGAAAACATCATCGAGATAATTTTGACAAACATGCCTCTTGGCATGCTTCAGCCCCTTTGTAGCTTGTGCAAAGTGATTTATGTGGTCCACTTCCCATTGTTTCTTTCTCTGGTTGCAAGTAATTCTTAACTTTCATTGATGATTTTTCCAGACGCACTTGGGTATATTTCTTAAAACTCAAGAGTGAATTTTTTAACATGTTCTTGCCCTTTAAGGCCTTTGTTGAGAAACAATCTGGACATCAAATTCTTAAGTTAATATCAGCCAATGGCGAAGAATATGTTAACAAAAAATTTATCAACTTCTACACTGAGCATGGCATTCAATTGCAACATATTGTTCCATATACTCCACAAAAACATGGTGTAGCTAAAAGGAAGAATCACACCTTAAAAGAAATGGCTAATTGTATGCTTCAATCTAAAGGACTTGGTATCAATTTTTGGGCGGAAGCCATTAGCTGTGCAAATTACATAGTAAATCGCACTCCTACTAATGTTTTAAAGAATATAACTCCAAAAGAATCTTGGAGCTCAATCAAACCCGATGTAAGTCACTTTCGTGTTTTTGGAAGTGATGCTTGGGCCCATATTCCAGATGCGAAACATAAAGCCTTAGAACCTAAGAGTGAAAAATGTATTTTTGTTGGATATTCTGAAGATTTCAAAGGATATAGACTTCTTCAACCAAAATCCAAAAAATATTATCATTAGAAGAGATGTAAAATTTGATGAAAATATATCGGCCTGCGAACCTAGTTTGGCAAGTGTGCCACCTTTGGCCTGCGAGCCTGATTCAGCATATGTGCCACCTCTCTCTCTCTCTCTTCTATTTTTAATAACATTCCTTCTAGTTCAGATGATGATAGTGAGGATGACAGTCCTCCTCCACCTCGTGAAATTGTTCCTTATACTCCCCCGCTTCCAATATGGGTCCGCTCTACTCGGTATGCAGCAGTTTCTCTTGCAGGTGACCCTACCGATCGACATCGTACACGTTCTTAGTTCGAAAGAGCTTCTTCCTTATTGGCTCAAGTTCCAAAAAAAATTTATCCAGAAACCTTTGAAGAAGCCTCTGGTCATCCAGATTGGGATGAAGCTATGAATGAAGAGTATCGTTCCTTATTGGAAAAAAATACTTGGGATCTTGTTCCTCTTCCAAAAGGAAGAAAACTTGTCAAATGTAGATGGGTTTACAAAACCAAGTTTGGACCAGATGGAAAAGTGGTTAGACATAAAGCTCGTCTTGTTGCTAAAGGATTTTCACAAGTTGAAGGGATTGACTATACTGAAACCTTCTCCCCTGTTGCCAAAATGAATTCTATCTGCCTTGTTCTTTCCCTTGTTGCCTCCTTTAAATGGGAAGTCCATCAAACGGATGTTAAATCCGCCTTCTTACATGGAGATTTGCATGAAGAAATATACATGGAACAACCCCCTGGCTTTATCCAAAAAGACTCCAGCCTTGTTTTTTGCCTTAGGAAGTCTCTTTATGGTCCCAAACAAGCTCCTCGGGCTTGGTATGCCAAAATGGATAGATTTCTCTTAGATAATGGCTTTTCTAGGTGTCATTATGACAACACTTTCTACACCAAGAAAGTGGGTAATTTATTTACCATCTTTGTCCTTTATGTTGATGATCTTATCCTTACTGGTAGTGATCCAAACCATATAAACCATGTGAAGTCTAGCCTCAAAAAGAATTTTGAAATGACAGACTTAGGACACTTGCATTATTTCCTTGGTCTTCAAGCCTTACAATCCAAGGAAGGCATTACCCTCTCTCAGTCCAAGTATGCCTGTGATCTTCTACACCACTTTCACATGGAAGACTGTAAGCTTGCCCCTTCTCCCTTTCAGCCTGGCGTCAAGCTTTTAGTCAATTGTAATACCCCCGAATTTGATGCTACCTTATATCGTTAACTTGTTGGTAAACTTCTGTATCTAACCCATACCCGTACTGACCTCTCCTTTACCATTGGTATTGTCGCTCGATTTATGTACCAACCTCATGAAAGTCATTGGAAAGCAGCCAAAATAATACTTCGATATATTTGAGGTACAGTTCAGTTCACGATTCATTACAGTGTAGGAGCATCCCCATTGTTGATTGGTTTAACTGATTCTGATTGGGCTGGTGACCCTAATGATCGAAACTCTACTGCAAGATATGTGTTCACTCTTGGTTCAGGACCTATTACTTGGTCTTGTAATTAGAAACAAAGTGCCATCTCTCTTTCTTCAATAGAAGCACAATATTGTGGTGCAGTTGAAGCCAGCAAGGAAGCCATGTGCCTTCATCAGATTATGTCTGAATTTGGTCTTCATCAGCAGCATCCAACTACAATTTCGTGTGATAATCAGAGTTCCATTCAGCTATGTAAATATCTAGTTCATCATTAGAATATGAAACACATTGAACTCCACATACACTTCATCAGAAATCTCATTCATGATTGTTTTCTTGAAGTGCAGTACTGTCCAACCAATGATCAAGTAGCCGATATCTTTACAAAGGCTCTCACAGAAGCAAAGTTTAACAAACTTCGATCCATGCTTGAAGTTCAGGAAAGTTTTCATTAAGGGGGGATAGGCTCTAATGCCTCCTTCCTTCTCCTACTGTGTCACTTTTGTAAATCCTTCAATCCTATCTCAATTTGTTCTTAAGGGGGGAATGTTAGGATATTTCGACACATAGGAAATAGGCTCCTTTTGTGTCACCTTTGTAAATCCTTCAATCCTATCCCAAGTTGTTCTTAAGGGGGGATGTTACAATATTCCGACACATAGGAAATAGTTAAGAATAACTTAGTCTAGTGTAAAGTTAGGTAAAGTGTGTTTATTTACCATGTACATTTGTAACTTATAATCTGACGGTCACGATTTGTAGTGATCCGACGGTTATCTCTCACCTTGTTATTAATGACACTTGATCCATGGCTTAACACCCGATTGGTTCATGAGCTCTATTTAAATAGCATGGAGGGTCATTTTTCCAGTAACTGTTTATGAGAGAAACATATGTAACTTTTCTTATCATATTAATAAATTGCCTGAAATGGCCGCGTTGGCTCAGGCCGTGGATTGTTTCCCTCTTTGAGGGTTTTAACCACGTGATTATACTGGTGTACTGATTTGTGATTTTTTTATGAGTGGTGACCTTTGGTTCTTGATCTACGAAACTTACCCTGTAAATTCCTATAAAAAAGAGCCAAAGGAGTGAACTTTATGACTTAGGAAAACCTGCAAGAAAAATGTCAAAAGAGTTGGTGAGAAAGGAAAAAAGGAAGTCACTTTGAAAACATTAGAAAGTGGTTTGGTAAAGCTAAATTTAAATCCTTAAGTCTATATAAGGTCATCCAACACTTTAACATCTCATTGTTCACTTTCAAAGTCATTAGAGCATTCAGGAGAAGAAACTGTGAGTTTTCAAGTCAAATTTTGGCTCAGTGTTGTGGTGATGTGCCCTCAGGTCGGCACTACGTGCCTGGAGTCGGGCGCTGTGCCCCTAGCCTTTTCTCTTATGTATTTTCAAGGCATTGCGTGCCTAGAAGTGGGCGTTGCACTCTTTCCCGATCTTGCCTGACAAGCCTGATAAAAAGACCTTGGCGCTGCGTGCCTGGACTGAATGTTGCGCCCTTAGCTCCAGTGTTGTGCGCTTGACATAGATGTTATGCCCTTGGCTAGGAGGGCTCTCCAAGCAAGTTGAACATTTAAATCAAGTCAACACACCTCCAAGTCTCTGCTAAGGGTTTTTCAAGTGTTCTTGAGGGTAAGTACCATCACCTAACCACATTTTCAAGCATATTTGATGGTTTAATTGAATGAAATCAAACCCTAAGGAGAAAAACCTAAAAATCATGCTTGAAGTCACTGTTCAATCCTCTTTCCATCTGCATATGAAGAGTATCAGTAAAAAAAAAGGGTAATTTCTCATCTGGGGGTTGTCATTAAGTTGTCTAAATCCCATCCTTAGCAAGATATACCTTCCTCATCCCATCCTCCAAAATCCATTCCTCCATCACTTCCCACTGTTCACACATCTCCACTCACTAATATTCCTTCATTTCAAAATGACCCTCCTTCACCACTTTCTCAAAATCCCTCACCTTCCTGTCATGATACTAGTGCATCTGACAGAGAGGGAGATAAAAATCAAGAGTCAAGCAAGGAGGAAGAAAACAGTGAGGCACATAGCAGTGGTGATGAGAGCAAAGAAGAAAGGAGTAAGGCAAATAGCAATGAGGCTGATTTCAATGAGGCCAATGTCAATTAGGTTGATGTCAATGACAAATCAAATAATGAGGAGGAATATGAGGGAAATGAAGCAAAAAGCAGCAATGATGATGTGGGCAGTGATAATGGTAGTCGTAAGAGCAGTGATGATGATGGAAATCAGTCAGAAAGCCAAGACACCAGTGAGAAAGATGTAAATGAATAAAAAAACAATGAAGAAGAGGGTAAGGAGGATATCGGAGAAGATGAGGGCAATGAATCAAAAAGCAGCAGTGTTGATAAGAGCCATGAGGAAAATGAGGATATCAATGATGACAGTGGGTCAAAAAGCCATGATAACAATGATAATTCCAATGATGATGGCAGCAATAGTGAAGGCACTGAAATGGTGAAAATTGAACTTTTTCCTTTGACCTACCATAGGGGAAATAGGCATGTGTTTGCTGCCCTCAAGAGGAAAAGGGCCATGCCTTCTACATCAATCAAATAGCTTGACAAAGGTAAGGAAAGGGTCAATGATGAAGAAGAGGAAGAACAAATTCCTAGGAAGAGGCCAAGGAAAATTGGATTGAAGAAAGCATTATCCAAATAAAAGGAGGAAAAAGAAAAATAAAACCTTGATATCCTTGTTGATGCATCCCTACAGGCATACCAAAGATAATGAGCAAGGCAAATTCAAGTTTTGGCAACTTTTTGTAAAATTTTGGATTTTGACTATTTTGAAGGGCCAAGGGCACAATGCCACTGGCGCTGCACTATTTTTTGGGGCCCTAAGTGAAGGAATGGCTTAAATTTTTGTTTTAATCAGGCCGAGTACATCACTCACACAAAATTTCAGATCATTTTGAGCGGAACTGGTCCTCCAAAAGTGCCAAAAACACCCAAAAAATCACCTTTCTGCCCTATTTTCAGAGCTGGTGCTATGCCCTGAGCAATCTTGGGAGAATGGT
This sequence comes from Pinus albicaulis, assembly GCA_034641835.2. NCBI lineage: Eukaryota > Viridiplantae > Streptophyta > Pinopsida > Pinales > Pinaceae > Pinus > Pinus albicaulis. The sequence goes on from CM076575.1 coordinate 468,785,773, forward strand.
TTTTGGGCAGTAAAATGGAAACCAAATGGAAAACCAAAAGCCGATTTGGAAAATATACTGGACAAGATTTCCAATGAGCTATCATGGAGCTCATTTGGACCCCTGGAAGGCCTCCAAATCTTGGTTACAAAACATACAACTTTTCTGGTGCAGGCACTGCGCCCTTGGACCTTAATGCTGTGCCCTTAACCGTAAAGTCAAAAAAACACACAAAGTTATTGAAAAATATATTTTTGAGGAATTTTAAGGCAAATCACTTCTAGTTAGCTCAGAATTTATGTTTTAAGTTATTTTTCATTTATTAAGTTAGATATTTTGTGCCTTGGGCCTTGCATGGTCTCTTTGTACAAAAATAGAATTTATGATGTATTAATGACATTTTGGAAACCCTAGTTATAGTCTTGGTCCTCCTTTGCTAGTTAAATAATACATGGAGGCCTCATTGTACATGTTGGTTGGTTGCTGAGCTTAATATGATATAGACTCTGAGTTTATTGAAGAAACTGGCTTTGAAGTGGTATGATTTGTTTGGATTGAGCATCAATGGATCAAGCACATTCATAGGATTCAGGAGCTCTATTATATGGTGATGTTATTCCACTCTTGTATTTTTTCCTTCAATTTTCATTATGTTCATGGTTTCTTTGATCTTAGGACAAAAATTTTAGTGTAGGATATGCTTTCTTGGCACCCTAATTCTGTCTACATCCTATTATCTCTATGTTTTCTTCCTTGAAGTTTAATTAAAGAATCCTTAAATTCTCTTTAGGTTCACTAAAATTTTATGTTAAAATTTCTCTTTGTTTGAAAGTAATGTTCGGAGAATTCTTAACTGCTCTCTAGATTTACTTGTTGTTTTGAGGTTTGTTTAGCAAAGTCTAGTTGAAGAATCCTTCATTTCTCTTCAAGTTTTACTATGATGTCATCCTGAAAGCTTTTCTTGTTTCTAGTATGTTGAAGGATCCTTAATTTCCCTTTGAACCTACTACACTCATAACTTCATGTTAATTTCACACTCACTAAACCTACTTAGATCCATTTGGCTTTGTTAACTTGCCCTATGAAACACCCTTGACCCCTTGTTGTACTTTTGAAGACCTTTGCAAACTCCATATCCCAATGGATTAATTTTCTCTTACTCTACCTATTCTTCTTGACAACCTATCCAACCAGCCAAACAAACAAACAAACCCTAATCCTTATAAATAGCCTAAAATCAAAACCCTAAAATCATACAAGTTACATCTTTCACACAAATACAGAGAGAGCCCTCTTTGAGTCTAGGAAGGCTAGGTCCTAGGACTCCAAAGATTGGTTTGATGTTACCCTTGTTCAATTTTGTCTTGCCAATCTGACAAATTACAGGGAACTAACATAATGGCTATCACGGTGGGACTCTGAGAAAGTGACAACTTAGATATTCTTTAAAAAATTCAGAAAACCCAAAAACATCCTTAGTTTTGTATTCAGTTGTTGATGGTGGAAAAAATTACATCCTTAAAACAGTAAACATCATCCACCTAGTGACTCCACTGGTCTTTAGTAGCCCTTTTGACCCCACTATTTCTCACAGACTCCCCCGAGAATGCATTAATCAATCCTAATATTGTTGATGGTGGATAGAAAAGTTGAAATCATCCACCTGGTGACTCCACAACTCTAAATAGACCTAAAAGACTCCACTGGTAGAAGACTCTAGACTGGTTATAAAGATGCAATAGCCCTTTCCTCTGACTGATTGACACAGATGAATCCAAGGATACAACATAGGTATGCTCCAATGAACAAAGATCACATCCTTGGATTCCCAAACAAAATGCTTCAAATAAATTGGGACAAAAGCCTGCCTATGTTTCAAGATGAAAATTTTGATGACCCCTTGTTACATCTCATCAAATTTCATATACATGTATGGGGGTTAAAAGTTGAATGGCATGAAGACTGCCTTATGAAAATGTTCATGGCGACATTAGAAGGTAAAGCAAGGGAATGGCATGAAAGCCTAGACCCTAGTATTTTGTTTCTTTAAAGGATTTCCACAAGGTATTCTATGAGCATTATAAAGAAAATTGTTCATATTTATCATTAGCTAAAAATTGTTGTGATCAATCTGAGGATCTCATACAATACCTTGTAAACATTGATGAAGATTTGGGAAATTGGCATCCTGAGGATCTATTAGAAGAAATTCGTGAATTTCATACTCAAGTTAACTGTCATGACAACCAAGAGGATTTGGTTGAGGATGAAATCAATCAAGGAATGGAAGAAAACCCACAGGATCTCTCTGAAAGGACAAGTGATGATTCATCATCTCTTTTGTGTGACGCTCAAGAAAAAATTCAGCCTTATGATCAGTCACAAAGGGAAGAGAACCATCATAGTTCTATCCAAAGAAAGAGAAAAATGCCTCCCCCTTTAGCTAATGAAGAAATCAATAAATCCTAAACATACAACCAACCTCTAAACTTTTATATAAAGATCTTTCTATTTTTTATACTGCCAACTTATCCACTGATGCACTTTCTCATGCAGAAACTATAGAACAGGTTAATATTGATGTTGTGATACCTCCTCAAGAGGAACTATTACCATAGAATGCCCCTAACAAAAGCCTGCAAGTAGAATCCATTCCACTCAGTCAAGGCATATCATGCATACTGGAGAAACAACATAGCAGAACATTATGAGGCTGCCAAATCAGATTATCATGAAGAAGAGGTAGAGTTTATTTCTCAAAATAATCCCAAGCTTAACAAAGTGGAGAAAAAAATAGTCCTGTATGCAAATTACTACTTAAATTCTCAAGACCAAATATTATTCAAAGATCCTTTTTCTGGCCTCTTAGAGACATCTAGAGACATAGTAAAATATGCCAAGAACAGTTTATTGCAGAGTGTGAAGAAGATTTTGAGCACTACTGTTCAAAAAAAATTGAGGTGGGAGTGGCCTTTTGGTTTTTTTAGCATACCCAAAGGGCTGGATGAAAATCAATCGTGTAGTCACTTACTTGATTGGTTGCATTAGAGAAAAGAGTTGACCTAGTGTATATATAATCTCCAAGTTAGACTAGGATAGATAAGTATGCCAATAAGTTCAACACTATGAGAATCTTTTTAGTTTTAGATTGTTTTGAAAAAAAATAGAAAAACAAAGAAAAGAAGAAAAAGAGGGCAGGAAAAAGAAGATGTACATCGCCATACCAAAAAAGAGTATGGCTCAAAGTGTGCAAGCCTAAATGGAACTACCTTTGAGAAGAGAAAGTCTTGTTCAGTCATCTAGCCTAATCATGATTGAACATGTTTTAACTTTCTGTTGATAGGTTAGTGAAAGAAGACTTTCCAAACCATGTAAACTTGGCTTGTCAGTAAATTAGATTAGGAAAAGATGTTGGTTCCCAAAGCTTAAATCTGAACTAAAGAGAAATGAGAGGGATGCATACCAAACTGAAAATTATTAGCCCTCAAGTTTTTAGTTTTGCTTGTACAAAAATAAAGTCTGTTTGTAGGTTGTCCAAAATTCCATAGCCCATGACAAATCAGATTTCTTAAACTTGGTTTGATCATGTTTTTAAATTTCATGTTAGTAGGTTAGAGAATAAAATCTGTCAAACATCTTAATCTTGACATATAAGTAGACTAGGTAGAGAATAAGAGAGTTCATTAGCCTAATCTAAACTCTTGGATTAGATAAGGGTAGAAGTAGATAGTTTTTAAGATTTCAAAATAAAAAATATGTTAAGGGTTTGCCAATCCAAGTGAACCCAGAAGAAAAAAAAATGTTAGGCAATGTATGATGGGTAGGTAGAAATGATATTGAAGCAATCATGTTTTTTCAGATTTTTGAGATCATAGCTTCAAGAGAACATCAGCAAATGAAGGAAGAGAGATTTTCCAAGTACAAGTAAGGTACTAGTCTTCAAAACTTAGAGATCTGAACTCTGAGGTCCTAGACACCTCCTCAAAAGGAGTTGCCCTCCCCCAGTGGAGCCACTATTAGTCATCAGTAATTTTTACTATCTGTAGATGACTATAGATTGGTTCTATATTTATAAAAACAAAATTCCCTAAATATTGTGAGTTTTAGAAATTTCACTGCCTTCATTATATTTATAGGAAAATTTTCACTATTCTATCAACCTTGCCATTTCATGGTCACCCTGCCACTCCTTAAAAGCTCCTTATGAGCTTGTGCCACTCATCTCCATCCTTTTTTCCTACCTATGACCTCATTACTCTATTTTCCCCTTGCCCATAACTCCACTTTACATCTAGGATTACCTATAATCCTATTCGTTCCCATGTTCACCATGTTCCTCAAGCATTGATGGTCTCAAAACTATCTCTATAGGCTCTTTAGATAAATCAAGTACATTGGATTTTGGATCTTTAATACACCACTCCGTCAACACTCTATTTTTACACTTGAAGGCTCCAAGCCAATTTTCAGTCAAAGAGCAAGTCAAAGAATCCTCCCACTAGGTCAAATAGGGTTTCATAAGTTCCAAGGTAAATCATTGGTGTTTTAGACACTATTTTTCTTTGTTAGAATTTGGTTCAGAGGTATTGGAATGATGAGACATGGTTTCTCAAGAAAAGATCTAAAATTTTTCCAAAGAAAAATACCTTATCAAATTCAAGTTCTCCAAAAGGTAAATGTGAACTTTGACACTTCTGCATGAGTGTTAAAATGTCTATCAACAGAAATTTAGTAAGGTAGGAGGTCTGATCCTTATTAAAGACAACTCAAAGTTGAAGAAAGAGAACCACTTGGTCTTGATGAAAACTAGGGTTTTGAGCTTAATCAACGAAGTAGTAATTGAATGTAGAAATGATCATGGAGGAGGTACACAAAAAAAACAAACATGAAGAAAAGTATTTTAGAGATTATTGATGAAATAGGGAAAAGGGTGAGGTGAACTGGACAGAAACGAATGAACTTGAAAGGGCTATAGAGAACTTACAAGACAACACTGATGATTGTCTTAAAGCACTCCAGACAAAATGGCCAAAGAAGGTGAAAAACATGGTTTGAACTCCAGGATGACAACAAAGAAAGATTCTGAAGATGTCACTGTTTGATCAGTTTCCATACTGGTCAAAAGGAGTTTGTCATGCCAAAATGATCAAAAGATGGTTTGAGCTCCATAGTGCAGATAAAGGAAGGATTGTGAGGATACTGCTATGATAAATCTCCCAAAAGGTGTGTTAAGGAGGTGTCAAGAGTAATTTTTCATGCCTCCATGACCAAAAGAAGAAGTCAAAATTCATCATTTTATCAACCTGCATACAACAGTAAAAAAGGGTTTGTAAAAAGGTAAAAGGGTTAAGATGAGTTTCATGGTGGGGATTACACATCAATTTGAAGAAACTGTTGTGTGGCTGAATCACCAAGGTGTCAAAATGAACTTTTTATGCCTTAAGGAACCAAAAGAGAGTATATTTTATCACTTCAATCACTTGCAGAGCAAACAGTGTAAAAAGGTTAGTCAGAGAAGGTAAGAAGTTGATTTAAACCTCATGATGGAAATGAGAGAAGATGTTGAAGTTGCCACTATGTAAAGATTCCAAACTTAACACAAATGTGTTTTCATGCCTAAATGATCAACTGACAAATTAAACTTCATGGTGCAGTCAAAGAAGGTTTTTGGGGCTACTTCTGTGTCAAAATATACATATCAAGCCTCCAGGATCAAAAGGAGAAAATTTCATAACCCAAGCAAACTTGTAAAGCAAAGGAGTAAAGGATATCAATGAGAAAGGCAAGGTCAAGGTTTTTATTCACCTATAAATAAAGTGTTAAAAGACATTAAAAAGAGCCAAAGGAGTCAACTTTATGACTTAGGCAAACCTGCAAGAAAAATGTCAAAAGAGTTGGTGAGAAAGGAAAAAAGGAAGTCACTTTGAAAACATTAGAAAGTGGGTTTGCAAAGCTAAATTTAAATCCTTAAGTCTATATAAGGTCATCCAACACTTCAACAACTCATTTTTCACTTGCAAAGTCATCAGATCATTCAGGAGAAGAAACTGTGAGTTTTTCAAGTCAAATTTTGGCTAAGTGTTGTGGTGCTACGCCCTCAGTTCGGTGCTGCGTGCCTAGAGTCGGGCGTTGTGCCCCTAGCCTTTTCTCCTGTGTATTTTCTTAAGGCATTGTGCACCTGAAAGTGGGCGTTGTGCGTCTGGCAGAGTGCTGCATGCTTGCCCGATCTTGCCTGACAGGCTTGGTTAGAAGAACTTGGCACTGCGCACCTGGACTGAACACTGCACCCTTAGCTCCAGCATTGCATGCTTGAAATATGCGTTGTGCCCTTGGCCAGGAGGGCTCTCCAAGCAATTTGAACACTCAAATCAAGTCAACACACCTCCAAATATCTGCCAAGGGTTTTTCAAGTGTTCTTGAGGGTAAGTACCATCACCTAACCACATTTTCAAGCATATTTGATGGTTAAATTGAATGAAATCAAACCCTAAGGAGAAAAACCTAAAAATAATGCTTGAAGTCACTGTTCAAACCTCTTTCCATCTGCATATGAAGAGTGTCAGTAAAAAAAAAGGGTAATTTCTCATCTCGGGGTTGTCATTAAGTTGTCTAAAGCCCATCCTTAGCATATATACCTTTCTCATCCCATCCTCCAAAAACCATTCCTCCATCACTTCCCACTGTTCACACATCTCCACTCACTCATATTCCTTCATTTCAAAATTACCCTCCTTCACCACTTTCTCAAAATCCATCACCTTCCTCTCATGATACTAGTGCATCTAATAGAGAGGGAGATAACAATGAAGATTCAAGCAAGGAGGAAGAAAACAGTGAGGCACATAGCTATGGTGATGAGAGAAAAGAAAAAAGAAGTAAGGAAAACAACAATGAGGCTGATGTAAATGAGGTTGATGTCAATGATCAATCAAACAATGAGGAGGAAGATGAGGACAATGAAGCAAAAAGTAGCAGTGATGATGTGGGTAGTGATAATGGCAATCATAAGAGTAGTGATGATGATGGCAGTAGGTCAGAAAGCCAAGACATCAGTGAAACAAATGTAAATGAAGAAGAGGGTAAGGAGGATATCAGTGAAGATAAGCGAAATGAAGTAGAAAGTAGTAGTTCTGATAAGATCCATGAGGACAGTGAGGATACCAATGATGACAGTGGGTCAAAAAGCCATGATAGCAGTGATAATGAAAATAATGATGGCAGCAATAGTGAAGGCACTGAAATGGTGAAAATTGAACATTGTCCTTTGACCTACCATAGGGGAAATAGACATGTGTCTGCTACCCTCAAGAGGCAAGGGGCCATGCCTTCTACATCAACCAAATAGCTTGACAAAGGTAAGGAAAGGGTCATTGATGAAGAAGAGGAAGAACAACTTCCTAGGGAGAGGCCATGGACAATTGGATTGAAGAAAGCCTTAGCCAAAGAAAAGGAGGAAAAAGTCAAATAAAACCTTGACATCCTTGCTGATGCATCCCTACAGGCATACCAAAAACAATGAGCAAGGCAAATTCAAGTTTTGGCAGCTTTTTGTAAAATTTTGGTTTTTGACTGTTTTGAAGGGCCAAGGGCGCAGAGCCACTGGTGCTCAGCTCTTTTTTGGGACCCTCAATGAAGGAATGGTTTACATTTTTGTGTTCATCATGCCAAGTACATCACCCACACAAAATTTCAGATCATTTCGAGCAGAAATGGTCCTCCAAAAATGCCAAAAACACCCAAAACATCACCTTTCTGCCCTATTTTCAGAGCTGGCGTTGTGTCCTGAGAATTATTTTGAGAATGCGCTTTTGGGAAAGAAAATGGACAAAAAATGGAAAACCAAAAGAATATTTGGAAATTAGACTAGACAATCTTTCCAATGAGCTATCACGGAGCTCATTTAGAGACCTGGAAGGCCTCCAAATATTGGTTACACAGGAAATTTTTCCGGTGCAGGCGCTGTGCCCTTGGACCTCAGTGTTGCACCCTTGCCTGAAAAGTCAACAAAACACACAAAGTTATTGAAAAAATATATTTTTGAGGAATTTTAAGGCAAATCACTTCTAATTAGCTCAGAATTTATGTTTGAAGTTATTTTGCATTTATTAAGTTAGATATTTTGTGCCTTGGGCCTTGCATGGTCTCTTTGGACAAAAATGGAATTTATGATGTATTAATGACAGTTTAGAGACCCTAGTTAGGGTTTTTGTCCTCCTTTTCTAGTTAAATAATGCATGGAGGCCTCATTGTACATGTTGGTTGGTTGTCGAGCTTAATATGATATATACTCTGAGTTTATTGAAGAAATTGGCTTTGAAGCGGTGTGATTGCTTTGGATTGAGCATCAATGGATCAAGCACATTCCTAGGATTCATAAGCTCTGTTAGATGGTGATGTTCTTCCACTCTTGTATTTGTTTCCTTAAGTTTTCATTATGTTCATGGTTTCTTTGATCTTAGGACATAAATTTTAGAGTACGATATGCTTTCTTGGTGTTAAACACACACATGGTGTATGAAGAAACTAAACACACACATAGAAAGATAAGCATGAGATACTCATATTATTCACCATAGATGTACATTTATAATACAATGGTGTGACCCTTGGATTCATCTTCCAAGGTCACTTGGACTCCTTTGTGATTCTTCACCTTCCACACCTACCCATAGAGGATTAGGTGTTCAACATTCCCCCCCTTAATCCGAAGAGGTATGTGTGAGCCCAAGAAGAGAGTTGTAATACAAATATGCAAAGTATGCATGGCAGCACTTAGGCTGAATCAGCTCTCTGAAATGTTGGCATAAAGAGGTGGTTTAAGGATGACCACCAACACTGGAACGCAATGCTTATTGAAATTCACGGAACTCTTCCAAAACTAGCAAGAAGCTAAGGGCTTCTACTAGAGGAATTGTCCCTCATATTTGAAAAGGGAGACCTTCAACCTAAAATAAGGGAATTCTACAACATGTGATGATTTAAGGATGACCACCAACACTAGAATGCTTGATGCATTTCCTAGAACTCTTCCAAAGCTGGCAAGAAGTTGAAGTCTTATGCTAGAGGAAGCATTCTGAAAGAGGAAGAATATCAACCTCACATAGATGGTTTAAGGCTGTCCACCAACCAAAGGCATGCTCATGGGCATCCGTGTCTCTGGCTACAACTCTGAATCTAGAACGATGAGTTGTGGCTCAAGCTCACTTGAACTGTTGTGTCTCTGGCTACAACTCTGATTCTAGAATAGAGATTGTGGCTCAGGCTCGCCTGATGTGGCTTTGAAGCTTGTAGATGACCACCATTTCCCACCCCTATCAGGTACAAGGTGAGATAATGGTGAAAAATCAACTGCAAGTTTTCTCAATATTCGAGAACAAGTTCTGACATGTGACTTAAACATCTTCTTGGTTGTCGATGCCCATTGACAAGAAGCGATCCATCCAAGATGAATCTTGTTCTTGCAGGAGGCTTGTTTCTGAAGCATCTGTGTGAAGAATGGGTGTGCCTACCACAGTACTTACATGGGTGAAGATCAAAATAGTGATCTTTCATATTGCCAAATCGATCATAGTGTTGGCTTTTTACAATTTGTTGTTGTTGTTGTTGTGGAAGAGGAGCAGGATCTGGAACAGCTGCAGGTGAACTTTCATAAAGAAATCCGGCACTCTGAAATTTGATGGGCTTGGAGTAGTCCGAAATATCAAAGGACACATCCTTGTCATATCCAAGACCAGTTATGTGCTTGTTATGGAAAAGCTCTTCCCAAGGTCTGATGATGGGCTTGGGAGGTGCAGGCTGAGCTGTTGCATCTGCATGCAAATATTCTCTTGTACAAGGAACTGAATGTGAATCAACTGCAGCTTTATATTCTTGCTACTGATGAGAGTCCTTCTCAATTTTCTGAACAGAAACAGGTTCAGAATGATGACTCTTTTCTTTTAATTCTTCTTGCTGGAGCTCTAACTCAAGCTGCAAAAATTCAATCTTTTCTTGTCCATCTTGCAAACAAGTTTGAATATCTGTGAGACTAGATTTTTCAATCATAAATGTATTATCGACACTAGAATGCATTAGAGTATTCAGCAACTCTAACATTACATAAAGTTTTCCCATTTTCTAATCACAACTATGAGCTCACTCAATGTCACTACAATTGCTTTGTAAATGTGCACCAAACAACCAATGTGCAATGGATATACTAACAATCTAGACTCTTTATACTTAGTCTTCATACATATCACTCAACATATATATGAGCCTACTAGTGAGGGACTACACCACAAAATTGCATACTACTACTTTTTTTATTTTTGAAAGGAAATAAACCTTTTGGATGGCCACTTATGAAATTTAGACAGTGAGCTACAACCCAAAAAAAATACTCAGCCTCCCTAAGAAACAAGTACTGGAAATGATTATGAGGTGGGGACACAAGCAATTGTTTTCTTTCCAAATAGACACAGATGGAATGGAAGTTTAGATCCTCCTTAGAGATGAACAAACCTCTCCAACAAATTTCGGCCCTTAGGATATTAAATCTAGAACCAATTACAAATATATGGATCCTCAATATTTTGCAATCATAAATTATGGATATCAAACAAAAGAATACATACATGTCTTCCTCATCTTTGCCGGACTGGAATCTAAACTATCGTTGGGCAGCTACTACTTTCTGTTGTCGCTGCAGTGGTGTATTTAGACCACGGATCCTCTTCTTTCTCCAACGATGAAATCGCTTGAAACACAGATATGAAATACAAGTCTGAAGGTGTTTGTTAAGTCAACCAAATGGTGTTGATAAATTCTCCACTGCCAAAAATGTCCTCAGAGAAATTATTTTGGGTGCAAGTATCCTATCTTTAACTGTTCAATCATTTGCGGCCTCTAATTCGATTCCTTCACTTTGATTCACTATTAAAATCATTTACGATTCCTCCACTTTGATTCAAAGTCCCATAAAGTAGCATAGGAAGACTCAAAATGATAATAACGTGAAAAATAGATGCAACACAAAAAATGGAAATGATGGACCCCCAACAACAGTTTAATCACAGTATTGGTTCGAGCTCTCATAGCGCCAATATCGATGGAAATTGGAGGTCGATTGGTGGTCGGATGGTTGCAGGGTGGCACGATGTCTTCGACTTTTCTGGAGCGTTGCGTATTTTGAGGGAGACCAACCGAATCTGCTCACGACTCTCTAACTGGACTACCAAACAGTCAAACATTCAGCACTGGTATCTCCCAGTCCTCTCACACTCCTCCGCATAGTCGACATGTCCTGGATTGGTTACAATTGCAAAATGTTGCAGCAAAAAACACAGTTTCCCAAACCTTCAAACCCGTGCCAAGGAAACTTTTGTGTCTCTCGAGTAGGATGTATTTTATCTCCTTGGATGGAAATTTTCCTCTGCTTTTTTAATAACATAAACTCCTCTACCTGGAAGCTCCACTCAAGGAGCCCGCATATGCTTGATATCCTGGCGCACTGTTACTTTCTTGATAGGATTCTCTCCTCTCAGCGTTTATGCAATGAGTGGTTATGACCATAAAAAACTATTCAACACAACATGAGGTAAACAATGCACATACCAGTCCAATTGGATACATTGATTCCACACAGTGTTGAAGTCGTCGACCGAGCTTTCAGATCCGCCCATGCTGCTATCACGAAAGGCCATTTCAAATTAGGTACGGAGCTCTCATATCTTGCACTACTCAATTTTCCTCCTTAAAAACACTAACGCTATCTCTAAGACACAGACGCTCATTTCTCATATTAAGCAGCAACGAGCTGCAAGCACAGAAAATTAGCCCTCAATTCCATTTCTTCCTGTCATTTTAGGAAAATGTCGTTTGATATAGAGGCTGAAACCCCAAATGCCGAGAGGCGTTTTCGCTCCAATGAGAATGTTGGGAAGGTGACGAGGTGGTAGCGTGACTGATGGGAAGTCGAGCTGGCGGAGGGGACTTCTGTGTATGGAGTGCACAGAATTTGCAGAGGGAAGAGTCAGCACAACTCAAACTCGAGATATTTTTATGTAGTGAGGAATGCTAATTACAGATATGCTTGCCATGACACTGTTTTGGGAAATTTAAGCCACAGGTATGAGGAGCTTTGTGAAAACATAAAGCTGAGAAAAAAAAATAGTCATAAACACATAAAATAGTGAAGAGAAAGCTCTCAAGAGGCAGAGAAAATGCTAGGGTCTTGCCTGGGCTCTGATACCATGTTAAACGCACACATGGTGTATGAAGAAACTAAACACACACATAGAAATATAAGCATGAAATACTCATATTATTCACCATAGATGTACATTTATAATACAATGGTGTGACCCTTGGATTCATCTTCCAAGGTCACTTGGACTCCTTTGTGACTCTTTGCCTTCCACACCTACCCATAGAGGATTAGGTGTTCAACACTTGGCACCCTACTTTTGTCTACATCCTATTATATCTATGTTTTCTTCCTTGAAATTTAATTAAAAAATCCTTAAATTCTCTTTAGTTTCACTGAAATTTTATGTTAAAATCTCTCTTTGTTTGAAAGTAATGTTCAAATAATTCTTATCTGCTCTCTAGATTTACTTATTTGTTGTTTTGAGGTCTCTTTAGCAAAAGTATAGTTGAAGAATCCTTCATTTCTCTTCAAGTTTTACTATGTTATCCTCCTGAAAGATTTTCTTGTTTCTAGTATGTTGAAGGATCCTTAATTTCCCTTTGAACCTACTGCACTCATTACTTCATGTTAATTTCACACTCACTAAACCTACTTAGATCCATTTGGCCTTGTTAAATTGTCCTATGAAACACCCTTGACCTCTTGTTGTACTTTTCAAGACCTTTGCAGACTCCATAGCCCAATGGATTGATTTTCTCTTACTCTACCTATTCTTCTTGACAACCTATCCAACCAACCAAACAAACAAACAAACCTTAATCTTTATAACTAGCCTAAAATCAAAACCCTAAAATCATACAAGTTACATCTTTCACACAAATATAGAGAGAGCCCTCTTTGAGTCCAGGAAGGCTAGGTCCTAGGACTCCAAAGATTGGTTTGATGTTACCTTTGTTCAATTTGGTCTTGCCAATCTGACAAATTACGTGGAACTAATAGGCACTAAAATCATTTGAGAAGTGGGATATTTACTTCATAGGTCCAATTAATCCACCTACACGCCACTCCCATGCAAGATATATTATCACTTGACAAGATAGGATGAATTTGCACCAATAAGGGATTGTACAACCGACACAACCACTAAGTTTATCTTTGAGAATATTGTCACAAATTTGGATTCCTTAGAGTCCATACAAGTGACCAAGGGAGCCATTTCATCAATGAAACAGTCACGTCATTGATGCAGAACTTTATGATTCAACATCACAAGAGCAGTCTGTATCACCCACAGGAAAATGGAATGGTTGAGGTATTTAATAAGTTAATAGATAAGCGCCCGATGAATGTGTTTTCAACCAAAATATATGATTGGGATGCAATAATTCCAGCTACTTTATGGGCTTATCACACAACAGTCAAAATGTTGCATATACAAACACATTTCCAATTGGTGTACAATAGAGAAGAAGTGGCGCCTATAGGGTTTATAGTCCCAATTTGTTTTATAGAAAATTCAACGCACATGTCAGAGGACTGGTCAAATGCATAAATATTAGAGGAACTGTGGGAGTTAGATGAAGCCATTTTTCTTGTGGAATTCCATCAATCAGTAGAGAAGCAATGACAGAAGGCCTGACATGACCAACATATTAAGCAAAAGAAGTTCACAATCGGAGGTCTTGTCATGATGTATGAGAGTAAGTTCCTAAAATTCCCGTGTAAGTTGTGAATGCATTGGGTAGGCCCATTTATTGTTGTAGAGATCCTAGAATCAGGAGTTGTAAAGTTCAAAAAACTCGATGGAATTCTACTACCAGGTTGGGTGAATGGTGCATGCCTGAAACCCTTCCATGAGTAGGATAATTGAATTTTCAATTCCAATAAATCTGCGAAAGGAGAAGTAAGTAGGTATATATATAATCATTCATGTTTTTCCGTCAATATTTGAGTCAATCCTGTTGCGAATAAATATATTCCTTTGAATCACCCAATTTGTAGAGAGATTTTCACCTCACTTCAACTGATTATGGTCGGGGGGGATACCATACGTGTTTTCCATCATTTCACAATAATTACACCATAATTTAGTTGTCAGTCTGAATTCAAGAAAAAAAATTTCTCGTATTAGAAACATCATTCTATAATAAATCAAGCTCATCACTCCATAATAATTACCCATAACCTACACTCAGATCCCCAGGATAGCGTCAGCCAAGTCACATCCACCTCACTTGTTGTCAACAAATCACAAGATTGAAGCCACGGGAGGGGAGTTCCTGAAATAATTAGTTAGGAGGTCTCATCACCACCCATCGTTTCAAAAATGTCTACTTAATCTACATGGATAGGAAAGAAGTTTCAGAGTCGAGAACCAGGGTGCTCAAAGAAAATATTCAAGAGTCTGTGTTTGTTAGCAATTGTCCTAAGGAAATTATTAGGCCCGTTGTATTAGTATTTTATCGAAGACATTAAAGAATGATTAATACCATTGTCTTAGTGGTAGAATGAAAGGTTGATGAGAGAATTGAAAAACTAGAGTCCATCACAAGGAAATATGACAAGTTTCAGTCTGTTGACATTGAATTCATGAAATCCTTTCAATTTCAAACACTAAAATGACAGGTGTTTACAAAATATTACACAAAGGAGGATGGAAGCCAAGCGATTCAAGTTCGAAGTGACTTAAAAGGAATTCAGAGGTTGACATTGATTCACTTAAGGAGCCTACTTGTCTTCGACACTCAACGAGCATCGATGCAGTTTACAAAAATTATTCTCAACAGAATACACAAGGGTTCGCTATGGTTGGGAATCAAAATTAAAATACATGCATTGGAAATAAAACGACTAACAAGCCTTTCAGAAACAAGAAATGTGGTACCATTTTCATTCCAAACAACTTCCAAGAGAGCTAAGAAGGTCGGAGAGGAAAACTTTTATGACATATATAATACCAAGAGGGTAGGCAAGTGATCCAAAATTGACCTTATCAACAAGTCCAACATAAAATTTTCTTGTTATCTCATAGTCAGCAAGATTATGAGGCATTACACGAGAAAAAAGTGCACACTCGATACCATCTCAGTTGTAGAACACTATGTAGATGGAGAGCATCTGAGTTGGTGCACATACCTACTCCAAGAATTATTTGAGGCCTGTGAAGATAACTACAGGAGGGCTATAAGATTCATTTATGGATATCTGGTCATGGCACTGGCCATGTGGAAATGGTGCCCTCCAGGAGGGAGGAAGTTAGCAGAAATAGCTGAGGAGAAACCAATGGCGCTAAGTTATACACCATGGAGAGTATCAGGTGATCCGAATAGAAAATAGATCAATGAGACCTATTTCAAAGGGTGGTATAAGAATATGATAGATGTTATCAAAGAAATAGAGAGGATTCCAAGAGTTTTATTGGATGAGTACTCGGAACAAGTCTGGTTCGGAGTCAGTCATGGCCACACCTGGCTAAGGCTACAGTGTGTACATGCTGAAGCATTTCAGAAGAGGGCACAAAGGTTCACCCTGACAGTTGAAGCATTACACAAAGAGGTAATGTCATGGACTGGAGTTATAGGCAAATTTCGTGATAATCGACACTACTACTCCTTCTAGGTGATGGTTCCGCAACCACTACGAGGCGAGACAAAAGCAGAGGCAACACGAAGGCTCACACAGATACAATTGAATCCAATGATTCAAAAACTCTAGACTCAAATGCAATCCATCAACTAGAAAATGGTAAGTATCAGAGTCATAACCACTCAATTCCCTTATTTTACTCAGTTTTAAGCTCATTTTCAACATCCCTCAACTATAATGACCCCAATAGCCATTACAATTCCATTCATATGCTCGCATTCATAGTCCCAACCCACCATTTCACCATTCAGAAAGAAAAATGCCTTAAATCCACCCATACCAACCCCGAGGAAGAAAAAAGCCAAGGTCTCTGAAGTTATCACCCGACTGGTGGAATTAACAAAATATGACAGTCTAAATTAGTTTGGCTTCCTGGTAATTGAAGAAACCCTGAGAACTACACTAATCACCTCTCCCGTATCTGAGGAGCACCAAGCTTCGACCCCCATTCTATCACCCTCATCATGAGACCCATCACCACACAAAACCTCCACCTCCACCACCATCTCCGACATTATCTCGATAGGCACTATAGTTGCAACTGATACTGGCATGGAGATAGACTCAGAGACCCCACAGATGACTACAGTTACAGAACCATAGGTTGAGATGGGATCATTATTAAACCTATTTTTTGGTACAAGCCCTACAAATATTTAAAGAAAAATTATTAATACCCCCATTACCACCACATCACAATAAATCTCATTACCACTTTAGTTAGTCACTTCCATCCCACCCACACTTGAATTCACATGCCATAGCCCACACCAATTTGAACAGTCACAACAACCAGAATAACCACAAGGACAACCAGAAAAATTAGTTTCCAGTGGGAAACCACCCCAAGAAAGGTTCATGAGTCCAAAGGAGATGAGCCAAGGAGGTTTACAGGGTTGGAAAACAACCCAACTATTTACTTTTATTCAAGTCGTTGCACGCCAGGTGGAGACGTTGGAAAAAGATCTTCCGGCGTAGCACAAGCATCAATAATAGAAAATATTGGCATTTACTGAACAGAAAAACCATGAGAGTAATTATTTGCACAACCAACTGGACAAAATCACAGAGAAGTTTCAGTACTTATGGCTGACAATTGCGGACGTGGTTATAACTTCCCCAGGACATAACTGCATGCACACTAGTCGAGTGTTGTGATCACATTAAGGCAACATGCAATGAATTGTAGAACATGAAACGGGAGATAAGGAAAAAAATTTCAACAACAAGGTAAGTGCTATCGGACCCAACCACAGAGTATGAGGAATAAATTGGACAAAATATGACTGATCTGAGCCAACTCAGAGAAGCCCTAAATAACACAACAAAAGAGGCCCATGCATTGTTAGAATAGGTTCATGAGTGGTCGGGATGCTTGGCCATCAAGAATAAGACAGTCTACCCACTAGGAAAGAATATCCAACAAGTATGGGTGGATATCATGACAAACACTAATATCACTACCCACAAAGACTATATGATGAGGCCAAAGAAATTAAAAAAAAAAATCCAAGTAATTGAAGATGATTAAGAAAAGAAAAAGCAATTTCTTCGGGACTTCGGGCCACCCATGAAGAAAAAATCTGAATTGATGCAATAGTTATATTACGAGTTTTAAGCACATTGTAAATCCGTCATCAACACTCAACTGCAACAAGCAAAAGCCACAATTGCGGATCAGTTTATTAGTGACGTTTCCAAGGTCATGCAGAACTGGCAGGACACGATCACATAATTCCAACACTTCAAGGAGGGGGGCCATAGGACATTGCCTGAGTTGGGGCCTTCTTTTGAAAGAAATATTTAAGAGCAGGCATGATAGGAGGAACTAAAAACATCAACCCAAGAAAAAGAATGAAGAGAAGCACCATCAGGACCGACACCACTTAGATAGGATTGACTCAGGGACGAGTCAATAGACTGTGGTTGGGACCTATTGGGGCCTTCATTTTTGGAATGAAGAGTCGTTTTGAGACAACTAGAGGGATAGCAGGTGGCAGGACAGCCGTTGTGGAGTCACAGAAGAAACAAGGAGTAAACTAGAGTAGAATTCGAGTGGTGGAAGGTAAAAGGAAAAGAGAAAAGATAGTCGAGTTGCGGAGGCAGCAAAGCGAAAGGATAAAAGAGACTAGCATTTCGGTTGGACAACAGGGGGATAAGGAAGAAAAAATAGGAGGAAGGTAGGGATAGGATAGGTGAGGAAAGGAGGAGAGCCACTCTCGAATGTGATCTCTCTGTAACTATGTATTGTTAGTCTCAATTGTTCTCTAAGACAGACAACTTTATAGTGATGTAATGTACTATGTTGAATCTAATATAAATAAATGGTTGTTGGCCAATATCGTGTGTGTATATTTTAGATTAATGTTAGTATTTGAATATCTGGAAATTAAAACTTTTTTTGTTATTATGTATCTCTCAATCCTTTTCACTTAATGGTATGGTTAAAACTTGCAGAATGATTCCTCAGTTGTGATGCTTATGTACTAAATAAGTAACAATTGATGGTGCTTATGATTTCCCATTTCCAACTCTCTTATATTATTAAGTTCGCGACACGCCTTGGGTGAGATGCCTTACTCATTCTTGGGTAAGGTGAAAATGTAGGTGTTGTCCTACACTACAGTGGAGCCTTGTTGGCCCCTATGCCTGAACCTAGGTCTTCACCCGGTTATTATTTTCAGCCAACACCACAAGAATAGGATTAGAGAGTGGAGACACCTACCCAAGAAGATACATCCATGGAAGGAAGAAAGAAAACCAGGGAAGATAACGAATTATTGCATGATTCTAGAGAGAATGTGGGAACACCCACATCACAACACAGGTAGAGGAGGTCACTGTATCAATACACTAGCTATATGGATCTAATGAATGAGCTAGTAGAGACATAACCATACTCATTTGAGGAAGAAGTAAAACAACTAGTATGGGTTGATTCCATGGTAGAGGAATATGATTCCATTATCAGAAACAATGTTTGGGAAGTGGTCCCAAGACTAGAGTACAAATCAGTGGTGGGTTTGAGATGGATCTACAAGGTGAAGCAAGCAACAGATAGAAGCATCAAGAAACATAAGGCCAAATTTGTGTCCAAGGGATTCTCTCAGTTGGAGGGAATTGACTATGAGACGAACTTTGCTCCAGTAGAAAGGTACTCTTCTATCAGATCAATTCTAGCACTTGCATCACATATGGGATGGAAGATCCATCATATGGATGTGAAGATGACATTTCTCAATGGATTTATTGAGGAAGAGGTGTATATTGAAAAACCAAAAGGATTTGAGACCTTCAATATAGAGACGCATGTGTGAAAACTCAAGCAAGCATTGTATGGATTGAAACAAGCACCTTGTGCTTGGTACACTAGGATCGAAAACTATCTCACAGGGTTGGAATTCATCAAAATTGAAGCAGATGAGAAACTTTACCATATTGTTTTTGAAGGTAAATTTTTAATTATATTATTATATATCGATGATTTTATTTTAACTATTGTTGAGAATTTTATCAGTTCTTGCAAAAAGGATCTTAAAAGAGAACTCAAGATGAAAGACATGGGACTCATGCATTATTTCCTCAGTTTGGAAGAATGGAAATGAGACAAAGAAATGTTTATCTCTGAAGTAAATTATGCGAACGAGATAGAAAAGAAGTTCCGCAATGAGAGTACCAAACCCATGGACACTCCTCTAGTAGGAAGTTGGAGGAAGGAAGATGCAATTTCAGGTGGGGAAGTGGAGGATACTATTTACAGGTAGCTTGCGGGTTCATTTATGTATTTTTTGAACACACAACCAAACATGTGTTATGCAGTTAAAAAAATTAGTCAAGCAATGGTTAAGCCAACCAAACTGTATTGAAGGCGGAAAAACATGTTTTGAGATACCTCATAGGCACTACTCAGTTTGGACTTTGGTACAAACGAAGAAAGGGAGTGAAGCTGCAAGGCGTCATATATGTAGATTGGGTAGTGAATCCAAATACATGAAGAGCACATCTGGAGAAATTTTCATTGTTGGGTCAACAACAATTTCTTGGTACAATAGGAAGCAGATATATTTGGCACTCAACTCCGCAGAAGCAGAGTACATGGTTGCCAGTCAAGTAGCATGTGAGGCAATCTGGATGAGAAATATTCTTGTTAGGATATTTGGTTAGATGATGAATCCTAGTGTGATTTAATGTGACAATAAAATTTGTATAAAACTCTCTGAGAATCCAGTTTTTCATGATCAATCCAAGCATATTGACATCCGATATCACCATATATGAGATTGTGTGCAGAGGTGGATCATGTTGTTGGAATACATTACTACAAAGAAAAATGATGTTGATATTTTGAAAAAATATTTATCAAGAGGAAAATTCAAGTTCTATAGAGGAAGGATTGGGGTAGATGATAATCCCTTTCTTTCTGAGAGGGAGTGTTGAAAATGCAGCAAGAAATTCCTAATTTAATTTTGTAATATTCCCAAATGGGGAAAGCAACAATATAGCTCATAAAATGAAATCAACAACAAATATTTAACACATGAAACCATGATACCAATATTGAGTCATAAAATTATGTATTAAGACAGAAAATAAATACAAAATAGTGAGGCATAAACTATATACAATGAGGAAACAAGCCTCCCATAAACCATCACTCCCAAAAATGAGTTGTTGTTACAATACAAAATGCCGGAGAGAACTAAAGCATAGTCATATTAAGCATAAATATAGCTGGAGATGTTAAAATGATATAAAAAAACTGATATAGGCCCCAATAGAGTCTAGACATACAGATCTGGGCACTAGATTAGCTTTCCAAGACAACCCAACAGGGTTTCTGGAAAATGCACACAATGTGCCAATGTAAGCTGCAACCCTAGGGCTGAAGGTATGCTACAACAAAAAAAACGAGAATATATGGCTGAAGCTGATGTAGAAACTACAAATATTCTCCAATAGATCCTCCGGATGAAATAATGGCTCCTCCACCGAAGAGATCACCTCCCAAAACAACCACTGCAACCACCCCTGCAACTCCTCCCTAAAATAACACATATCTAGGCTGAAACTACACTATAGGGGATAAATACGCCTTAGAATACTGCTAAATGTGTCAATAAAGCTCAAGGGGATTCTTTACAGGCCTTCCAATGGATGGAAACCTTCCTCCACTGCAAAACTAGCTCTGAAGACACCCAATATGATTCTCCACTACTACACCCTGCAACACAGCACAATATTCTATAGAAATTGCACTGATGAAGAAAGTTATAGCTTGGCCTTAAGCCTAAGTGTGGATATGAAGTGAAATGATCCTCCAAGAGGCCTCTCAAGGAAATATATGGGATTCCCGCTCGGGAACACCCGGTGCTAAACATCACAACAATCTCAACTAAATAGCTGAAGAATGCAAGAAGTCTAAACAAACCACAGATAAAATAATAATCCAAAAACATCCCCAATATGGCTGCCATCCTCTTCCTTATATAAGTTATGAGATTTCTTACCCTTGGCCCCACTTAATTAGGTCACTATCTCCATGCAATCAATCTCCCTCCAAAACTGCGTTATTCCTCATTTAATGTCCACTCGTCTATAACAACGTTGTTGATTTGGTCAAAGTTGACCTATTCAACATGATCCAACCATTGTTAATACTCAAAGGTGCTTTATTTAGCTGCTTAGAAGGTCTCCTTTCACACTTGAAGTGTTTTTATTGTTGCTAAGGAGATTTATGGGCCTCCCTACCCATTTATTCACCTACCTAGTGACAAAATAATCCATAATATTCCATTTAGCTAAAAGCTAAATTTTAGGAATATTACAGTCCTCCCCTCCAAAATGTTGCTTGTCCTCGAGAAACTATAAGGGTTGAGAAAAATTCTCCCCTCCTCCTCTTGTGGGCTCCTCATCAAATAGTCTCCACCATTGCTTTAGATATTCTACAACAATTCTGTCTCCCAATGGTTCCTTCCAAATGTGCAAGTTGGCCTTTAGTGGATAAACCAAATGGCTCTATTCATGAGAAAATGGAAGGTCTATATGGAAACCTTCTTGTTGTCCAATGGATTCTTCAAGGTAGGAGTGATGACACGCATAGGGGATCTCATTCCCAATGAGAGATTCCCATCTCCATGCTATCATCTAAATGAAATGAATCACCTTCTAGCATGGTAATTCATAGATGAGTTCCTCCCAAATGTTCATGAGAGGCATATCCCAAGTGCTCCAAACAATCATATGGCTCACTTTATAAAGAAACAAGTGATCTTCTGTTGTAAGCATATCATCTCCCATGCTCCCCTTGAAGCATGAATCATAAAAGGTGTGGGAAATTTCATTCCCCATGGACACATCCAACCAACGTGCCTTCCCTCCAATCATGTTCCCAACAAGGATAAGCACATCATCAGCATATGGAATCACAATCAAAGTCATGCTAGCTACCATGTGTAGTAAAGGAGAAGGACAATGGTCCCTCATGTGCAACCAGTGTAGTTTTTCTCCTAACTGCCATAGAATATGATATAACAAGTGTTTCCCCCACCACTTTTCTACTGCCCCATTCTTCTTGCATGCTTGAAAAAGGTGTATGAAGTTTGGTGTCAATGAAGCACACCATGGAGAATACATCATCTCTCCAAAATATTCTAGGGAATGGCCAACATCATCATTGCTCATGGCCCCAAGTAGCCCATGAAGCCAATAATAAATATTTCACCCTCTTGGAGTAATGCTCTGCACATGTGTGTTAAGAAAATGCAAGTATATAGTAAATATATCATGATGCTCATAAATACAATTCTTACCATAGACTTGGTTCAAACCATTGAGGTAGCTCATGGATGATCTCCCTCTCACACCCAATGAGTAAGGAGGTGGTGATGATAACTCTTCGCAAGAGTTATGTTTCTCCTCACCCTCCAAACAATCCATGCACTTCCTCATATGATAGTGCATCTCCTCTTTGAAATCTTCCCACATTAATCCCTCCAAAATAGTATGGCATGCTCTAATGAAACCAGTGGGATTGGAAAGCAAGATCTCATAGGCTGCATGTAATAGCTTATCCTTGAGCCTGGAGGATCTAGCCAAGAAGATCTTATCCTGATAAAATATGACCCCATCTCTCACTATATATCCTCCATCGGAAAACTGGTCATCAAGTATCTTGCATGTAAAGAGATTCTTGGAGTATTCCACCAATAGCTGGGATCTCCAATAAGGATCCAAACTCTCTAATGACAGTGCTACTGATCTATACTGTTTAGCTCCTGTCATGTGGCTTCCCTCTTCCATGACATCTCCTATGCCAAAGTCAAGCACCGTTATGTTGCTAACATGTTCCTGTTGCACCTCTTGTAGTTGCTCATGCTCAAGTGAAGGTTGAGGCTTTTGAAGGTTAGTATTCCATAGGAAGTTATCACCTATCCAAAACCTCCCAATTCTGGCCAATGCATGCATGAGTGGCCACCCTCGTCTACCAATTGGGGAAGATTCATTCCTATGTGGAAGTATCCTCCTATTCTCCAATTCCATGGAGTGGTCTCCTTGCACCATGATGGTGCCATCCTCCATCCCAGAAACATATTCTCCCAGCACAGAATAATTGATGAGAACGGGTAATGATCATATTAGGATAATGTCTCCCTCCTCCTTGAGCCTACCCAAGACTCTTTGCACTGTGCCAAATCCTCCCAAGATTCTCACCCCTCCTGGATCAATGAGTGGTGAGGTGTCTCTCCTCTCCTGATCTGGTGGTCTCCCGGGTGGAATGCCTCCATGTAATGAGACATCAAAATATGAAGTAGACTATATGAGTGAGAGGACTGATTTTTCCCTCCTTTTACTGAGAAAACCAGTCTCCTTCTTCTGTATATGAACCCCTTGAAATAAAAAAGGGTGCATGCTTCCCATACTTTTATGTTGATCCACCTTTCCTTCTCCTCCTTCGAACAAGATCTTACTACCCATCACTACTGTCACATGCTACTCCTTCGGAACCTTTTGCAAAGATGAAAAAGCTCCTCTAGCTGAAGTAATAGATTCATGCCCATCCCCATGTGGTGATGGTTATCCTCTTGAAGTGACAGCGTTGTTACTTCCTCTCTGCTCTTCCTCCTCATTAATATTCGAGAACACCTCATCAATAATGAGAGACCCTAGATCTTGGTATTTCGTTGAAGGAGGAATCTCTATGTCTTCCTCTTGAGAAGAAATATCTTCCTGTAATGGGGATCTTGCCCTTGGCAAGGTATCATACAAGTTTCTATCCCCCTCAATAGGACTTTGGAGTGGAGTTTGTGTAATAGATCTTTCCAACTCATGCAAAGGTTTTGAGTGTTTTGGTTTGGCTAGCTCAATCAAATATGTTTCACATTTTTTTTCGTCAAATATATTCACTAATATCTTAGTGAATATTGCATAAGTAGATATATTTGCATGATTAAATGAAGACGAATCATAAAACCACCAAGTATAAGCCTTACCTTTAATATGCAGCACTGCTATCCTAAGGGCTTTCCTTTCTGAAACTTGACGTAGCTGCAAGTATGAGTCTAGTTGCTCTATCCAATCCTTGGCTGGGCATGTGTAGGACCCATCAAAATTTGGAAAAAATAATCTACCTCTTCTACTTCTGTTGTGATTGTTGGGTCTTCTTTCCTCCTTGAGTTGGCAAAACGCTTGTAATTTCAAGTTCTCCTTGAATCTCCAATATTGAGATTCATACTCCTGAAGATAGTCACTCAAAGTGTCCTCTTTTGGTGCATCTTCTTCCTCCATCTCTCTTGCTGTAAACCTAGGCATAGAACTACGCTGTGGATCATAATGTGTGATTGCATGCTCACACCCATCATGTAAAAATCTTGGGCTTGCTTCATATTCAAACCCCCTTGGATTTTCCCTACACATTCCCCTTTTCATCTTCTTGATATCTCCCTTGATGCTTTGCATAGATTGAAAAAGAAGCTTTGAGAGCCCCTATTCCTTCCTTCCTCCAAATAATGGAGTATTGTCTTTTTTTCTTCTGTACATCTCCTCTTCTTGTGAGAAGCTTCTCCTTATGGTGGCATATTGGCTGAATGCATAGGCTGAGCCAAGATTATGCTCCGATACCACTGTAATATTCCCAAATGGGGAAAGCAACAATATAGCTCATAAAATGAAAGCAACAGCAAATATTTAACACATAAAACCATGAGACCAATATGGAGTCATAAAATTTTGTATTGAGAGAGAAAATCAATACAAAATAGTGAGGCATAAACTATATACAATGAGGAAACAAGCCTCCCATGAACAATCACTCCCAAAAATGAGTTGTTGTTACAATATAAAATGCCAGAGAGAACTACAGCACAGTGATATTAAGCATAAATACAGATGTAGATGGTGCAATGATATAAAAATACTGACATAGGCCCTAGTAGAGTCTAGACATACAGATCTGGGCACTATATCAGCTTTCCAAGACAACCCAAGAGGGTTTTTGAAAAATGCACACAATGTGCCAATGTAAGCTGAAGCCCTAGGGCTGAAGGTATGCTGCAACAACAGAAATGAGAAGATATGGCTGAAGCTGATGTAGAAAATATAAATCTTCTCCAATATATCCTCCAGATGAAAGAATGGCTCCTCCATTGAAGAGATCACCTCCCAAAACAACCACTGCAACTACCCCTGCAACGCCTCCCTAAAATAACATAGATCTGGGTTGAAACTACGTTGTAGGGGATAAATACTCCTTAACCTACTACTAAATGTGTCAATAAATCTCAAGGGGATTCTTTACAGACCTTCCAATGGATAGAAACCTTCCTCCCCTACAAAACTAGCTCTGAAGACACCCAATATGATTCTCCACTACTACACCCTGCAACACAACACAATATTCTGCAAAAACTGCGCTGATGAACAAATATGTAGCTTGGCCTTAAGCCTGAGTGTGGAGATGAAGTTTAATGCTCCTCTAAGATGCCTCTCAAGGAAAGAGATGGGATTCCCACTTGGGAACACTTGGTGCTAAACAACACAAAAATCTTAACTAAATAGTTGAAGAATGCAAGAAGTCTAAACAGACCACATATAAAATAATAACCACTCCTCCATAACAGTGTTGTTGATTTGGTCAAATTTGACCTATTCAACATGATCCAACCCCTGTTCATACTCAAAGGTGCTTTATTTAGTTGCTTAGAAGGTCTCCTTTCACACTTGAAGTGTTTTTATTGCTGCTAAGGAGATTTATGGGCCTCCCTACCCATTTATTCACCTACCTAGTGACAAAATAATCCATAATATTCCATTTAGCTAAAAGCTAAATTTTAGGAATATTACAAATTTTCCCTTGATTAAATTAGGAGAAATTGAAAATTCCACATCAATAGACAACTTGAATGATTTAACTGAGGTGATATGGATTTTATCAATCAATTATCTTATTTAATTAGAGTAGGGGGGAAGAAATTGTGCTATGTACAATGATTCCTAAATTTTAGGAGCCTAGGTTGAGTTAATTTTAGTTGTAGAAATTTAATTCAGTTAAATTGAGTTATTGTAAGTTAAACTAGTTCCAATTGTTGGAGGAACTAGTTGAAGGTATAACAGTGGGGTGTAATGTTAGTGTTTAATGAGTTAATTGATAAATCAACCTAAATTAACTCATTCATGCATAGAATTCGATTTACCGAGTTGAGATTGGAGTTAAAGGGCAGTGTACTATAAATTATAAACTATTTCAAGTTGTATAGGTTGTGCATGAAGTCAAAGAAGGACCTAAAGGAATTGTGTAATCCAGATTGAGGATTTTTCCTAAATAATAGGGGCTAACTCCTTGAAGAAAATGCAAGGAAATAGGAGCTTGAAGGGCTTGAAAATTGGATAAGTGTTTGCCAAAGTTAGTTAGTCAGGCAGATGATAAAAGATACAGGTGCAGGTTGTGCTCAAGCTTGAGCAAGCATATTGTATTCATCTAGACTCTTTGATTAATGCAATACAAAAAGGAAGGGGTTTTGAGAAGTTGCTTTTCCCTAGATAAATCTTTGTGCATGTGTGTTGAATCATGATGCATGTTTTTGATATGTGTTCTCAATCTTGAATTTTCTTCTGTAGATTAGTAGAGTAAATTTGAGTCTTATGTTTTAGTAAATTACATGAGAATTTTTTAATCTACATTAAAATACTACATCCTTCAACATTTCATGTCCATAACATAAACATAGGAATAGTTATAAGCACATAATATAAAATCATACCTACATGATACTAACCTCGAAGGTCTTCCAGGGCTACTCTTCCCACTTGACTCCTCATAAACCAAGAATCTTTTCATGTCATTCGTCTACATGAGCAATAATTCTCCCTCAAGAATGACTTCTGACGACCCTTTTAGAAAATGGAACACATACACACACACATAATCGTGATCACACCATAATTACATGTATTCATGAGATCAAGGTGGAGAGAACTCCATTTCTATGTGCATTACACCATTTTCACCAAAGGGACCTGCCAACACCGTTTGCCACGAACCTTTCCAACATGGTATTTTTCTTGTCATGTCAGGATTTTTGTGTTCACATATACCACTTCATACCTAACACATTGTTACATCATATGGTAAGAACTTGATGGGTACGCTCCTTTTTCATTTGCTCATATAACTAAGGTTTGAGTGATAATTGGACAAATTTATTTGACCCTCTTAACGCCATATAAGTGTACATATATACATACATTGTTGAAAAAATTGTTGTCATTAATGTAAAATAATTTATATCATTGATATTAAATATATTTATCCATGCATATTAAAAAGAGGGTTTTTTGAGAGAAGGTACAAGTAAAAATTTGAACTTGTGGTTTCAAACCCATGGTTTAGAAGACCTTTGTATTTTCCCATGGTATTTGGAAACTTGAAATAAAAAGGGGAAATAACTATTTAATTGATGAGTTAATATGAATTCTTAAATCAATATGTATTTTCATGAAGGATTATGATAATGTATATAAGGAGAAAATGTTAAAAAGGAAACTATGTGTGAGAAAAAATGTAATTTGTGGAATGATGAGTCATCATGGAATTTTTGTTATAAATTTTTTTTCTACTTCAAATGGTGAAATTTTTGGTATATTAAGGAGATATAAAGGAAAACGTGTTTTATTTATTTATTTTGGATGTTGTTTCAATATAAATTTAGAGATATATGATGTGGAAATTAGGGTTTGTGACTGGTCTAGAAATCTACTTCAAATGACTCATCTTTGTATTTTTTCTATAACTTATATTTTGGGATGTTATACTATGAAATTTTGTAGACATGAAGATATATTTGGGTACATCTGATCAAAATTGTAGACATTCATTCATTAAAACTTCCCAATTGTTCCCTATGGAAGTTAGGCTTCCTCAATGCTCCTAAAATCAATTATAAATAGGTCAATTTAGAATTTTCACTATAACATATTCTTTAGAATGTTTCAAACCACAAAATTTTGAGGAGATGGAAGAAAAAATATATCTAGGTACATGTGGGAAATTTTTCAAACATTAGTTCATTATACTTTATCATATATTACCTTTGGAAGTCAAGTTTCATAAAAACTCATGAAATTAGTTTCAAACATGTCAATTTGGAATTTTCACTATAAATTATTTTATAGAATGTTTTGGACTTTGAAAATTTTCAAAACTATTTGGAGACATATAGTAGTACCTCTAATAAAATTTTAATAAATTTATTTTCTATACTACAAATATATACCCTATGGACGTTAGGATTTATGAATTTTCCTAAAATAAGTTTTTAAAAAATTCCACTTGGAATTTTTCCCATAGCCTCTTTTTTGGGAATTTTCAACTTATGAATTTTTTAGAGATTTGAGGAGACATACATAAGTTATTTAAATAAAAATTTCATAATGATATTTACAAAATTGGATATATGGAATGTTGCATAGGTTCATTCTTGGGAAGATGCCAAAAATAACAATTTTGGGAAAGTTACCATAATTTCATTTCGGGATTCAGATTTTGGTCTGACCTGATGAAGGAAGAAGTAATGAGAATAAATAGTGAAGGAAGAAGAAACAAATTGATATTTTGAAGGAAGAAACAACAAGTAGATATTTTGAAGGAAGACGTAGCGAGAAGAACTAGTGAAGGAAGAAGTAGCAACAAGACTCGAAGTGCATGTTATCATATTTTGGAGAAGTTATATGCACTAAAGAAGAGTTGTAATTCAAGATTGATTCTCAAACAAAGGGATTTGTTTCTATAGTAAGTTAGTGCCTCAAATATTTTTAAAGGTGTGGATTGGTGTCTCCAATAGGTTTGTACCTATGAATATTTACGACAATGGGAATTGGTTTCTCCAATATATTAGTGTCAATGTAACAGCCCCAGTGAAAATTCCATGTAATAAAAGTTAATAAAGGAAAAATAGTAACCACGGTTGATGGGACACATATTCCATGCTGAAATTTGGACAAAACATCCTACTGGGTGTTCATTTGGTTTATTATGGTTAAAGGAAATTGGAAAAGGAAATTGAAAATGATTTCGAAAGGCATGGCACATTAATTGGAATATTATTTATGAAAATAATGGAAAATAGGAGAAAATAAAGGTGAAAGGTCACATGTTGCATGTGAGGAGGAAATTTAAGGAAAATAATGGAAAATGAAGAAAATAGAGGCCTCATTGATAAAAAGGATTTTGAGGATCAGTTAGCAAGATTTTTCTCACGCTTACAGATCTCATTTTATTCTCTCTCTCTCTCACTCTGGACACTTAGATTTTTCTTGGAGCACTTTGGAATTGGATCAAGAAAAGCAAAGAAGGAAAGAGGAAGGAAGAAGCAAGAAAGGAAGAGCAGGATCAAGCAACTACAACAAGATTATTTTCATGTATTTATTTTCATGTGTGATTTCCTTGCTAGAATTGACATGCATGGTATTGCATGTGGCTCTTTTCTATCATGGCATTGGTTTTTACAGGTGTGACAGTGTTTTCAACATATCCTTTCCATTTCAGGATAGCCTTGATGAGATGGGTTCTAATACTTCATCTGAGCTTGATTTCCAGATGGATTCGAAGCTGAGTGAGGTGGATCTCCGAAATAAAAAACACATGGCCTAGTGGTCCTTGAACCAGACTGTGGATCATGGTAAAGCCACTAGCCTAGTAACCCTTGACCCATACTCTGGGTTGCGGTAAAGCTAGGATTGTGTGCCTCGGTGGGCCTAAGAATCCTTTCCAGTGAATGGAAGGATATACGATAAAGCCAAGAGGTGGATTTCTCATTGTTGGGCCTAGTAATCCCAGGATGTGATGTACGGTAATGCCTGGAGAGTGGGTCTCGGTGTAGGGCCTAGTTATCATTGGATCAGACTGTGGATTATGGTAAATCCCGAGAGTCTAGGAGGCACTAAAATTCCTCACGGTGTAGGTGGAGAAATTTGGTAGCATTCATGCGTGTTTAGTTCTTTTTTGGTTCATTATGAGTCCCAAATTCATGCTTGGAATATGATATGAGGGTGATTGGATGAAAAAATATTTGGCTCATCCAATCTATGGTCGGGTGAAATGTGGTAGTCTCATCCCGGTTGGTTTATATATTCATTAATGATAAATTCATTCCATTTGTATTTAATGTGTAAATGCACTAGTTTATATGTGGATTTTATTAGTTTTTTATTCATGGATTTATCTTGTTATTAAGCTAGTTATGAGCATGTATTTTAACAGTGATGATATATGGTTCTCCCCATGATTTTACTTGTAAATGAATGTAAAATGTATCTATGGTCAAATATATTGTATTACAACTAATGATGTAGGGGAGAAATGATTGTTAGCGATTATCAGATAAGTATCAGACCCATTTGCTCTGTTTTGTTGGTTAAACCTATAGCTTTCATGTTTGTGACATGTTTGAAGAAATTCCTATCATGGATAGTAGGGGTCCAGTATAGTCCTCATGCATGTTTTTGTAAATATATCACATTTTGGTCATTATAATTCATCTTTGAACTTGTTATGAAATTATGGGAAATGCACTCGGTTCTGAGCCTGAAAAAGTGGCTCAAATCCCTAAGACACTAGCACAATGTGGATTTATGCATGCATCTAGAGGCTCATAGACACTGCATTGCAAGCATGCACATGCGTCCAGAGGCCTAGAAGCTAAAAAGGACAGTGGGACCAAAGGGGAGGATTCTTGAATGTTTGGCTTGGCTCTTGGGGTGTTATTATTGTTGTACAAGGTTTTTGTGATAGCGTTCCATTAATTCCTGTTCCTTAAGGTCACCTAGGAGGTTGGTTCTTATCATAGTAGCCTCTTGTCACATGTTTACCCCGGTTGGTTGGTTACTTGGGTAGATGTGGGAAGAGAGTGTTATAGAGTGGTATCAAAGCATGGTTGCACTCTCCTTGGAAGGTGTGTGCTAGTCATGCATTCATGATTGATTGCGTATGTGTTACTTATGCTATGTTCTATGTTTTTGTTTCATATGCATGGAATTGGTCATAGTTGCACTGGTGTCGCCATGTGGAAATTGATGGTGATTGGATGTGGTTTACATGAGTGTATGTCGGTTGTATATGCATTTGTTATGCATGCCAATGTGGATATGTTGTTATGCATACATTTTCATGCTTAAGGTTGTTGTCTATGAGGTCATTGTAGGAATTTTAGGCCATCATGATGTTGTTGATATGTTATGAAAACGATGTGTTGGCTGATATAGAGCAGGAGATGCAGATCATCAAGGTGAAGTTGTAGCACTAGACTTTGGGGTAAGAGTATATCGTCATATAGTTATTATATGATTGGAATGCAGGTATGTTAGTTAATGGATTATTATATGCATTAGATTTATATAATTTTTTGTCATTTTATTGTTGTTGTGTTTACATGTATAATAAATGCTAGTTGATCATTGTAGTCATATGCATTGTGGTTAGGTGTATGCCTTTCATTCTATCTATGTTATGGTTACATACATGATAGATGTTAGTAAATTACTTTGATCATATTTACATGCATTGGTTAGTCAAGCATGGTATTAATTTGATGACTATGTTATATATTGCTGATGAATATGTTATATACTAACTTGTAGTTACCTCAATGATTATTGTATATGTTGTTGATGAGCATGTTATATGTTAACTTGTATGTAGCTCAATGATTATTTTATATGGTTTCTATGAGCATGTTAAATGTTAACTTATTGTTTTTATATGTTAATTAACTTGATGATTAAGGTTATAGCATTAATATTTTGATTTTATATGTATCATACTAAATTGGATTGGCCTAGATAGATGGTTAGGGTTATGACATTCATGTATGAGTCGACTTATTTGTGATATTATGTCATACTAATATAGGTTGATTGTGCATCTGTGATTTTTATGCATCAATTACATTTTTTTATGAGTCTATGATGTGAACATGCTAGCCAATTACTATTATGGATATCATGAACTTATTTAGTGTGATTAGATGTGTTGTGAAGTTATATCATGCTAATCTATACTGATTGTGCAAACAAAATAGCCTCCCCTAAGATACATCCAGGTATGAGTTTACTTATGTCTTCTACTTGGTGTTTGAATGTTTAACTATGTCGTTTATTCGGTGTTCGAGTGTTTGGTGTCTATTATGTCATTTATCTGTTGTCTGAATGTTTGATTACTTACATGGTATGAGTATGTGCCTATAATATTGCATGTCGAAAAGATATTTTTTTGAGATGGTCGTACTAACACACATGTGTTTAGATAGTTGATATGTGCTTGAGTCTAAGTGGGTGATAGTTGTAGTATTATGATCTTAACTATTTGTTGATTATGACATACTTGTTAGTCTTCGTAGAGGTTTATTTTATTTAATAGATATGATGTCTTGATATTTGGAACATGTGATTGAAATGTGTGAACAGTTGCAGGGCAACATGTTTGGGTGATGTGATAGTACATAGTAGCACTCGATTGCTGCAAGTTAAATGATAAAAGAAAGGAATTGGGTAAGAATTCCTTTGGCTATGTTTGGAAAACCTAATTCCAAATAAATGAGTGCTTTGCATACCTGAAGTGTTCTTAACCTTGATATTGTCCTACATTATGCGGATTTGTGCTATAGTCATGAACATGTATTTAACAGGTATATATATTGGTTTCTAGTTATGGTTGAATTCGTCAAAGGATTTGCGTCTCTTAAGAGATGATATATGTATGTGTTCAAATACAAGGCAACATGTTTGGCACAACATGGTAAGATAAATGGTATATTTTTGTATTTATTTATCCACTGATATTTATGTGGTTATGGTAGTATGATGTAGGGGATTGCACGAAAAGAGACTACCATGAAATATTGGAGAAGGATTAGGCCGAATTTTCCTTTGGAAGCACTGGGAACCATGGGGATTGAGTCATGGTGTTTTTTCTAGTCTTGTGCTTTTCATCTCTTGTGATTTTTTTGCGCTTGATTTGTAGTTTTTTTTATGTCTGGTGCAAGGCCTTGCCACTTTGTGGTGGTGTCATATTGATTTTGGTTTTTCATGGTCTTCCTCTTATTTGTTATTGTTCTTGATTTTATGTTCTGAGTTTCTTTGGAATTCATTCAGGAAAGAGGAGAGTTAATGGAGCTCGAGGAGAGTTGTGTGGTACCCAACAGGTAATGTAAGACATGGATGATGCTCGATGCATGAGTAAGCGTAGTGGAAGGTAAGACTATGACAATCGGTTGGACTAGTTGGGTCCATTGTTGTAAATGGATGGTGGCAGTAAAAAAATGAGAAAGGTAAAGAAAGTGGATCTGATTTGTTAGATGCCTTGGCTATGTTGGGAACTGTTTTTATCAACGTTGTGCATGTTGTGCAAAAATAAAGGAAGTTCTCTTAACCTAGACCTTATGATATCTAGAATTTTTTTATGATCATAATTATGTTGATGTTTATATATGTATACATGTATTTATGTATGTATGTATGTTGTGTCTGAAAAGGTCGTCATGAATCATGAATGTTTAATGCTAATGTTTATATGTATATATGTCTGTATGTATGTCCTTGTCTGACAAAATCATGATTTTTCTATGCTAATGAGTATATATATGTACGTATGTATTTATGTCACTGCATGACATGGTTTTCAAGGATCATTCTTGTAGAGGAATGATTTATTATGTAGGTCAATGGCATGAAGAGGTTCTTAGTCTTATGAGGAATCAAGTGGGAAGAGTAACCCTGACATATCTATGAGGTCAGTATCATGTGGAAATGAATTGATATTATGCATTTTTACTATGCATGTGTTTATGTTATGGACAACTAATGTTGAGGGGTAGATCAACGAAGTGAAGGTAGTGTGATTTGTGACATGCTAGGATAAACATGGATAGTGGAAAGACACTTGAAGCAAGACTACTTCTGGGGTCAGTGTGTGGTCTATGGATGTGCAATACTTCTATTGTGTATATGTTTTTCATGCAGTATATCCAGTGCTATGTACGTATGGTGTTGTGTGTGTGTTGTATATATGGTGCTATGTACATATGGTGTTGTGTGCATGATTGTACATGGGATGTTGTGTGAATGTGGTGTTGTGTAGATGATTGTACATGTGGTGTTGTGTGCAGGTGGTGTCGTGTACATGTTGTGTGTGTGGAATTCTATACATATGGTGTTGTGTACATGTCGTGCATGTGGTGTTGTGTGCATGTCGTTCATGTGGTTTTGTGTACATGTGGTATTGTGTACACATTGTACAGGTTGTGCGGTACTATACATTTGGCGTTGTGTACACGTTGTGCAAGTGGTGTCATGTACATGTTATGTTGTGCACACGTTGTGAGGTAGTGTTATGTACAGGTGCTATTGTGCACATGTTGTGCATATGGTATTGGTATACATGTGGTATTTTGTACATGTCGTACATGTTGTGTTGCGGGCATATGGTACTATGCATGTGCATTGCGTAGTTGTGGTATCACAACATGTGTATTAGTGGTGTTGTACTATGTATATGTATATGTATTTTGTTGTATTTTACGTGGATGTAGGTGTATGTATTGTGTTGTATTGAAAACCAGGTGTAGGTGTATGTGTTGTATGTCGGTGTGGGTGCGTGTATTTTATGGTGTTGTATGTCACATGTGGGTGTACATGTTGTGATGTACACAGTGTGTATGTGTACGTGATTGAAGAGAAGCAAAGACATTGGGTGCTTAACAGGTGTGGAAACCGATCCGATGTGTGTACAGAAATAAAAAAGGTAGAAGTAAGGACAGATGAAGGATAAGTATCAGTATTTTATTTCAATCTTGTTATGCATGTGAGCTATGATTTTGACTTATGATGGTTACATGTGATTTATGATTATGGTTTATGGTGATTTCATGTCATTCATGATTTTAATTTATGATGGTTGCGTTTTGAGCTAACCAGATGTGATATGTTTATACATGATGATTTGATCAAACAACTAGTTTGACTTGTTGTGGCAGGAAGTAAATAGGATTGCAAGTGTACCTTATTGATGGGGTACCAATGAGGTATGATGTGAATTTATTTCAATTTATTTTGAATCTAATGGTAGCGTTGAGGCCTCTGTAACCAGGCAACAAAAATGGGGATAATCACCACTGACCTTAAAGAACTCCTTTTCCGTTTGGGCTGGTGGTTCCAATTGGTCAAACTAGGTCCAGTTACCTTTTCCCTATTGCTATTGGTTTAAGATGTGTCTTTAGTTTAAAATAGGCAGGGATATCAAGTCGATTCTTCTTACTGATCAGGCAAGAGAATGACCCTTAGGCTATTTTAATGGTACAGCCAAACCACCACTAAGATCTGTCCTAAAATTAACCTAGCATAAACTAAGAGTTAATCTATCCATGCCTCACTAAGTTATTCTATGTAATATTTTATTGTTATTTCATAAATCTAATGTAATCTATAATTCATATTAACTATATTAAATCTATGTTATTTTATTAAGCTTATGCTAATATTAATATAAGATGTATATATTTAATTAAAACATAAACTAGTTATTAATTAAATCTAACAATGTCATTATTAGGTTTAATAATATTGATCCTAAGAAATATTAATATCTTATTTAATATTAAATCTAGTTAAATCTTATTTTTCTAATTCTATTAATAGTGAAGATAAAATATTAATTATCACTAACTTGTAAAAGTTAATCCTATAATTAGATTTTATTAGAAACTAATTTAAACAATTCAAACTAATATATACAACATATATAATTACAATTCCTTTTATTAATCTATTAATGATATAAAATTAAAGAATTAGATCAATATAAAGGTTTGATCAATTTTGAGGGTTTGATCAAACCTCACCTTAATGAGTGCGTCTCTTTAAAGAGGCCTTAATGCATAATTAATCTATAAATGTAAAACTAATTTAAAATAGAAATCTTATCTCGAATTAGAATGGGATAACTATCTCCTAATCCGAGAGAAAATTAAGTAAAATAGGGGGAATGACTGATATAATTCATCACGTGATTTTGTATTAATTAAAGGAAATAGTTCACATTAACTAGTACAAGTGAAAACAAAATAAACCTGTAAATGAATAATAAATAGTTATCAATCACCACAGGAATACTTGAATGAATTAAAATTTTATTTCGATCTCATTCTGTCGTGCAAAGATAGCTTTAACAAGGCTTCAACAGTAAAATATTGATGACACAAAAATAATGCATAATATCAAAGAAACATAAGACTGTTTAGAATTGAGATCAAAACCAAAAATGAAATTTTAATAATAAGACAATAATCCTCCATTCTGGTAATAGTACACAAGAACAAGAATTAATTAAAACCATATTAAAATTCTATTACCACAGTCCTGAGAGCAGCTCTCACCCTTAATAAAAGTACCCGCAATAGTGCGAAGCCCCTTTATAACAGAGCCATAGATTCTCTAAAATCTCTACAATCAAACTCTAAACGCTCTGCAATAGTGAAAAAGCACAAATCGATCAATTTCAAAGAAATTCTCTGTGCTGGATCGCAACCCCTGTAGAATGGATCACCTCTCCTTCAAGTCTTTCTGTAGAGTTCCTCTCCGTAGATTTTCCTTCGAGCCTCCTTTTCTCATGTTTATTCATTCTTCTTATTTAGCCAAACAAATGAGTTTGTTTCCTTCTCCTTGAGCTTATGCTTCAAATCCTTCATTATTCCTCTTCTTTAGATTCCATGATTTTTTGTTTCCAGAACTTTCTATAATATCTCAACCAAAAACTTGTTAATAAAAATTATACAAATATAATTAAATAATATAATGAAACTATATAATGTAAAGTTAAGTAAATTTTTTTAAATAAAATCTAATAATAAAACTTGAATTAAATACTAAACCTAACTTAAACCTATTATATTGACGCATGGGACTTCCCTTTTTACGTAAGCTTTTTCCCATGTGATCTTTCTTGAAGTCATTTTTTTTTAAAGCTAGGCAGTGAATATTTTGTTTATTTTTATTGGCTCTCAGCATTTAGGAAAGTTCTTTTAACTCACCAGGAGGTTTTGGAATTATGGTGGGTGATGGCATGAAATTGTGTTGGAAGAGTGGATCCATAATTGTGATTACACCGCGCTAAAATCTTCAGCAATCCCTGTAAGCACGAAATGATGGATATGGATCATTAAGGAAAATAAATAATGCATGCTCATAATTTGGATCAATTGTCAAGATTGAGGGAGGATCCAGGCTTTCAAAAAGGCCACAACGAATCTGTTCTTGAGATTCATTTTAAAGTTCCATTGCAATAGAGTGCACGTTTTTGTTGTCATGATCCTAGAAAGAATTAGTTGTTCTGTTGGATTTCTGTCTTTTTATGCATTCTGACAATTGGTTAAGTGAACTGATGCGCGTTGTCTTTGTGGCCTTTCCTGATAATTTTGCCACAAATCTAGGTGCGTATCTACAGTTTGTGCCAACCACAGTGATGGTTAAACCTCCAATATCCTATAGCAAATATTCTCTCACCTGCAAACCAAAATAAATCATAAATTCATTGGATAATGCAGAAAACTTGCAAAAATGTAGTGAGAAATAATTAATATGAATCTCGAATCTTGGATTGAGATTTGGAGCATGATTTTAACATATTTTAATTAATTCAACATTCCAATACTTGCAAGTCCGAAATATGATCGCGGTTTTTGGAGAAATCATATCATTCAACGAACCTATGATCTGGGCGGGTATCTGGGTAGTAGATCCTGAATTGTCACATGCAACACTTGGAATAATCCTGCATGTAACCTGCATTGTGATTTAATAAAGGTATTCATTCCGTCAAATCCACGAGACAAGATCGTTCGAAATGGGATAAACTTGACAGAAAATGCCAATATAGATAACTGCAACGCAATTAATATATTTGGATGGTATATTTGTAAACTAGTTAACTCGGTATTATATTCCCTCGCAATTAAGTAATGAAGCATCCCAGATTTTATATTTTGGTGTGATTTTGTTATGCTAGCATGAGAATCATTCGAAATTTCCTCTTTTCCCTTTGCCCCAATACATTCACATATTTCGTGAAAAATGTGAGCCCATTTTAAAATTTTATCATTTATAAAACGTGAGACCTTTTCTTAATTAGATATTTTATGATAAATTATTTACAAAATTGTTGATTCACGTAACATGATTATGTTACCATAAAATATTTTGGGATTTTTTCTTTTGTCTTCTTCTTTTTAAGACTTTAATATAATTACAATCTATATTTACAATATTCAGTTCAAATAAAATGTTTATACATAATTTAATGTTTAAATAAAGAAAAATATAGTTTTAAGTTAATCTAATGATTTTATAAATTATTAAAATAATGAAATTATATTCATTTATTTACAAGGTATAAAAATGGATAATATGGTAAATTAATGATTCACCCCTTTATTAATGGATATGTCAAGCCAAGTGAAGGAGACAAACAATCAATATACCTAACCGTGGAATGCGAAATGTTGTGCCAAGTCATGTGGAAGAAATGCTAACCAGTGAAATCAAATACCAAATGTGAGGTGATGTGGCAACCGAAGGTGCCACTTTGTCTTCAATTGATCATTATGAAAATGTTTCCATTAATGCAAAAGGCAACAAGGAGGTGCAAAATATGATCAAAACCAACATGATCATAAAACCGTGAGGCAAGTGGTAAAGATTCAAAAAGTCAAGAATTTCTCAAAATGCCAATAAAGAAGGGAGTTGGAAAATGAAGGGTCCCTGTGATAAATATTCACAAATTATAAAAAAAACTAAAATAAAACAAATGAAGTAATATACAAAATAAAAGGCCAAAGCGGCTAAATCACATCCAATCTTCAAACAAGTGTATTTCACAAAAACTAATCCAAATGAGGTCAAAACAAATTTATATAGATAGATAAGGACAAATCGAACTCATTTAGGCCTTTCCTCATTCTCAAAATCCAATAATAGTAATATCAAGTGATCGGTTAAAAGGGTCCCCATTTTTCATTTATAAGTGAAAAAAGGGGGGTTGTGTTTTACCACAACAATGGTGGCATACTGGGAAGAACCAGTTATCTTTGTTAAAATTGATGATAAAATTCCAAAGAAAAAGAAAATAGAAGTTAAATTAAATCAAATTGCTAAGCCTCGTAACTCTTAAATGAAATCAAAATAATATCATTTTGTATATCTTGTAAATATTGACTATAAGAGAGATGATTACGAACAACTATTTAATGACAACTTAAGCTTAAAGAACACAAACATGTTGTTTTGTTTAGTGATAATGATGAACTCTTATAATCATAGGTAGAACCACTGCTGCCAGTAGGCGTCCATAGCCTCGACAGGGTTACCTCTTAGCCCAAGATGTCAGTGTCCCATCTATGTTTGAATATTTAGAGAAAAATTATTTTAATAAAAACCTGAGAACCATTGCCCTGGCTTGGTGACCAGATCATGACAATTCCATCACAAGTTTTGATAGTCATGAACAAGCCAGCTCGTGATGAGACCTCTCTTACAGCGTAAAGTTGTGAGCCATTATCCTGATGTGGTAATCATATTGACAATGTCATAATTATCAGAACCCATGATCGTGGTAAGTTGGCTCTGTACAGAGACCCCCTATCTTTCAGGTTCTTGTAGCTTTTAATTTATACTCTGATAATTGGCGATAATAGATGGGGAGACAAATTTTCTCTTTAAGATATCTGGGATGACATGGAAGAGTTTAAAAACTAAACTTTTGATATTGCTTTGTGTTACTTTAGCTGAAGCTAAGTTTAAGATAAGTTGTCGTAAAAATAAACTCTTATGTTATAGATTGAGATCGTCAAAATGATAAGAAAGAAACAATCAGAGTTTCAAATTAAAATTCGTATGGAATAAATTTGAACATTAATCCGATATTCTTTCTTTAAACCTAGAATTCTTTTAAATATAGAGTTAATAATTTCTCATGAATGAAACCAAAGTTGAATGGAAAAATTCCTCTTACTAAAAGTTGATAATACTACTAAAATAATATTCATGAAGATTTTCAAAGTCATTGAAAATGATCTATCGTGAAATGAAGTCCATCGAAAGGGGAAAAAATGAAAATGAAAGAACTAAGAATCAAAACAAACAACCTCTTAAAAACAAAAACATGAAATGAAAACAACTCAAACAAGATGATGATGTCTTGACAAAAAGAATTAAGTGTGTGTTTACAAATATTTGTCAAGTTAAGTTTTTTTTTTTTTTTTTTTTTAAAGACATCATGTTCCTGATTTTATTAAAATCGAATCAAATTAAATGAAAGATAGCAAACCAGAAAGAAGACCATCAAGAGAAAAAAAAATCTTCAGAAGATAAAAAGTATAAAATGATGAATATGTTTAAAATTCAAGATTTTATCTTGTAAGATGTGTATTAAGTGTTGCTATTATTTTTAAAGCATTGATGTAGTTTAAAGTTTTTATTCGAATGCTTTAATAGGAATTTTTAATCTTTTGCCAATTTTTCTTAAAACTTATCTTGCAAGTCTTTTAACGATCAAGTTTTAAGAGTAAGACTAACAATTAGTTTCAAAAATATTATAAATGTAGGAAGAAAAATTTGGAAGAGGAAAAGGAATTCCCTCTACGGATCATGGTGATTTTATTTTCTAAATTGCTTTCACTAGCAAAACCAAATCCTCAAATTGCACTCATAAAAACCTGAAAAAGAAAGAAGACAAGGATAAGAAAATATAACTAAAAGAGAAAATAAAATAAATGAACAATGGAGAAATGAAGATCAACATGTACACATACCTGAGAAAAATGAATACCAAATTACCTTGTGAATCTTGACATCCTCGTATGAAGAGTATATAAAAATAGGCAAGACTAGTTACATTTATCTCTAAGTTTGGATATGTTGAGAATCATGAATTATTGAATCTAAATACTAAGCAATGCTACAAGGATTCTTCACATGACAACATAAAAGGAATCGACATATGAATAAAGTGAATGATAAAATATTGTATGCCATCATTTGAATTTTTGTCTTGTGAACTCCTTTTATTAATTAACCATTACTTAAAACGTAAATTCTAATCTTATTGCAATTATGTGTGTAGAAAGTGGAAATGAGCCCTATATTTGAGTTAACATCTTAGAATGTGGGGTTTATCATTCATCAAATGTAAAATTGTTCTACCAATGAAAACTCTAAAATGAGAAAGATGCCAACTAAATGTATGATAAGGTCTCATCCTTATTCATTAAAATACCATAATTGCATTATTTTGGAAAACAAACAGATGAAACAAAGTTAAATTTATTCCTACTCTAAACCTTTTGAAGGAAAATGACTAGGTATAGTCATCTTTCCAATGCGACCAGGAAATCATTTTATTACCTACAAAAATGTACATACATGTGTTAGAAAAAGATAAATCTTAATTATTAAATTATATACAGAAATCATAGAATTGTTATGCATGTTAATTCCTAAGCATGAGAATTTTATGCTAAAATAATTTTCTAATTGAAAATAAAATCTATCGAAATATGTACAATCTAAAGGGTTATAGATATTACCTTTAAGGATCCACAAAGGTTCTGCTTTTGAAAATTGTGCAATATGGGAAGTATTAACATCAATTATTTCTAAGATTTTACAAAATCTGTCATTTTCCCTTGTGAGACGTTAATTGTCATAATGAAGAGAAAAAGAAGGAAAATCCTTAAAGGAATCTATTATGTTTACATCAAAATTAAGACAACTGACCAACTCATGATTAATATCGAAAACTTGTAATAGAGTTTGATGATCCAAATCATAATGGAAGTAGGAAGGTTTGAGCTTAAAAAATGAATCAAATGATATGAACTCATGAATATCATGATTATTAAAGATCACATTCTTTTCAAATGATTTATAAGTATAAAGGTTTCTAGACTTATATCAATAAGTAATTGATCATTTAAAAATACCCCTTGCATTTTATGATGTATTTCATTCTTAAGTTTTGGACTAGAAAATATGCCAATAGGTTGACACATACAATGATTAGGTTGCAAATAATGGTAACCATAAAGTAAGTTAGGTGAATTTTCTTTAAGATCATCATTTTTTATTCCCTCAATTAATGATGTGTCATCTGTTGTCAAAATAGAATCTAGCCCATTTTCAAAAGAAGAATTATTGTTATGATTATTCATTAAATCTTTTTGTTGTGTAGAATTTAATTCTATTGAATGTGAATCATTATCATAAACATTAGGAGGTACCATAAAAACACTTTCAGATGTAAGATTCTCTCGTGATGTTGATGGTTGAGAAAGATTAGAATTTTCATTTAAAGGTTCAAATAGGATCAATTGTAGAACCAAGATTTATTATTGGAAACTCCTCTTTATGTTTGCTATAATTTCTTATATTATGTTCTTGAACAACAGAGGTAGCTTTCTCAATTAAAATTTTCTTAGGAGGTAAATCATCATAATTAAATCTGTAGCATAATGTCATAAATCTATCAGAAAATTTGCTAACAATTTCATTATCAAAGGTTGCAAAGTTATCAAATTCTAAGCACAAATTCTCATAGTAGTAATTGTGATGAGAAAAAAAAAAATACCTGTATAAAGTGATTCCAAGAGTGAATACACTTAGCTGGTAGGATCTTGTACCATTCTTGAATCCTTCCTTGAAGTGTGAGACTGAATAACTTGCAAATTTCATTGTCTTTAGTGATGTTAAAACATTTTCATTTACGTATAAATTGATCAACATGATCTAAATCAGAAATGAAATTCTCACCATCATATTGCAATTCGTATATTGATTCAAGTTGTCTCTTGGGTATATCTCTGGAAGGTTTGTGTGAGATAAAAGCATGACGCAATGTAAGAATACAAATAGGAGCCATGGCTAGTTAAAAATGTTAAAACAAGACTTCACACAGATTAACTAGCTCGGGCCCTCCTTCTAGCGCCAAAAATGTTGAGGCCTTAGAAATCTGTGGCAAAAACAAGGGGGATAACCACCCGGTCTGGACCTTAAGGAAACTCCTTTTCTATTTGGAATGGTGGTTCCAACTGGTCAAACTAGGTCTAGTTACCCTTTCCCTATTGCTATTGGTTTAAGATGTGTCTTTAGTTTCCAATAGGCAGGGATATCAGGTCGATTCTTCTTACTGGTCAGGCAAGAGAATGACCCTTAAACTATTTTAATGGTATATCCAAATCACCACTAAAATCTGCCCTAAAATTAACCTAACATA
Organism: Pinus albicaulis; assembly: GCA_034641835.2. Classification (NCBI taxonomy): domain Eukaryota; kingdom Viridiplantae; phylum Streptophyta; class Pinopsida; order Pinales; family Pinaceae; genus Pinus; species Pinus albicaulis. Next base: position 468,829,332 of record CM076575.1, read on the forward strand.
AACTAAGAGTTAATCTATCCATACCGCACTAAGTTATTCTATGTAATCTTTATTGTTAATTCATAAATCTAATGTAATCTATCATTTGTATTAACTATATTAAATCTATGTTATTTTATTAAGCTTATGTTAATATTAATGTAAAACATAAACTAATTATTAATTAAATCTAACAATGTTATTATTAGATTTAATAAGGTTGATCCTAAGAAATATTGATATCTTATTTAATATTAAATCTAGTTAAATCTTATTTTTCTAATTCTATTAATAGTGAAGAGAAAATATTAATTATCACTAACTTGTAAAAGTTAATTATATAATTAGATTTTATTAGAAACTAATTTAAACCATTCAAACTAATATATACAACATATATAATTACAATTCCTTTTATTGATCTATTAATGATATAAAATTAAAGAATTAGATCAATATAAAGGTTTGATCAATTTTGAGGGTTTGATCAAACCTCACCTTAATGAGTGCACCTCTTTAAAGAGGCCTTAATGCATAGTTAATCTATAAATGTAAAACTAATTTAAAACAAGTATCCTATCTCGAACTAGAATGGGATAAATATCTCCTAATCCGAGAGAAAATTAAGTAAAACTGGGGGAATGACTGATATAATTCATCACGTGATTTTTTATTAATTAAAGGAAAAATTTCACATTAACTGATACAAGTGAAAACAAAATAAACCTGTAAATGAATAATAAATAGTTATCAATCACCATAGGAATACTTGAATGAATTAAAATTTTATTTCGATCTCATTCTGTCATGCAAAGATAGCTTTAACAAGGCTTCAACAATAAAATATTGATGACACAACAATAGTGCATAATATCAAAGAAACATAATACTATTTAGAATTGAGATCAAAACCAAAAATGAAATTTTAATAATAAGACAATAATCGTCCATTCTGGTAATAGTACACAAGAACAAGAATTAATTAAAACCATATTAAAATTCTATTACCACAGTCTTGAGAGCAGCTCTCACCCTTAATAAAAGTACCCGCAATAGTGCGAAGCCCCTTTATAACAGAGCCATAGATTCTCTACAATCTATACAATCAAACTCTAAATGCTCTGCAATAATGCAAAAGCGTAAATCGATCAATTACAGAGAAATTCCCTGTGTTGGATCACAACCCCTGTAGAATGGATCGCCTCTCCTTCAAGTCTTTCCGTAGAGTTTTCTTCCAGCCTCCTTTTCTCATGTTTATTAGTTCTTCTTATATAGCCAAAAAAATGAGTTTTTTTTCCTTCTCCTTGAGCTCAGGCTTCAAATCCTCCATTATTCCTCATCTTTAGATTCCATGATTTTTTGTTTCCAGAACTTTCTGTAAAATCTCAACCAAAAACTTGTTAATAAAACTTATACAAATATAATTGAAGAATATAATGAAACTATATAATGTAAATTTAAATAAAAGTTTTTAAATAACATCTAATAATAAAACTTGAATAAAATACTAAACCTAACTTAAACCTATTATACTTCCCTTTTTACGTAAGCTTTTTCCCATGTGATATTTCTTGAAGTCATTTTTTTTAAAGCTTGGCGGTGAATATTTTGTTCTTCTTATTGGCTCTCAGCATTCAGGAAAGGTCTTTTAACTCGCCAGGAGGTTTTGGAATTATGGTGGGTGATGGCATGAAATTGCGTTGGAAGAGTGGATCCACAATTGTGATTATACCGCGCTGAAATCTTCAACAATCCCTGTAAGCACAAAATGATGGATATGGATCATTAAGGAAAATAAATAATGCATGCTCAGCGTTCGGATCAATTGTCAAGATTGAGGGAGGATCCAGGCTTTCAAAAAGGCCACAAATAATCTGGTCTTGAGATTCATTTTAAAGTGTCATTGCAAAAGAGTGCGTGTTTTTGTTGTCATGATCCTAGAAAGAATTAGTTGTTCTGTTGGATTTCCGTCTTTTTATGCATTATGAAAATTGGTTAATTAAACTGATGCGCGTTGTCTTTGTGACCCTTCCTGATAATTTTGCCACAAATCTGGGTGCGTATCTACGATTTGTGCCAACCACAGTGATGGTTAAACCTCCAATATCCTGTATCAAAGATTCTCTCACCTACAAACTAAAATAAATCATAAATTCATTGGATAATGCAGAAAACTTGTGAAAATGTAGTGAGAAATAATTAATATGAATCTCTAGTCTTGGATTGAGATTTGGAGCGTGATTTTAACATATTTTAATTAATTTTCCATTCCAATACTTGTAAGTCCGAAATATGATCGTGGTTTTTGGAGAAATCATATCATTCAGCGAACCTATGATCTGGGCAGGTATCTGGGTAGCAGATCCTGAATTGTCGCATGAAACACTTGGAATAATCCCGCATGTAATTTGCGTTGTGATTTAATAATGATATTCATTCCGTCAAATCCATGAGACATGATCGTTAGAAATGGGATAAACTTAACAGAAAATGCCAATTGCAACGCAATTAATATATTTGAATGGTATATTTGTAAACTGGTTAGCTCTGTATTGAATTCCCTTGCAATTAAGTAATGAAGCATCCCATAATTTATATTTTGGTGAGAATCATTAGAAATTTCCCTTTTTCCCTTTGCCCTAATACATTCACATGTTTCGTGAAAAATGTGAGCCCATTTTAAAATTTTATCATTTATAAAACGTGAGCCATTTTCTTAATTAGATATTTTACGTTAAATTATTTACAAAATTGTTGATTCACGTAACATGATTATGTTACCATAAAATATTTTGGGATTTTCTCTGTTCTCTTTTTTTTTAAAAGACTTTAATATAATTACAATCTATATTTACAATATTCAGTTAAAATAAAATTTTTATACATAACTTAATGTTTAAATAAAGAAAAATATAGTTTTAAGTTAGTCTAATGATTTTATAAATTATTAAAATAATGAAATTATATTCATTTATTTACAAGGTATAAAAATGGATAATATGGTAAATTAATGATTCACCCTTTTATTAATGGATATGTCAAGCCAAGTGAAGGAGACAAACAATCAATATACCTAAACGTGGAATGCGAAATGATGTGCCAAGTCATGTGGAGGAAATGCCAACCAGTGAAATAAAATACCAAATGTGAGGTGATGTGGCAACCGAAGGTGCCACTTTGTCTTCAATTGATCATTATGAAAATGTTTCGATGAATGCAAAAGGTAACAAGGAGGTGCAAAATATGATCAAAACCAACATGATCATAAAACCGTGAGGCAAGTGGTAAAGATTCAAAAAGTCAAGAATTTTTCAAAATGCCAATAAAGAAGGGACTTGGAAAATGAAGGGTCCCTGTGATAAATATTCACAAATTATAAAAGAAACTAAAATAAAACAAATGAGGTAATATACAAAATAAAAGGCCAAAGCGGCTAAATCGCATCCAATCTTCAAACAAGTGTATTTCACAAAAACTAATCCAAATGAGGTCAAAACAAATTTATATAGACAGATAAGGACAAATCGAACTCATTTAGGCCTTTCCTCATTCTCAAAATCCAATAATAGTAATATCAAGTGATCGGTTAAAAGGGTCCCCATTTTTCATTTATAAGTGAAAAATGGGGGGGTTGTGTTTTACCACAACTGGTAGTTATGTACTTGGTACATGAAACATGAAAATTCCCAGTTGGATGATTGAAACTGATTGCAAGCATTAACAACAACAACAAAAGGAATTGAAACAGTCAACAATATCCTAGTAATTAAGCACTTCACGAGCAGGGCCATTGTGGGACATTGGTACCCAATAGGGTCCATTTATTACATGAGCATGCTATGACTAGTATGATGGTTTTGAGGCGGAGATATGCCTTGGTTTTTGTATCTTCTGATGCAAAGAAGCCTTGCCAATGGATGGATCGCCCAGGATAAGGGATGCCAACGAAACTTGGAAGGTGTGTGACTACATGGAAGGTGGTGATCGAATTTCTCGAGGGACTGTGTAGTAGAGAAGGGAAGGTCAGGGATGGATTTTTTTTGTCATTAGCATTTCCAGATGGAATCAGATTCACATTGGGAGTGTGGCTTGGAACAATGAGCCGGTAACTGCTCACTGAGAGGACAAGTGGCACAGGATTGTAGCACTGGACATTGGATGTAGCTTTGACTTTGACAGTGGATTATGGACTTCCTAAAAGGAGGTGAATCTTGGTATTACTTTTAGGGTGGATGTGTGAACCTCTAGATTCCCTTATTGATTGATACGTGCATCATAACCTTTTATTTGTTGGTTGCAAAAATGTGTATATGTGTATGTTATTGTAAATAATGTATCGAGCTAGTTTATAAAGCTCCACAAAAAGTATGGTTATTTGTTGGATGAAGAAAATGTGCTCAAGTAAACGTGGTTGTTTTTGTAAATATCGTAATGAGCTGTGTTCTAAAGCTCCATTAAATGGTATTATTTTCATGCTTTCAGCAGGATATCATTATAAATATTGCAACAATCTGTGTTATAAAGCTCCATGGGAAGTATGTTTTGTTTTCAACGATTTTATGGTTTATAGGTGTGATTGAACACCGAGGACAGTGTTCCCCCAAGGAGGAGGGTTTTGTAACAGCCCTGGTGAAAATTCCATGTAATAAAATTTAAGTAAAGGAAAAATAATAACCACGATTGATGGGACACTTATTCCAAGCTGAATGTTGGGCAAAACATCCTAACGAGTGTTCATTTGTTTTGTTATGGATAAAGGAAATTGGAAAAGGAAATGTAAAAGGATATGGAAAGGCATGAGGCATTAAATGACATTTTATTTATGAAAATAATGGAAAATAGGAGAAATGGAAGGTGAAAGGTCATTGTTTGCATGTGAGGAGGAAAATGAAGAAAAATAATGGAAAATGAAGAAAATAGAGGTCTCATTGATAAAAAGGCTTTTGAGAATCAGTTGGAAAACTTTTTCTTGCACTTAAGGATCTCATTTTATTCCCGCTCTCTCTCACTCTTAGACACACAAATTTTGTTGGAGAATTTTGGCCTTGGATCAAGAAAGGAAAAGAAGGCAAGAGTAAGGAAGAAGCAAGCAAGGAAGACCAGGATCACGCAACTACAACAAGATTCTTCGTGGGTATTGATTTGCATGTGTGATTTCCTTAATAGATCGGATATGCATGGCACTGCATGTGGTTCTTTTCTGTCATGGCATGGGTTTTTCCAGGTGTGAGGGCTTTCATCCTAGCCTTGCCATTTTCGATGTGAGTGCTTTTATCCTAGCCTAGCCTTGATAAGATGGGTTCTCATACTTCAGTTTAGCTGGATTACTGGATGGATTCAAAACTGAGTCAGGTGGATCTATGAAATGAAAAACACATGGCCTTGTGGTCCCTAAACTAGATTGTGGATCATGGTAAAACCAATGGCCTAGTAATCCATGAGCTAGATTGTGGGTTGCGGTAAAGCCATGATTGTGTGCCTCAGTCGGCTTAGGAGTCCTTGCAAATGAATGGTGAGATATATAGTAAATCCAAGAGGTGGATTTCTCTGTGTTATGCCTAGTAGTCCCGGGATGGGATGTACAGTAAATCCTAGAGAGTGGGTCTTAGTGTAGGGCCTAGTTATCCCTGAATTAGAATGTGGATTATGGTAAATCCTAATAGACTAGGAGGCACTAAAATTCTTCATAGTGTAGCCAGAGTTATCTGTTAGCATTCATGCTTGTTTTATTTTTTGCAGTTGGTTATGAGTCCCACATTCATGCATAGAATATGGCACAGGGGTGATTATATGAAGAGGGATTTCGCTCAACCAATCTATGGTCGGGCGGAACGTGGTAGTACCATCCCCGGTTGGTTTCTATATTCATTAAAGAGAAATTCATTCCCTTTGTATTTAATGTGTAAATGCACTGGTTTATATTTGGATTTTATTGTTGTTGCATCCATGGTATTTCTATTGTTATTATTTTGGTTATGAGCATGTATTTTGACGATGATGATGTATGGATCTCCCCATCAGATAGGTACTTCTTCCTGAAGAGTCTCTTGGACTCATCCTGAATCATCTCCTCATCTTTGATACCTTTGAAATGCTTCACATCTTCCCACCATGTATTATCTTTTCCTTTGAGACTAAATATAACTAGGATTTCATATTCTCTGAATAATCATGCAATTCGAAGAAATTATTCATCCCAAGTAGCCATGCTTCTGCATCTTATGATTTATTCACATCCCCATCAAAAGTAGGAGGCTTGGATTTCTTGAACTCCTCTGGAAAATACTACTTCTCACTCATCTTATACATATGGTGGCAGTGATGATGATTATGTATCCTAAAACCATATCTAGAATAGAATCCATGACTACTAGCCCTCATGGTAGGTGTATCCAAATATCTTCCACCTATGACTATATCATCTTTGTCCAACCTGTTATTATCTGCCTTGCAACTTTTGATTTCAACCTTTGAAATTATGAGTGTATATGCTATATCAGGAGAGTAATATTCTCCTTGCTACTCAACTAACATGTCCCATTCCATAGAATTCTAATCAGGCCTGTAAGTGGAGTCATGTGAATTGTAGTCCACCATTCTACTCTTCATCCCCGATCTCTTATTCTCCTGCAACATATTGTCTTAGATAAACCAATATAAGACAATCAAAATCATACCTTAATGTATCTCAGGGGAGGCTATCACATATACATAACTCGGCCCAGGTTAGCATGATACATAATAATATCAAGAACTTAACCACAATCACAATAATCATCCTACATATGACCGCAATGCATATACTCAACAACTTAACTATCATTCATGACTAATTGATGCATGTGCATGTGACCATACTAATCAACTAGCACATATCATGCATGTAACCACAACAATAATAAAATAACAGGAATGCATATAACCACAATGCATATAACAACCATTAACCATCATGCCTGCATGCCAAACATATAAACCTATATGACAATCTATTTTTTTCCCCCAAGTTCCAGTGCTAAAACCTCACTTTCATACCACTCTATAACCACCCCTCCCACATTTACCCACTTTTATAAGATCTCTAGGGTGAACACGAATTGAGTGCTATTATGATATGACCTAACCCCCAAGTTTTACTTACAGAAGTGGGGCCTACAAATTGGAGGTAAACTGACATCCCTTAGGGACTACAAACCACTCGGGAGTCTTCAAAGCACCCGAGGTGATCAATCGCTAAGATGGAACTCTTTTTTCACTAGGTTTACCTCCCAAACACACCAATGACACACTATGCATGCGGTTATGAGGCTTTAACCACAACCATAAGCTTGCATGCATGCAATTGTGACCCCAATTCCTCAGTTTAGTGTCTGCGGTCACAATATATATTCCACTTTTTCAGGCTAGCCTCCAAATCACTTCCCAAAATTTCTTGTAACTTTCAAGAATCTTAAATAATGTGATTACAAGGCTAACCATTCAAAATTTGAAAAATCTCTTGACTAGAACATTCCTAGTACATGATAGACATTTCATCAAACATATGGTAAACATGAAAGCTACATATCATGAATGCATTTCTGATCATAAACTTTGAAACTTCATCTAAGAATAACCAAGAAGGCTCAATTCCCTCTCAAGCTAGCTGCAACAACACTTGTTAACCCATGAATTCATCAACCATCTAGTAACTTATCAAATCATGAAAAATAACCATAACTAGAGCACATCATAAAACCATGCATATAACCATAATAGAAACTATGATAAATCAACAATAATATCACCATAATAACTAGTACAAGTTCTCATAGATCAAAATATGAAAATATATCATATTAACATATAGAATTTCCAACCAAGTCATGAAATTCCACATACCACCCGATCATAGATTGGGTTGAATCAAATATCTCTTTCAGTCAATAAACCATGTGCCATATTCTAATCATGAATGTGGGATCATATGGGTTAAACCAAAATAAAACCAACTAGGGCTTCTAGAGGACAAACCACCTCAACCCTCAATCACAGTGATATCACCTATACGGTCCAAAAATCACTAACATAAACCAGATTGGTCTCTAACCAAGCTATCCAAGGCTCTAGGAACTACCCACACCCTTTAGAGAACCCAATTTGTTTCAGGGCTCCAGAGCGTTTGTCCCAACCTGTAGTGTTGACAAACTAGTAACTCAACCCACAACCTCCAAGGAACCCAAGTTGTTTCAGGGCTCCACATAATTTGTTCCAACCCAAAACCATAGGAAACTAGAGAACCAATTAGAAAACCAAATGGGGAACCCACTACACCATGGATATCTAGGAAATTGCAAGGCATGGTTGAAAACACTATCACTCTAGGAAAATATCAATGTCAATTACAACTCATAACCAAGGAACCACATGCATATACCATGCATCCAAAAACCAACATGCTAAATCTCACATGCACCTTGTTACATATAATCCATAGCTAATTTTTGTAATTACTTGTAGTTGTCCACGCTTCCTCTTGTGCACCCTTTCTTTCCTTGCTTGCTTGTCTAAGTGTTTGTTCCTTATATTTTACCTATATCGATCAAAAGATGAGTAAAATTTGTCAAGTGATTCTCGGGTACCTTTTTATCATTGATGCCTACTCTCTTCCTTTTTTCCCTTTTCTTTAATTTTCTTTCCTTTTTCCTCTAATTTCCCTTACATACAAATTTGTGTCTCTTCACCTTTCTTTTCCCCTATTTTCCTTTATTTTAATAATTAAATGCCAAATATTTCCTCTTGCCTTTCACAATTTCCATAGCCATAAATAAACCGAAAGTGATTCCCAATATAACGTTTTCCCACCATTCGGCCTTAAATATGTATCCCATGACCTTGGTCTTATTTTATTTACATGGAAAATCAACCACGGGTTGTTACAAATACACACATAATAGTAAAATCCCTTTTTGGGCGTGGTTTGACAAGTGTCAAATGAAAACCAACATGATGGTGGTTGGAAGCCTTTCATTTTTTACATTATATATTATTTTTCCCTCAAAGTGGTAGTGAGTTTTGTGACAATAAGAGCCTTCAGATTCACGTAATCACAATTATTTTTAAACATGTTGTTGCTACATTGGTTCTTATTGTGGGTGTCATTACTCCAACTTTTTTTTATTGTAGTGGTTGCTACGCCTCTTGTTGTTATACTGGTTGATGTTACTATGGATGAAGTTACTCCAAGTTGTTGGTACTGCAATTGTTGTTACACCATTTTTGCTACAATTATTTTTGTTACTAAGGACATAATTAATCCAACTTTTTGTTATTGTGCCTACCATTGTTTTTGTTATTGTTTTAACTGCACATTAAATAATTCCATTTTCACCAAAGGGACCTGCCAAGATTGTTTGCCACGAAACTTTCCAACATTGTATTTTTCCTGTCATGTCAAGATTTTTTTTTCACGTCTACCACGTCATATCTATCACATGGTTACATTATATAGTAAGAACCTGACAGGTACACTCCTTTTTCATTTGCTCGTATAACTAAGGTTTGAGTGATGATTGGATAAGTTTATCTGACCCTCTTAACGCCATACAAGTGTACATATATACATACATTGTTGAAAAAATTGTTGTCATTAATGTCAAAGGGTTTATATCATTGATATTAAATATATTTATCCATGCATATTAAAAAGAGGGTTTTTTGAGAGAAGGTACAAGTAAAAATGTGAATCTTTGGTTTCAAACCCATGGTTTATAAGACCATGGTATTTTCCCATGGTATTTGGAAACATGAAATAAAAAGGGGAAATAACTATTTAATTAATGAGTTAACATGAATTTTTCAATTAATATGTCTTTTCATGAAGGATTATGATAATGTATATAAGGAGAAAATGTTAAAAAGGAAACTGTGTGTGAGAAAAAATGTAATTTGTGGAATGATGAGTCATCATGGAATTTTTGCTATAACCTTTTTCTGCTTCAAATGGTGAAATTTTGGGTATATTAAGGAGATATATAGGAAAACGTGTTCTATTTATTTATTTTGGATGTTGTTTCAATATATATTTAGAGATATATGATGTGGAAATTAGGGTTTGTGACTGGTCTAGAAATCTACTTCAAACGACTCATCTTTGTATTTTTTCTATAAATTATATTTTGGGATGTTATACTATGAAATTTTGTAGACATGAAGATATATTTGGGCACATCTGATCAAAATTGTAGACATTCATTCATTAAAAATTCTAAATTGTTCCCTATGGAAGTTAGGCTTCCTCAATGCTCCTAAAATCAATTATAAATAGGTCAATTTGGCATTTTCACTATAACATATTCTTTAGAATGTTTCAAACCACAAAATTTTGAGGAGATGGAAGCAACAATATATCTAGGTACATGTGGGAAAATTTTCAAACATTAGTTCATTATACTTTATCATATATTACCTTTGGAAGTCAAGTTTCATAAAAACTCATGAAATTAGTTTCAAACATGTCAATTTTGCATTTGCACTGTAAATTATTTTATATAATGTTTTGGACTGTGAAAATTTCAAAAATATTTGGAGACATATAGTAGTACCTCTAATACAATTTTAATACTTTTATTTTATATACTACATAGATATACCTTGTGGATGTTAGGATTTATGAATGGCCGTAAAATAAGTTTAAAACAATTCTAGTTGGAATTTTTCCTATAGCCTCTTCTTTGGGAATTTTCAAATTATGAAATTTTTAGATATTTGAGGAGACATACATAATTTATTTAAATAAAAATTTCATAATGATATTTACAAAATTGGATATATGGAATGTTGTATAGGTTCATTCTTGGGAAGATGCCAAAAATAACAATTTTTTGGAGAGTTACATAAATTTCATTTTAGGATTCAAATTTTGGTTTGACCTGATGAAGGAAGAAGTAATGAGAAGAAATAGTGAAGGAAGAAGAAACAAGTAGATATTTTGAACGAAGAAACAACAAGTAGATATTATGAAGGAAGACGCAGTGAGAAGCCCTAGTGAAGGCAGAAGTAGCAACGAGACTCGATGAAGGTAATGCACATGTTATCATATTTTGGAGAAGTTATATGCACTAAAGACGAGTTGTAATTGAGGATTGTTGATAAAAAAAAGGGATTTCTGTCTATAGTAAGTGAGTGCCTCAAATATTGCAATGGTGTGGATTGGTGTCTCCAATAGGCTTGTACCTATGAATATTTATGACAATGGGAATTGGTTTCTCCAATATATTAGTGTCAATTTAACAACCCTTGTGAAAATTCCATGTAATAAAAGTTAATAAAGGAAAAATAATAACCACGGTTGATAAGACACGTATTCCAAGCTGAATTTTGGGCAAAACATAAAATATTATGGCTAAAGGAAATTGGAAAAGGCAATTGAAAATGATTTGGAAAGGCATGGCACATTAATTGGAATTTTATTTATGAAAATAATGGAAAATAGGAGAAAAGAAAGGTGAAAGGTCACATGTCGCATGTGAGGAGGAAATTGAAGGAAAATAATGGAAAATGAATAAAATAGAGGCCTCATTGATAAAAAGGCTTTTGAGGATCAGTTAGCAAGCTTTTCCTCACACTCATGGATCTCATTTTACTCTCTCTCTGTCTCACTCTTGGACACTTAGAGTTTTCTTGGAGCACTTTGGAATTTGATTGAGAAAGGAAAAGAAGGCAAGAGGAAGGATGATGCATGCAAGGAAGAGGAGGATCAAGCAACTACAACAAGATTCTTTGCATGTATTGATTTGCATGTGTGATTTCCTTTCTAGATCTGACATGCATGGTATTGCATGTGGTTATTTTCTATCATGGCATTGGTTTTGCTAGGTGTGACAATGTTTTCAGCTTAGCCTTGCCATTTCCAGATAGCCTTGATGAGATGGGTTCTCATACTTTAGTTAAGCTTGATTTCCAGATGGATTCGAAGATAAGTGAGGTGGATCTCCGAAATGAAAAACACATGGCCTAGTGGTCCTTGAACCAAACTATGGATCATGGTAAAGCAACTGGCCTAATAAACCCTGACCCATAATGTGGGTTGCGGTAAAGCTAGGATTGTGTGCCTTGGTGGGCCTAGGAATCCTTGCCTATGATTGGTGGGATATATGATAAATCCAAGAGGTGGATTTCTCTCAGTAGGGCGTAGTAGTCTCGGGATGGGATGTACGATAATTCATGGAGAGTGGGTCTCGGTGTAGGGCCCAGTGATCCTTGGATTAGACTGTGGATTCTGGTAAATCCTAAGAGACTAGGAGGCACTAAAATTCCTCACGGTGTAGGTGGAGAAATCCTGTAGCATTCATGCTTGTTTGGTTCTTTTTGGTTCATTATGAGTCCCACATTCATTCTTGGAATATGGCATGAGGGTGATTGGCTGAAAAAATATTCGGCTCATCCAATCTATGGTCAGGTGAAATGTGGTAGTCTCATCCCCGGTTGGTTTCTACATTCATTAATGAGAAATTAATTCCCTTTGTATTTAATGTGTAAATGCACTAGTTTATATGTGGATTTTATTGTTGTTGTATCCATGGTATTTCTATTGTTATTAAGCTAGTTATGATAATGTATTTAAACGGCAATGATATATGGCTCTCCCCATTTTTTTACTCATAAATGAATGATCAATGTATCTATGGTCAAATAGATTTCATTTCAGCTAATGATGTATGGGAGAAATTCTTGTTAGCGATTCTCAGATAAGTATGAGACCCCTTTACTCTATTTTGTTGATTATATCTGTAGCTTTCATGTTTGTAACATGTTTGACGAAATTCCTATCATGAATAGTAGGGGTCCAGTGTAGTCCTCATGCATGTTTTTGTAAATATATCACTTTTTGTTCTTTATAATTAATCTCTGAATTTGTTATGAAATTCTAGGTAGTTTACTAGGTTCTAAACCTGAAAAATTGGCTCAAATCCAGAGGACGTTGGGACAACACTGAGTAATTTAGTCACTGGATGTTGGCATGTGAGCTTATACATGCATCCAGAGCCTCATAAACACTGGCTTTCAGACCTGAACATGTGTCCATAGGCCTATAATCTAAAAAGGACAGTGGGACCGAGGGGCAGGATGCCTGAATGGTTGGCCTGGCTCCTGGGGGTGTTAATGTTGTTGTAAAAGGTTTGTGTGATAGGTTTCTGTCAATTCTAGTTCCTTAAATTAACCTAGGAGGTTGGGTCTTATCACAGTAGTCTCTTGTCACATGTTTACCGTGGTTGGATGGTTACTTGGGTAGATGTGGGAAGAGGGTGTTACAGAGAGGTATTAGAGCGTGGTTGTACTCTCCTTGGGAGGTGTGTGCTAGTCATGCATTCATGATTGATTTCATATGTGTTAGTTATGCTATGTTCTATGTGCTTGTTTCATATGCATGGCATTGGTCATAGTTGTAGTGGTGTCGCCATGTGGAAGTGGATGGTGATTGGATGTGGTTTCCATGAGTGGATGTCAGTTGTATATGCATTTTTTATGCATGTCAATGTGGATATGTTGTTATGCATACATTTTCATGGTTAAGGTTGTTTTCCATGAGGTCATTGTAGGAATTTTAGGTCATCATGATGTTGTCGATATGTTATGACAATGATGTGTTGGTTGATATATAGCAGGAAATGCAGATCATCAAGGTTAAGTTGCAGCACTAGAATTTGGGGTAAGAACATAACGTCATATAGTTATTGTATGATTGGAATGCAGGTATGTTAGTTAATGTATTGTTATATGCATTAGAGTTATATACATGCTTGTCATTTTATTTTTGTTGTGGTTATATGTATGATAAATGCTAGTTGATCAGTGTAGTCATATGCAATGTGGTTAGGTGTATTCCTTTCATTCTATCGATGCTATGGTTACATACATGATAAATGTTATTCAATTAGTGTGATCATATTTACATGTATTGGTTAGTAAAACAGGGTATTAAGTTGATGACTATGTTATATGTTGCTGATGAATATGTTATATGTTAACTTGTAGTTAGCTCAATAGTTATGTTATATGTTGTTGATGAGCATGTTATATGTTAAATTGTATCTAGTTCGATGATTATCATTATATGTTTTTTATGACCATGTTATATGTTAATTTTTTTTTTTTTATATGTTAGTTAACTTGATGATTAGGGTTATAGAATTAATATTTTGATTTTATATGTATCATGCTAAATTGGATTGGCCTAGGTAGATGGCTAGGGTTATGGCATTCATGTATGATTCGACTTATTTGTGATATTATGTCATACCAATAGAGGTGACTCTGCATATGTGATTGTTATGCATGAATGACATATGTTTATGATTCTATGATGTGAACATGCTAGATAGTTACTATTATGGATATCATGAACTTATTTAGTTTGAATTGATATGTTGTGAATTTATATCATGCTAATCTAGACTGATTGTGCAGACAAGATAACCTCCCCTAAGATACATCAAGGTTTGAGTTTGTTTATGTCGTCTACTTGGTATTTGAATGTTTAATTATATCGTTTATTAGGTGTTTGAGTGTTTGGTGTCTATTATGTCATTTATCTGTTGTCTGAATGTTTGATTACTTACATGATATGAGTATGTTCCTATAAGATTGCATGAGGAAAATATATTGTTTTGAGTTGGTCGTACTAACGCACATGTGTTGAGATAGTTGATATGTGCGTGAGTCTAAGTAGGTGATAGTTGTAGTATTATGATCTTATCTATTAGTTGGTTATAACATAGTTGTTAGTCTCCATAGACATTGATTTTAGTTAATAGATATCATGTCTTGATATTTGGAACATGTGATTGACATGTGTGAATAGTTGCAGGGAAACATGTTTGGTATTAACATGACAAGGTAATACTTTATGTGTTTATATAACTAAAATATGGGTGATGTGATAGTACATAGTAGGACTCGATCTCTTCAAGGTAAATGGTAAAAGAAAAGAATTGGATAAGAATTCCTCTCGCAATGTTTGGAAACCCTAATTCCAAATGAATGAGTGCTTTGCATACATGAAGCCTTATTAACCTTGATTTTGTCTGACATTATGTGGATTTGTGCTATAGTCATGAACACTTATTTGATAGGTATATCCGTTGGTTTCTAGTTATGGCTGGATTTTTCGAAGGATTAGAATCCCTTGAGAGATGATATATGTATGTGTTCAGATACAAGGAAACATGTTTGGCACAACACGGTAAGATAACTGGTATATTGTTATATTTATTTATGCACTGATATTTATGTGGTTATGGCAGTATGATGCAGGGGATTGCATGGCAAGAGACTACAATGAAATATTGGAGAAGGATCAGAGCGAGTTTTCCTTTGGAAGCATTGGGAACCATGGGGATCGAGTCATGGTGTTTTTTTCTAGTCTTGTGATTTTCATCTCTTATCATTTTTTTGCGCTTGATTTGCAGTTTTTTTTATGTCTGATGCAAGGCCTTGCCACTTTGTTGCGGTGTCATATTTCTTTTTGTTTTTCATGGCCTTCCTCTTGTTTGTTCTTGTTCTTTCTTTTATGTTTTGAGTTTCTTGGGAATTCATTCAGGAAAGAGGAGAGTTAATGGAGCTTGGGGAGAGTTGTGTGGTACCCAATAGGTAATGTAAGACATGGATGAAGATCGGTGCATGAGTAAGCGTAGTGGAAGGTAAGACTATGACAGTTGGTTGGACTAGTTGGGACCATTGTGGTAAATGGATGGTGGCAGTACAAAAATGAGAAAGGTAAAGAAATTGGATCTGAGTTTTTAGATGCCTTGGCTATGTTGGGAACTGTTTTTATCAACGTTGTGCATGTTGTGCACAAATAAAGGAAGTTATCTTAACCTAGACCTTATGATATCTAGAAATTTTGTTCTGATCATGATTATGTTGATGTTTAGATATGTATACATGTATGTATGTATGTATGTATGTATGTATGTTGTGTCTGACAAGGTCATCATGAATCATGATTGTTTAATGCTAATATTTATATGTATATGTGTGTGTGTATATGTTTCGCATGTGGTATATCCAGTGCTGTGTACATATGGTGCTATGTACATATTGTGTTGTGTGTGTGTTGTACATATGGTGCTATGGACATATGGTGTTGTGTGCATGATTGTACATGGTGTGTTGTGTGAATGTGGTGTTGTGTGCAGGTGGTGTCATGTACATGTCGTGTGTGTGGCATTGTGTACATGTGGTGTCGTGTACATGTCGTGCATGTGCTTTTGTGTACATGTGGTATTGTGTACACATTGTAGAGGTGGTGCGGTGTACATTTGACATTTTGTACACGTTGTGAAGGTGGTTTTGTGTACATGTTATGTTTTTCACACATTGTGCAGGTAGTGTTATGTACAAGTGGTACTGTGTACATGTTGTGCATATGGTATTGGTATACATGTGGTATTGTGTCATGTCATACATGTTGTGTTGCGGGCATGCGGTACTATGTATGTGCATTATGTAGTTGTGGTATCACGACATGTGTATTAGTTGTGTTGTACTATGTGTTATCTCTAAATTGGTAGTGATGGGCTGCTCCACCAGACAACCTAGAGTAACTATTTCAAACCAGCTTTTGACTGAAAATTAGTCTCTTTAGCCTGAGAGGACTCTCTCAAAGTAATTGTGATTTTTCAATTATGATTTAATCAAATGGCTAACTCTGTGATATTATCTTGGATGTGATTGATTGCAGGTGAAAAATGTGTCAGGTTCACTACCATTGGGCTTATGGAGTCAGTGTTAGGAAATTCAATGACAATGGCTCTCCATGTGGAAGCTGAGGCTTGTAATGTTTCAATGATAGGACAACATACACACAGAGGTACTCAATAACTTAATTTTCAAAGGAATTCAAAGAATGAGAAACACGAATTCTGAGTAATTAAACATCAATATATTGAAAGAAAAATATTAAGGCACATAGGACAAAATCTCATTGAAACGCCAAAAGAATCTCAGGTGAAGAAGAAAAACACAGTCACTGTATATTACTGATGACAAAAAACTTTACAAAGTGGTAGTTTCAAGTAACATTCTCCCACTCTATATTCTTTGAAGTACTTCCTATTAATAGGATTTAGTCATTTACATAGGATTTGCACACATGGCTAGATCATCGAACCATTTGTTTTGACACCTCACTTAACAATAAACTAGATATCTGGAAATAAAACAGACACCTAATGACTTTAGACTTTGAAGCCTATTAGGACTCTACTTCCTATTTATTGCATTCACTAACTGTGGAACTAGTTAATTACATCAAATAAAGCCAAGTGCTCGAGTGGAACTAACCATCATCAAGACATAAATACTCCTACGAATTTTAGAAACAAATCAACCTACTTTTAAGGAAAAGATAAACATGATATTTTGTCACTGTCTTTATGCTGAGCTGGAACATATGACACCTTTGTTGAGGAGAAAATATCTACCGGAGTGTTCCACTGATACCCTTTAATGCCTCCACATGGTTGGATGACCTTCAATACACCTTCAAAACACTAAAATACTACCAAATGCTGCTCGTTGCAAAAACAGAATAAAACATGCAGTTTCGTAGCATGGTTTTGTAGAACTCCATTTCACCCATCTATGTCAATTTTCAGCCTTCTTCTTTTATTTTGATGTGTTGGTTATACAAGATGAACTAAATACAACTTTTCTCCATCTTTGATTTTACCCAAAACTATGTTTTTTTACAAAAAGTCACCTACAAAGATTTCGTAGCGAAATCTGGGCTTCAAGCCTCGGCTTCACTACGAAATTGCCTAATTGGCAGAAAAACACAAAATTTTCCCTTTTCTCCAAATTTCACTTTCAAGTTTGGAAATGATGTTTCTTGAATGCTGCAAAACTGTCAAAAATGTTTTAGGCTAACTCTTCAAGCTTTGGGAATTTCATCTTTAGAAATAGGAGGCTTCATCTCTTCAAGCTCATTTATCACTTTGATTTTCAGTGCTCTTTTCTTCATTTCTGACTAAATCATCTCCATTTGATATTCTAATTCCCTGGCCTGGCTTTTGAGTCTTTTTCTTTTATATTGTAACCATAGGTTTCTCTTCCTAGTTTTTTTCATTACCCTTCTCAAAGGAAGTGTTCTTTTCAACAACTTCTTAGCATTATCTAGTGATTGATCATATTGATTTAACTGATAATTTAATTCTTTCTTAAAATATTCCATTAGCTTTTTGTCTCTCTTGGCCTCCTATAATTCTAACTTGATCTCAATGACCTCTTCTCTAGCCTCTCTTAACTGTTCCTTCAATACCTGCACTTCATTTTTTCCACCATCTTCTCTTTTCCTTTACTTTGCACAAAGAACTCTTCTGTTGTTGGGGAAAAGTCTATAATTTCTTCTATGATAGGCTGGTTGCCTTTGTCAGCATCTTCTATCTTCTTGTTTTCCATGACACCCTTTGCAATTTGCAACCTAGTAAGTGGTTTCCTTGGCTGAAATAAGAAACCTACATCTTCTCCTACAAAATCAAGCTTTTTAACAGTCTTACCATTATTTTTCTTCTTTTTGTCTCCTTCAATGTCTTCAGCTCTAGAAATGGGAGTCTCCTCAATATCTATAGCTTGAAGGATGTCTTCAAGATTTCCCTTTCCAATTTTTTGGCTTCTAGTTATCCTCCTGCTAGCATACTTACTAATCTTTTGTTTGTTGCTTATAGGTGAAGGCTGTGGAATTTCTGCCTCTTGTATGGGTTTTTTTTTGACATCCATAGGCTCTAGGATAGGATTTTCCTCTTCTTCATTTACACCTTCTGCAATAGCTGGATATTTATCATTTTTATTTGATGGAGTAGCTTTTGGTTTTGGATTTTTCTTAGGTGTCACTGAATCAACTTCGTAACCACTGAGAAAAAGGAAAGTAGCCCAATATTTTTTTTATTTCTTCAATTCTTCCAACACTAAGCATTTAATCAAACCATGGTGAAATATTGATGTCTCGTTTCCTTCATACCTGGCTTGAACCTTATCATACATCTTCCCTAGGCTCCTAAACAAAAAGAAAGGAAGATCAGGGGACTACTTACCAATGAAGTGTAATAGAAGCCTGAAATGGTATAGGTAAACCATATGAAACCTCCCCTCACAATTAAAGTACTTCTGGATCACAAACAATAGTTTAGAATAATTATCCTTCATATAAATCCTTGGAATCCCAAATTCCATGTCAGCTCCAATGTGTTCTGGTTTAAAAAATTCATCACAACTCCGCATCTTGAATTTAGTGGCCTTGAACCACTCTTTGCCCTCTCTTGGTATCTTTGTGGCCTGATAAATGGTATCAGGTGACACTGTAAAATTTAAAACCACTGCCTTTGAAGTTGTGCCTGTTAATTTCATTGCAAAATCCTTTGATATTTGAGCATGAAATCCTTGGAGTTTTTGACATAATTGCAAGTATCTGACATTGTTGAATGCTTCCACAAAATTAGGGTCTTCATTTATTAATTTGAGGTCCATGGGCTCGTATCTCACACAAGATCCTCCCTTGTTGAATTTCTTCTTCATAGCCATCCTCTCTTATAACCACATTGTCTCCCTCACTGTGACACCTACAGAGAGAAAAACCTAAACAACAAGTTGCTTGCCGTGGGAGTCAGATTCTCAAAGATGGTGGTGGCTGCTAGATGAGTTTAAAAAATAGACTTTGAAAGAGGGGAAAATGATGCCAAATGTGTGAGTGAAGGATAATGATGAGGGTATTTATGCTTTTGCATGCTTGGGTGATCATGATAACGAATTGGATGACATCACCTTTATCCCTAACCATTAGAAATTTGACAACTCATCGTCCTCTATTTTTATGCAGAAAAACATGATTCTACGGCGAAAACAATTATAAAACTAACAGATTCGCTACGGACTAGTCAAGTGATTCCATAGCGAAATCTGCTATTATGTAGTTATATTTGCTATGAAACCGTGAAAAAATAGACAGGTGGAATTACCTTGATTTGAAACTATGCATGTGAACCTAGAGTGGAATTTGGTAAATATGACTGATATGACATGACTAATGGAGTGTTTTAGACTTAGGATAATGGTTTATTCCATGGATTTTTCACCAATTTCATGAACCAACCTATTGAGACAAAATGAAACCTAGATGAGTGACCATATCAATCAAATTGAAAATTTATGTGTGATAACACTATGTATATGTATATGTATTGTGTTGTGTTTTACACTGGATGTAGGTGTATGTATTGTGTTGTGTTGTACACCAGGTGTAGGTGTATGTGTTGTATGTCAGTGTGGGTGTGTGTATTTTATGGTGTTGTATGTCATATGTGGGTGTACATGTTGTGATGTACACGGTGTGTATGTGTACGTGATTGAAGAGAAGCAAAGGCATTGGGTGCTTGATGGGTGTGAAAACTGGTCCTATGTGTGTATAGAAATAACAAAGGTAGAAGTAAGGACAAATGAAGGATAAGTCTCAGTATTTTGTTTCGATCTTGTTATGCA
This sequence comes from Pinus albicaulis, assembly GCA_034641835.2. Taxonomy (NCBI): domain Eukaryota; kingdom Viridiplantae; phylum Streptophyta; class Pinopsida; order Pinales; family Pinaceae; genus Pinus; species Pinus albicaulis. The sequence continues at coordinate 468,849,825 of CM076575.1, forward strand.
TGTGAGCTATGATTTTGACTTATGATGGTTACATGTGATTTATGATTATGGTTTATGGTGATTTCAGGTGATTCATGATTTTAATTTATGATAGTTGTGTTTTGAACTAACCAGATGCGATATGTTTATACATGATGATTTGATCAAACAACTAGTTTGACTTGTTGTGACAGGAAGTAAACCGGATTGCAATTGTACCGTATTGATGGGCTACCAATGAGGTATGATGTGAATTTATTTAAATTTATTTTGAATCTAATGGCAGTTATGTACTTGGTACAGGAAACATGGAAATTCCCAGTTGGATGGTTGACATTGATTGCAAGCATTAACAACAACAACAAAAGGAATTGAAACAGGAAACAATATGTTGGTAAAGAACTTCAGGAGTAGGGTCATTGTGGGACACTCATACCCAATAGGGTCCATTGATTTACATGAGCATGCTATGACTAGTATTATGGTTTTGAGGTAGGGATATGCCTTGGTTTTTGTATCTTCCGATGCAAAGAAGCCTTGCTAATGGATGGATAGCCCAGGATAGGGGATGTCAGCGAAACTTGGAAGGTGTATGACTACATGGATGGTGGTGACCGAATTTCCCGAGGGACTGTGTAGCAGATAAGGAAAAGTCGGGGATGGATTTTTTTTGGTCGTTAGCATTTCCAGATGGAATTAGATGCACATTGGGAGAGTGCCTTGGAACAATGAGTTGGTAACTACTCACTGAGAGGACACATGGCGTAGGATTGTAGCACTAGACATTGGTGTAGTTTTGAATTTGACATTGGATTCTAGACTTCTTGGAAAGGAGGTAAATCCTGGTATTACTTTGAGGGTGGATGTTCGAGCCTCTAGATTCCCTTATTGATTGATACGCGCATCGTATCCTTTTATTTGTTGGTTGAGAAAATGTGAATATGTGTATGTTATTGTAAATAATGTATCGAGCTAGTTTATAAAGCTCCAAAAATAGTATGGTTATTTGTTGGATGAAGCAAATGTGCTCAAGTATACGTGGTTGTTGTTGTAAATACCGTAATGAGTTGTGTTCTAAAGATCCATTAAATGGTATGATTTTTATGCTTTCTGCAGGATATCATTGTAAATACTGCAATGAGTTGTTTTATAAAGCTCCATGGGCATTATGCTTTGTTTTCAATGATTTTATGGTTTATAGGTGTGATTGAACACTGAGGACGATGTTCCCCCAATGGGGAGGGTTCTGTAACAACTATGGTGAAAATTCCATGTAATAAAAGTTAATAAAGGAAAAATAATAACCACAATTGATGGGACACATATTCCAAGGTGAATGTTGGGAAAAACATCCTAGCGGGTGTTCATTTGGTTTGTTATGGATAAAGGAAATTGGAAAAGGCAATGGAAAAGGATTTGGAAAGGCATGAGGCATTAAATGGCACTTTATTTATGAAAATAATGGAAAATAGGAGAAAAGGAAGGTGAAAGGTCACAGTTTTCATGTGAGGAGGAAATTGAAGGAAAATAATGGAAAATGAAGAAAATAGAGGCCTCATTGATAAAAAGGCTTATGAGGATCAGGGTGCAAGCTTTTGCTCACACTTATGGATCTCATTTTATTCCCACTCTCTCTCACTCCTAGACACACAGATTTTTTTTGGAGTAGTTTGGCATTGGATTAAGAAAGGAAAAGAAGGCAAGAGGAAGGAAGAAGTAAGCAAGGAAGACCAGGATCACACAATTACAACATGATTCTTTGCAGGTATTGATTTTCATGTGTGATTTCCTTGCTAGATCTGGCATGCATGGTATTGCATGTGGTTATTTTCTGTCATGGAATGGGTTTTTCTAGGTGTGAGTGTTTTCATCCTAGCCTTGCCATTTTCAGTGTGAGTGTTTTCACCCTAGCCTTTCCATTTTTGGTGTGAGTGTTTTCATCCTAGCCTAGCCTTGATAATATGGGTTCTCATACTTAGGTTCAGTTATATTACCGGATGGATTCAAAACTGAGTCAGGTGGATCTACGAAATGACAAACACATGGCCTTGTGGTCCCTAAACCAGACTGTGGATCATGGTAAAGCCACGAGCCTAGTAACCCTTGAGCTAGATTGCGGGTTGCAGTAAAGCCATGATTGTGTGCCTCAGTGGGCTTAGGAATCCTTGCCGATGAGTGGTGAGATATACAGTAAATCCAAGATGTGGATTTCTCTCTGTTGTGCCTAGTAGTCCCCAGATGGGATGTATGGTAAAGCCTTGAGAGTGGGTCTTGGTGTAGGGCCTAGTTATCCCTGGATCAGACTGTGGATTACGGTAAAGCCTGAAAGACTAGGAGGCACTAAAATTCTTCACAGTGTAGGAATTCATTTTTGTTTTTTTTTTTTTCAGTTGGTTATGAGTCCCACATTCATGTGTGGAATATGGCACGGGGGTGATTGGATTAAGAGAGATTTGGCTCAGCCAATCTATGGTCGGGCGAAACGTGGTAGTACCATCCTCAGTTGGTTTCTATATTCATTAATGAGAAATTCATTCCATTTGTATTTAATGTGTAAATTCACTGGTATATATGTGGATTTTATTGTTGTTGTATCCATGGTATTTCTGTTGTTATTATGTTGTTTATGAGCATGTATTTTGACGATGATGATGTATGTCTTTCCCCATATTTTTACTTGTAAATGAATGCATAATGTATCTATGGTCAAATATATTGTATGCAGCTAATGATGTAGGGGAGCAATGCTTCTTAGCGATTCTCAGATAAGTATGAGACCCATTTGATCTGTTATGTTGGTTATACCTATATCGTTCATGCTTGCGACATGTTTGAAGAAATTTCTATCATGGCTAGTAGGGTCCAACATAGTACTCATGGATGGTTTTGTAAATATACCATTGTTTGGTTATTATAATTCATATTTTAACTTGTTATGAAATTCTGGGCAGTGCACTCGGTTCTAAGCCTGAAAAAGTGGCTCAAATCATGGGGACGCTGGCACAACAGTAAGTAATTTAGTCCTTGAACACTGGCATGTGGGCTTATGCATGCATCCATAGCCTTATAGACACTGTGCATGTGTCCAAAGTCCCAAAATATAAAAACGACAGTGGGACCCAGGGGCAGGATGCCTGAATGGTTGGCTTGGCTCCTAGGGGTGTGATTGTTGTTGTAAAATGTCTGTATGATAGGTTTCAATTGATTCCACTTCCTTAAGGTCACCTAGGTGGTTGATTCAGATCATAGTAGCCTCTCGTCACATGTTTACCCTGGTTCGCCGGTTACTCGATTAGATGTGGGAATATGGTGTTAAAGTCTACAAATATTTGCAAGGGTAGGTTGGTTCCCACCAGGGTTTGTAATAGTGGGGATCAATTTATCCAACCTAGTTCGTCCTAAAAATACTTTTAGTTGTAGGTTGGTTCCTACAAAGAATTATAAATCTTGTGTTGCATGTTTTCCAACTAATAGATCTCACATGTGATGGTTTTGGTTCATGAAAATTTAAACACGTAAAAAATTTCTTATATTGATTCATCACCCCCTCCCCCAACCTGTCAATATAAGTTTCCTCTCAACAATTAGTATTAGAGAAAGTTAATTCAGAAGAAGTTTGAACATTAGAAGGTAGATCTTAGCACACATGGCTACAAGAATGCTTCTTTGCAAATAAAAAATCTATGGAAATTGAAAAAAATGATTTATTTCATGGAAAATGTTAAAATAGATGGAGAAGTGGATCTTGAAGAAGAACCCATTTGTTCCTTAAGTGAAATAATTATGCTTAAGATAGATTTTTTGAAATAAAAGGAGTATTTTTAGAAATATGAAAAGGAAGATGATGATGAAAAAGCAAATATGTCACAAAACTTCATTGAAATAAAGAAGACTATTATCAACATCATAACATTTAACTAGACCAGGAAAAAAGGAAAAAAATGGTGATAATACAACTGAAGGAAAAGAAAGAAAACTACGAGAAGTAGCTAGAGAAATGATCTGAAAAATGGGTGGATAACTTGAAATGCTTATGTGCAAGCACCTCCCACTCAGTTAAACAAATAAATGATCGTGCTTATACAAGACTGTGCAAAATTTTATACTTGAAAACATGTGTATGTTTTTTAACTGTTTAAGTGCTTAAAAAAAAATTGTTTTTTGTTGATATTAAGCATGTGCAACAACCATAAAGTGCAACAAATAAGCATCAACACATAACAACAAATTTAATATAGGATTTCACCCGAATATCGTGGGATACGCCTCCTTGAGCTTTTGTAAATTAACTTGGCTCTTTGGGATTCTAATGAAAAATTTATTTTACAAGTAAATACTTAACTCCAATGGTTATTTGGGTTGTACCATTGGGTTTATAATATCATCATACCCCTATCATGGCTATCATCACTGTGAAGAAAAATCTAGGCTTCCCTTAGACTTAATCTCTGTTGTTAGTGTCTTAGCTTCCCTGAGTTTCTCTGTGGAACTAACCCTTTAAGAAATCATTTTATATCCCTGAAACCTCACCTAATGTCTCTATCATACATCATACCTCCAAAATAAATTGATCATTTTCTCAAAATGAGCATTGCATCCCCAATCTAGACCTCCATCCACTGTTGGCCCTAGGCTGCCTGAACATTTCTTGTGGGTTCTTGACCTTCATAAGTCTCCAAATGACTCTAAAAATCCTTTCAATGGATTCATAATGTCAAAAATAGTCATAATATACTATTTAATTGCATAAATTGGCCCCCGACTGCTCTGGTTACGCCTCCAACATCTGGTGGCACCCCTTGGCTCTAGGTTCACTAAAAACTTTTTTGAAGCATCTCGGCCTTAAAAAGAATTCAAAATATTCTGCAAATCCTTCCATTTTATTCATAATTCTCATTACATTCAGAAATGACTATTGGTTTGTTGATAATGGATATTGGCTACTCTGGATAGGCCTCATTCTCCTGCTGGCACCTGATGGCCCTTGTGGCCCCTAGAACATATCTGAAGAAAATCGGCCTTCAAAAGTCCTCTACAGGCTCTAAAAACTACACCATTAGTTCTATAATGTCTGAAACATCCAAAATTGACTATTATATTTCTGAATAAGGCCTCTAGCTGCCTTGGCTAAGCCTCTTTTTGTTGTTTGCCCTTGATGACCCTAGTGGCCTTTGGAACTTCTCTGAAGAAAAAACCTACTCAAAATTTCTCTGATGGCTCTGAAAACCTCACCAATGGCTCTCTAATGTCTAATATAGTCGAAATTGACTATTCACACTCTCACAATGGTAAAAAATTGAGTGATTTATGAGCAAAACAACTTTGCCCCAATTTTCTCCACTAAATCTAGAAGCTCTGCCAGTTAGCTCCACTAAAAGTGGAAATCTGCCAAAATTTGGGGGCACCCCCAGAAAATCTGCCATCCTTAATTGAATATTAACTAACAGATATGCAACACTTAAATGTGTGGCGCACTAATATGAAATTAGTGGCTTAATCTCCTCCCTTGGAATCTAAAACAACCTTAAATATAATTTTTGCACCATTCATTTCAAACGTTGAGTTTCCAATATATTGGTTAAAATGGTGACTTTGTGGAGTGGAGGTCTTGGATTCAAAACCCGACCCCACTCCTAATGTATTCAGTTTACCACACCATATAAACATACCCTTGACAAATATTTTGACATACACATGAACTTAAAATATTGACGTGAACCTTTGCAAACTTTGGAGTTAATGAACCCACCTGAAATATCTACGTGATCAAGAAATAATTTGCTTGATTGAATAGAATATAGAACCTTGAAAATATCACTAAAATATCCGATGATATAATCAATTGTCAAAGGAAACCATTCATTAATGCTATTATTGGCTATGATATGAACTAAAAGAATCCTAAAGATGATTTAAATTCTCAGGCTACAAAGTAGCTAAAGAAAGTAAATGAAATCAATTTTAAAATTTATGTCGATGTTTGTAGAAGCTCTATCAAAATTGAAGAAAACATGAAGAATAAAATTAAGTCCTATAGAAACACGACCTTTCTCATAAGGAAAAAAAGGAAGAATTCAGAAAAGATTTTCCATCTAGGTGTTTTTTTACAACCAATAAGAAAATTTCCACTACTATTCCAACCACTCAAGAATTTAGAGATCTTATTTGGCCTCATATGGAGGAAAGATCTGAGAAAAACTTAGGATAGGTTTCAATTCATTTGGAATGTTTTCATGAAATTGATTAATGCTAGCATTAATAGGCAAGCATTTTATGCTAAAATTACATGAACATATACTTTCTAAATCTCTTAATGTTTACGCATGGCTCACCATTGTTCATTGGTTTACACATGGATTACCATTGTTCATTGATCCTACCTACACTTGCCAGCATGATGTCACTTCTTTCAACCATTGCTTTCGGCTGAGTAATGACCAAGAGCAGTTGTATTGGTGTTATTTCATTTCACTTCAGCCAGTCGGTTTTGGCTCTTCACTAGCACAGAAAACCAAGGTATTGGGGTTATTTTATCTTTCACTTTAGTTTGCAGGTAGGTGGGTTGGGTTTGCAAGAAACAAGGTTTGCAAAACCCAGAGAGTATTCTAGAGCAGGGATCCTTCAGATATCTATTTTCTTCTCTAAAGCCCAGCCCACTAGCTTTCACGTCTGTTCACTCTGTGCCATATTTTGGGCTCCTGTTGTCTACTCGACTATCCATCTGTGCCGGGCTTTGCCCGTGAAGCAAGATCTAAAAGCAATGGTTGTCCGTAACTTCAAAAAATCTTTTGAGATGCAAACCAGAGTTGATTGAGCGATAGGAAAATTTGCAAGAGGAGCTTTTCTTGGAGGAGCAGCTTTCAAGGTTGGTTGCTCGTGCCATTGATTAGTTGGTTGTCACTCAGTTCCTTTGTCGAGTGCTCGAGAGGGGCTTCTCTGTTTTCGACAAGAGTTGCAACTTCAGAAGTTTCTGTCCTTGGGCATGGAAATCAGCAACCGGTGCTCATTCCCAAGCAGTAGCAATGATTATAATGAGGGCGAATATAATAGGGCGGATTGAATGCGGATTGAATGGCCTAAATTAATTTCCTCGACCTGGCCTTCTCCTGCTATTAGGTATGCTCCTCCTAGGTCTCGAACTGTTCGTGCTGCTGAAACAGACTTGACTTATGCATCTACTACCCTTGCTTCTATTTTTCCTTCTAGACTACTACACGAGGTCCTTGCAGAGGATCTACATCTTTATTTGAATATTAGACTACTACGTTTGCCTTAACCTCTCAATTGGTTCTCGCTACCCATACCTTGCTAAATTACTTTTCTACCCTCCCTGCAGCTTCTAGTTGCGCATCATGCCTTTCAGTGGACTTGTTTTCCCCCCTCTGCTTCTGGTTGCACGTCATGCCTTTCAGTGGACTGGATTTTCCCCTCTGTCGTAGATAAATGGAGTACCGTAATCATCCTTATACCCTAAAGTAGCATAAGGGACCACTGGAGATACTGGGAATCAATGAGGGCTTTCCCTGCCATCACTCTGCTGAGGGAGGCAGAACATTTTCCATCGCTGAGACTAATTTACAGGATCACTTACCAGCGAACTCTTCGTCCAGGGTTTGGATTAATGGATCCCAAATCAGTGGAGCACAGTCAACTTTTACAGAATCCTTTTTCCAGATGTGTTACAACTGAGAATATTACAAAACAGATTGGACATGTGTCTAAAACATATGGTATCTGTTGGGCGATTTTTAGACCCCTACCACTATTCCTCTAGTATTTCAACACATATTTTCTATGAAATTTATTAAGTGAATACTGAATGAGTTGGACCCATGTTAAAACAATATGTTAGAAATCCAATTCAATGCATAGACACAAAGGATAGAAAACCTTTTTGCACTTGAATTTATTATGAGAATATCTCAGGTTTATATTTTTCCTTTGCATTTATAGAGTTTTGCAATCTGTCTATTATAGAATATCATTCTGGGGTATCACGGCTCAAACGTACTATATAAATTTTAGCCGCCAGCTAAGATGTTTTCAGCTAACAGTGCACTTTTAATAAGAACTTGTTTGAATTTTTATACGTTTTCAAACGACAGAGTTAAATTTAAGTTTCCCTAACAAACATTAAGTTCTAAACTGTATAAATTTCAGCCACCAGCCAAAATGTTTTCAGCTAACAATGCACTTTTAATAAGAACTTGCTTTCTATGTTTTCAAACGACGGAGTTAAATTTAAGTTTCCCTGACGAACATTAAGTTCTAAATACTATTTTTGTTTTATTTTTAATAGACACATAAAATATATAATGGATATAAAAATATCTGTTGAATTTTGGAATTTAACGAATTTAACTCAAGTTTCCAGAGTTCCTTGACGTTGGTCCTTGAATGAAATCGGATGTCTTCCATTCATTATAAAATAATTTCTACGATAATTACTCTTTTTCCATATATTAAATTTTTCATGAAGATCACCCATTGCAAGAGTTATCCACAATTAAGAAACTATAGTTGACTAGTTAAGAATCTATAGTTTTAAATAGCTATCATGATTGGGCATTTACTATGGTTGTAAAAGTTATCTATTTGAAATACTCAACTTGGCTGACATGAACAAATGAGACACTTAATAATTTATTCATTTTAATTAGCTTAAATCCAAGCAATAAAATTACAACTTCAACATCTTTCGAGCAACAAAGTTATTTTGGCTCAAGGCAGGGACTAGTTGCCTTGCAGCCACCCTTGTTTTTCTTACAATTAATTTGATCATACAATAATAGATTGTACAACATATGCAAGAAATAAGAATGCATGGAACAAAAACATAATTACTTATGGGTTTTCAAATAGAAGCTATAATCTATTTTCCCCTTTATTTGATTACAATGTTGTATTTTATAAGTGCAACAACTATGGGCACATAACATGCTACTGTAGAAGTGGTATTACGTAATATTTTTAAAAAAATAAGGAAGAAGATACCATTTCCAAACAATCCACGAAATTTTGGATAAAGGAGGAGAAACAAGAGCTAAAGAAGGATAAATATATGCTTGTACAAATTGCACTTCATCCCCAAAATAATGAACACAAAGGGTACATTTATAGTTGATGCTCAAGGAAGATGACCGGTGATAGGAGAAAATTTCTCACTTTGGATAAACAATGGAAATAAGTGGTAGTATGAATTATGATGGGAGGAATACTTTGGTTATGGAGTTAAATTATCTCACTTAAAACTCTTAATTGCTAATGTCTTCCTTCAAGATGGCTTGAGACTTGCGAGTCTCTATGATGATCAAGGTGGATAAAGATATGCAGCTTTGATGGTGGTCTAAAGGGGTTGTTGATGGTTATAATGCCACTTTATTTTCCTTCAATTATAAATTTTCTTTGGTTTGTTAATTTACTCAGTCTAAGCTAGATTCCACTACAGTGTCCTTGCATTAGCACTATATCATGGTAGAGGATGCTAATGATAGTTGGTACCATTGAAAATGCATTGGTGAGGGAAAATGCCAAGGAGAAAGTAGTGGGAAAACTAAATTCACAAAACATGCCTTTGAAGTATACCACCTCATATTCTCTATCGAGGTAAAGGGAAAGGGCCAATTCATTGATGTTCTAAGGTAAAATATGACATGGAGAACATAAGTGATGCCCCTGTGGATGTGGAGACTTAGCCTTGGATTTATAATCCATGCCACAACAAAGGTAGAGCTTAAAAATACATTAGACTTCTTAACGTATATTGGTAGGTGAAATGTGTGGCGGTCTATGCCTTCAAAATCAATGAAAAGCATACCTTTGATATTCAACATAAATTCACTGAAATGGTAGTGAATTTGGTGCATCTTGAGCAAGCATTTGACCACTTAATCACCAGCATTTTTTAGTCTAAAAAAGGTAGTGATGAAGTGGAGCTAATCCACAATGAGGAAATTAATTGGGAGAGAAAGGTAATGCTACAATCCTAGGCTATATTAACCTAGAAGATGAATATGTGCTATAGATATCAATCTTCCCAAGTTTCCTATGATTAATCCACTTATTAATTAGAAAAGATATATCTCATTTATCTATTTGTATTTTGTAAATCATGATATTGTGGTGAAAATTTGTGAATAAGTTGATATAAAAAATGATGAATAACAAATATTTAATAAACATGTATATAGTATAAAAAGATATACTACACATTTTATATATATGTAAACCCAAGAAAACTTGATTTTCTTAAAAATAAAAAACATAAAAAGAAAGACCGATATTGAAGTGGTATCTATTGAACCAATATATATATATATATATATATATATAATACAAAATACAAAATACAAAGTATATTGTTAGTCATCAGTATTTTTCACTTGTTAGTGATGACTAGTTCTCACAGCCAAGTTTTCTAGCAGCTGATCCAAAAATTTGTCATATTTGCCAGCTAGGAAAACACCCATAAAACTTTTTCGCCCTGCTAATTTTCAGTCCGCCCATAACGAGATGAAACCTCATTATCAAATCCTACCCTGCCTCAGCCATACCAGTCTACCCATTAGCTCTAAAGAGACCATCTAAATCCATTCAAACAGTCTCCCCTAAGTTAGGAAGTGGCGCTTTAAGACATTTCACCCTTGGCAAACTATCCAAGAGCCAAAAACCTCCATCTGCTATAGACCAGTCATAACAGACCCCTCACTCTCCTAATAAAGTTGGTCCCAACCCTAAGTCGCGCCACTAATACACCCTTAAGTCTCAGCAATACATAGACCATAATCTCAAGCTGATTTTAGGTGTTTTACAGTGTTTGATGGATCTTTCAAAGACAGGAAACACACCAGCATCTCAGAAGACAATTTTTAGCACCACATGAGAAGACAGCTGCTTCTCAATGTGATCTTGAGCCTAAGATGTTTTTTACAGGGCCAAGAGTTACTCATCAAACTCTTGCGACCTCATTCACAGCCTGAAAGGATAGCAGAAGAAAAAGCAATATTGTCAAGAGGTTGTTGATATGACATGGCTGAGAACCTCCTTCATCTATAAGCAGAGGGTTAAAGTGCCTCCTTCATCTAAAAGCAGAGGGCGATGGCCAAAAGTTGGTTTTAAGAGTTGCAACTGACTATAAGACAGATTTGTTTCTAAATAAACAGTGAGACAGTGACGAGGGTTTTCCAAGAAAAGTGATGATTGAAGGCAAAGATTAATAAAGAGGATGATAAAACCTAGGTGAATGTAACTGCATTTTTGCACCTACAGTCAAAAAGGAATCTCAAGCAGCATCTTCCATCTAATTCAGTTTACCCAGTGGACAAGACTATACCCATAGCATCCAGAGCAAAAATGTTAGTTTATGTTGCAAAAGAGAGAAGTGACCTCCTTCAAAAAGTCAAAGAGAACCCCATGCAACACAAAATTTCTTCTACAGTTGTCCTATTTTCAAAATGACAAAGACAAGTATGCCATACAAAGCACCAGAAGTATAAAAGGGATATTGAGGTGATTGTTAAATTTCTTCTTCAGCAAAAAAGAGCATCACAAACAAGTATACAGGTCCATAAATGTGTAAAGAAATATTATGGCTTATGTTTCATATTTTGGAAAGACTTTCAAAGACAATAATACATTCCACAGTTACAAATGAAGGCATTCTCTTTATGAAGGTAGGTCATCTCCTTGTAAAATGGCAAATATGTTTCAACAAATCATTGGTCCTTATCAAGTAATGATCAGCCTTCACAGTGGTCTGCTCACGGTAGAAGAAAAGATCACAAGCATAAAAACTTCCGAAACAGTCAGCCGCAGTTTTTCAAAATAGCCTGGTCAAGTTTTTACTTTTGAGAAAACACAAATGAAAGATGTTCATTTGATGTTTCAAGCCAACACCTTTCTTTCAAAAAAGGATATTTACAAGACCCTCACAAAGGTAGCTCAAGAGGGATTGACTTAAAGGGCTAAAAGGATTGTGGCCCATGTCTTTCACATTTCAAAAAACACAAGGGGATACTCTTATTGTTGTCCATGATAAAGGAGAAAGAAGTTTCGAGCAAATTGCAGAAGTTTTGAAAGGTTTAAAGCTACGTGGCGCGCATAGAAAAGCACGCGGCATGCTCAGGTGAAAGTTTGCACAATGATTATACTACGGTGCGGCGCGCCTGTAGGCCCTAGTCACGTCGGCCTGACAGTGACCCGGCAGCGCGGCGCTTTCAGCTACAAACGTGCCGCGCACATATTTATGATTCAAAATGCCTCCTAAAGCCCAGAAACGCTGCTCAACTCCTCAAGAAGCATCACCATCGGTTTCAAGGTATTGAATGTGCATTTTTTCTTTGTTAAGATCACCAAGAGAGGGTGGATAGTTTGGTCTAAAGAAAAATCAAGACTTGTGGTGTTTTATGTTGGCTAGGGGTGAAACTTTAAAGAGGGTTGAATTTGCATTAGTATGAATAACCATTGTAACTGCCCTCAAAACTGTGATGAAACAAACACAAACTCTGTCAACTGTGTGCACTAGTGAAAACATTGATGAGGAGGGTTGATACTCTTGTTTAAAAATCCGGGCTTGCAATGACTTTGTTGGCTAAACACTGTCATAGTAAAGTAGTGTTTTTTGATGGAGGACAAAGGACCAAACAAACTGTCCCCTAAACAATGTTAAAGGGTGAAAACATTGTTTGAAGGCAAAAACACAGTATTGGAACAAATGGAACAGGGGGCCTATTTTCAACCATGGTACTCATACATATGTTGCTTGGTCACTGTCAAAATTCATCTCTGTAGGGTATGAAACAGGAAAAAAGCATTGTCACCTCTTTAATCTTAAAAACAAGCTGCAGTATGTGAAGTTGTCACTACCATCTGGAGATGTATGTCAAAATCTGTGTGAGGGAAAAGCAAAGATAAGGAGGGTGTTGATTGTGAGGAGTTTTTCTGTTTGACTCCTGCAGGACTTTTTGTGACCACATCAAAAACACAATAAACTCTGATGACTCTAACTATAACACAGTCACCTTTGACTGTGTATTTTCTTTTTGTTGACTATGTGATGATTGTTGAATCTACCTATTGATTGGCATACAAAGAAGAAAGAGCCATGTCTTGAATTGAGAAAGATTTTTGTTTTTCCTTTATCTAAAAAAACAAGGCTATCCTGTGTCCTCCAAAATATCAAAAGCAGGGTACCCCTACCACAAAACACAGAAAAGGTCACTTGGATTGTGTTTCTTTACTGACTGAGTTTTTTATTGAGCTTTATTGTTGAGTGGCATACAAAGAGAAAGGGCAGTGTTTTGAAAGGGAGCATAGTGAGGCAGGGCAGCAAGGTGAAGGAGAACACATTGATGATATGCAGCACAGTGATGAAGAGCAGCGCCATGAAGAAACTCAAAACAGTGATGAAAAAGGAGGCTAAAGGGAAGCGCCCGGCGCGGAAAGGGAAGAAAGACACATCAGAACTTGAAATTTTGGCTTCAGTTTCAGAGCATGTTGATAGGGACCCTTGAGGGTCATACTCACCGATTTTGGGCGCATTTTGACATTTTTTTTTTTTGGCATTTTTGAGTTTTTGGTCAAAACTCGTGAAATTCGCCATTTCATTTTTGGGATTCATAAAAGGAGAAGAATCGTATCATTGGATGCCCTAAATTCTGAAGCACACCCTCAGCGATTTTCAGAACATTTGGAGATCATTTTCCCCCTCAAAATGGCGAACAATGCTCGCTTTTTGCACACTCTGCCCGGTCTATCAACAGACTGTAATTTTCTGGTTGTTTACACACAGGTGCATTTTTAGAGAACTTCTAGGCATCATATTGGAAACATTTTATTTGTTCTAGAAAGTAGACACTCAGAGCTTTCCAACGAGCTATCATGAGCCTCGTTTTGACATCGGGAAGGCTGCCAAATGTTGCCGGAAAGTCAGGGGACCTTTTACTGATATAGATTTTGAGTATTTTTGTAATTTTTGAACCTTCAAAAATTGTTTTTTCCAAATGTGCGTTTAGCTATTTTTGCACATGGAAAATAATGCAAAGTCAATTATTTTTCCTTTTTTAGCATTTTCTAGATATTTTATGAGATATTTTGTGCCTTGGGCTTTGCAAAGCCTCAAGGACAAGTTTAGATATTTTGATTAGGCCAATGGGAGAGAAAGTTGAACCATGAGGTTTTCCTCACTTGAGCCTATATATTCCAAAGGCTTTCATTGTAAAACAACGCTGAACTTGAGAAGAGAAGCAATATATGGTCATATAAGATTTGGAAGAAATACTTGTCTTATGCTTTTGGATTGCCTCTTGGATGCTCTTGGATGAATGAAGAAGGATTGTTGTTGGATTCCATGACTTGGTAGAATGGTATAGTGTCTCTTGTTTTATTGTTTTCTTCTAGTTTTCATTCATGAATACATGTTTCTTGCTTGCTATAGATCAATAGAGAACAAATTTGAGATATGCCCATGGAGTCACCTCAAATTTCCTGTTTCTTCATAGCTTCTTTGTTTTCTTCTTCCTAAGTAACATTAAAGAATTCTTGACTGCTCTTTAATACTTAGGATATTGTTGCTTGTTTCATTCATGGTTTTATACATGCTAAGTATGACTTACGGCATGCCTTGCTTACCTATGGCTAGCCATAGTTCCATCCATGAAATTTCTCTTTGACTGATTAGATTATCATTTTGTTGAACCAAGGAGGCCTAGTTTCGATCTAGCCCTTTGCCTAAAACTATGCAAATCTTGTTGTTCAAAGTGCCCAATAACTTGAAGTACTATGTTTAGATGTTCTGGCATAGTAAGTTATTTTTTTTGTCTTTCTTAAGTGTTTTCCCCAAATTCTGATAGCCATTTCCCAAATTTAGAGGGTCTTATACTTCTATGCATGGCTTGAATGTTTATTTCTATGTATTGATTAGCTTGTAGTTACATTTTACATGATTAATGGTTTGCCCTACCATGTTTATGTCTGATATTAAACTAGTTATGCTTGAAACTCTTTGTTGTTCACAAACTTGATGTCCATTTACTCCATTTTGCCCAAAGATCCTTTCTACCTTGAATCAAATCGACCCTTCAACAGCCTTGTATCACCGCCTAATAGCTTTCTTGACCTTTTCGACCCCATAGCCCAGTTGATCTGACATCTTTTTACCTATCTCGTATCTTTGATCAGTTTCATCCCTCACAACGTAAAAAAACAAAAACCAAAAACATACTTCATAACTAGCCTAAAATCAGAACACAATAATCAAACACATAGATATCCCTTACACATATAGAGAGAGCCCTCTCTGAGTCCAGGAAGGCTAGGTCCTTGGGCTCCAAAGCTTGGTTTGATGTTACACTGTCATTTGGCTTGCCAATCAGCCAAATCAGAGGAACCTAAAATAATGGCGATCACGATGGGACTTATTGAGTACATGACAGTCTAGCAAACTCTTATAGACTCTTTAGTCCTTCAACATTTAACTTAGACCATCAACCTTTAGAATTATTCAGAGTAAACTCTCTATTTCACCATCTTAGCAAAGTGATGAATCAGGTTTATAACACTCTTACATCCTAGGCTGCACATAAAACTCAGAAAAACCACAAAAAACTCCCTTAGATTGGTTTTTGTCAGTGCTGGTGGTGGACCATACACATATACCTCAAAACAACTAAAAATCCACCTGGCGACTCCACTAGCCTCCAGTAGGCCTTACTACTTCACTAAACTCTACGCTACTATCCAATTGAGCCACCTCATCGCCACAATAACATAATGGAGATCACGGTGGGACTCTGAGTGGTAAACAAACTTAGATTCCCTAAACATTCCACCAGCCTTAAGAATACTATATGATTGACATATCCCACCGCTCACTAACATAGTAACGATCACGGTGGGACCTTTTGAGTTAGTGACAATCTAAGTACACCTTAGAATTCTCGAAGTCTCAATCAAACTTAGAAAACTTAAGTGTTGTTTGAAGAGTAGAAGCTAGCTCTTTCACCATCTTAGCAAAATGATGATTCGGTTATAGGAAAACTCTTCCAAACCTCAGGACTACATAAAACTCAGAAAACCCCAAAAAATTCCCTTAGATTGGTTTTTGTCAGTATTGGTGGTGGACCATACACATATACCTCAAAACAACTAAAAATCCACCTGGCGACTCCACTAGCCTCCAGTAGGCCTTACTATTTTACTGAACTCTAGGCTACTATCCGATCGATCTATCCCATCGCTCACTAACATAGCGGGAGATGGTGGGACACTGAGTACATGACAGTCTAGCAAAATCTTATAGACTCTTTAGTCCTTTAGATACTTAAACAAGCAAGCAGTCCATAAGATCATTTAGAGTAAACTCTTTTTGTTATCGCCACCCTAACAAAGTGTCGAAACAAGTTTAGAATACTTTAATAAACCATAGGCTGCACATAAAACTCAGAAAAACTCCAAAACATTCCTAGATTAGTTTTCCCTAGTTACCGGTGGTGGACCATAGCTACATCTCTGTAAAAAACAACCGAGTTCCACCTGGCGACTCCAAAACTCTCAATAGACCTAAAGACTCCACTGGAGGAAGAACCTAAAACATGATCGGTCATCCTAGAAAGAAAAAGCACTCAGGCCTTAGTTGGATTCAAGAAATTATTGTCTTTATCTATAACTATGTTCTATCCTACTTTGAGCCTGATCCGGAATACACCAATGAGATCTACATTGATCATTGGAAAGATCTCAAACCTCAAAAAGCTAAGCCTCAAATTTCAGACCATGAGCAGGCTTGTACACTTGTGCTTACCCCAGATTCACCTATGGAAAACCTAGCAAAACATGAGCCTCATGCTACCTTTCCCACTCTGGCTGAAACCTCAAACAGTCACGAACCTCTTTTTACACTACCTATATCCACAAAGGTCCTAGAAAGATACAAGCCTCTGGTTTTACCTCCCATCTTTCAAGCCCTTCCTGCAAATCTTCAAAATAAATTACCCAGATTTGATGGAGAAAGCTCTAAAGTCACTGCTGAAGAGCACGCCTGAAATCTTGAGGATTTACTTGACCTTTATGACATAGAAGAAGATAATGTGTGTATTAGAATGTTTGCCTTATCATTACAAGAAAAAATTAAGAATTGGTTTAAAGACCTTCCCACAGCCCATGGCTTGGCCTCAATTTCATGATTCCATCAAATGTCCCGATCCGGATTTATGCAGGAACGCAACAGAATAAACACATAACCATAAATACAGAGATGCAGCGGAAATAACACTTCATTTCATTAATATCAAATAACAGAAAGATGCTTACGGACATAATGGAAATAAAATAGCTAGGGTGCTGGTAGCGAATCTCTGAGAAGAGATGTGGTGGCTACAGACCTCTGAACTGTGTTACAATGAGGCTCGAGGGCCTATTTATTTTTGAGAAACAATGTAGAATTTGAAACGTCCAAAAACCTAACCGTAGGAGATGAGGCGCCAAAACTGTGGGCGCCCGTTTGGGTAAATTGGTGGTTCAACTTCCCGGGGGCATAACTTTGGCACCGGATCTAGTTCTGTGATTCAATGGCTCGTTGAAGATGTCAGGGACTACAATTTGTCGGAATGAATTTGCTCCGAAAACACATTGCAAAAGCAGCTCAGGAAGTTCGGATAAGGCTCAGTTGCTTAGTCAGAATAAGTTATGCAGCGAAAAGTAAGAAAGAACTGATGATGGGGGATCAAATGGAATAGGTGGGTGGCCACCAATATCCACCTGGATCATTAAGCCCCAAAAACGGCTCCGAGAGTGGAGGACCCGAAAACCTGCTAAAAATAGTAAGTTGTGCTGAATGTGAAAAGCTGCAAGAATTGATGGTGCTGGTCCAAATGGAATGGGTGGGTGGCCACCGATATCCACCTGGATCATTCCTCCCTCCTTAGGAAGCAATGGTCCCCATTGCGTTGAGATCCTCCATGAGATGAGGAAAATTCTATTGAACTAAGTATTAGATGTGTTGAAGATGCCATGGACCTGCGGGTGGACATGCTGGATGCGTTTAGTAAATTTGGTTTCTTTATCAGCCTCATACAGTACATGTTTGGATTCTGTATGTGTAGTTGCAGGATGTATGGAAACATCGGGTGGTGGTGCATTGGGAGTCAGATCAATGGAGTGCTTGTCCTGACAGTGTAGAGGAACCTCTATGAGTGAGGAGAAATTGTCATGCTTCTCCTTGTTTCATCCCTCTGTTGCAGTAGTGAAGAGCTACTATTTTCGATGGAGGCAACCCAAATGTCTTCTTTCACAGCGAGGCGAGTCGTAAGGGAAAATGATTTTCTGTTGAGAAACAATCTTGCTGCGTTGTTTTTGCGGTAGTCAAAGATATCGAGGAGGCGGTACTATATGATAACTGTACAAGTTATTTCCCAAAGTAATAATAACAGCACGAGGCCTAGACTCATACACAGCATGTCGTCTCCATAAGTATGGTTGGCCCAATAATACATCGGCTACATCAAGAGGAGCAACATCACACAATACCTCATCCGTGAATGGCTTGATACTGTATGGAAGTCGGCACTGCTGGCGGATGCGGAGATCTCTCCCTGGATGGAGCCACCCGATGGTATACGGTTGCGGGTGTGCTATGGTTGGTAGGCCGAGCCGCTTCACGACGTCTGCTGAAATGAGGTTCTTTTGGCTTCCGCTATCGACGAGAAACTGCAGCGGAGAACCCTTCACCCACATCTGCGACTAGAAGAGGCGCTCCCCCTCCTCTGGATCCTCTGGACCCTCCTTCTGGATCTTGGTGGTGGCAACAATGGCACTGGGATCCGCATCAATGATTTGCTTCCCTTTTTCATTACCTTTGTCTGGTTCTAACTCAGGATCAGAAAATGCATCTGATTCGGGTGCCTTTAGTTCAGCCACCAAAGATTGTTTGGCCCGACACTCGTTTGTGCTGTGAGTGGGGCTGTTATGAAATTCACACCACTTCCCTGTGTCCTTCTTTGGATTTGTGGTATTGTTATGAGTCGCATTGCTTTGGCCTTGCCCCTTGTTCTTCGGTTCGGGGGCACCTTTCGGATTCGCAGATCCAAAGTCTCGCTTCTTTTGCTTAAATTTCTGCTCGATCTTGGCGGCATAGCGATATGCCGTGCCAAGCGATGTAATGTCGAGGAACTCCATTTCCTTCTGAATGTGTTTGTGCAGACAGCCGCGGTACTTGAGCACCAAATGTCTCTCTGAATCTTTAATACCCAACTTTGTGCGTAGGGTATGGAACAGATTCGTCAGTTCGTGCACATCTTGATCCTTTTGTTGCCGCAGCGTGGTCCATTGGATGTGTTTGTCCTCATAGCTCCCCACAGGGTAATATTGTTCCTTGATGCCGTCTCGGAACGAATTCCAAGTGGGTGTGGTCGAGAACAGAGAGGGTTCCCCTTCGCCCTCTTGCTCACGGTAGGTTTCCCACCAGTCTTTGACATGAGGGGCGGCTTTGAGGAGTGCAAAAATAATCTTTTCTCGGTCAGAGAAGTCATGGACCGAGAAATACCCTTCCAACAAATTTAACCATCTGTCTACAGCGTCTGCATCTATTTTTCCTTCGAATATAGGAATGTCAAAGTTTACCTGTACCTTGAAGGGAGTGGCGCCTCCAGAGTGGCTGTTGGATGCAGATGCGCCATATGTGGCGGCGTGAAGGTTGAGCAAAGTTATCCATCATCACGTTCCTTTGTTTCTCGGGAGCCTCCTCGGCGGTATTTGTGATAGGATCTCCTGCTCCCTGCCATCTTTCTTTTCTTCGCCATGGGAGGTGGCTCCAGGGGTTGCGAGGGGCCCGGTGATCTTGAGTTCAGCAGGATCGAGCCTAACTCCTTATACGACGCGTTGGGACATGCAAGAAAAAACTCAAATAAGGCGGTCATCGATACCACTGATCCGGATTTATGCGGGAACGCAACAGAATAAACACATAACCATAAATACAGAGATGCAGCGGAAATAACACTTCATTTCATTAATATCAAATAACAGAAAGATGCTTACAGACATAATGGAAATAAAATAGTTAGGGTGCTGGTAGCGAATCTCTGAGAAGAGATGTGGTGGCTACCGACCTCTGAACTGTGTTACAATGAGGCTCGAGGACCTATTTATTGTTGAGAAACAATGTAGAATTTGAAACGTCCAAAAACCTAACCGTAGGAGATGAGGCGCCAAAACTGTGGGCGCCCGTTTGGGTAAATTTGTGGTTCAACTTCCCGGGGGCATAACTTTGGCACCCGATCTCCGTTTGACGCGTTCAATAGCTCGTTAGAAAGATCTATCCGAGGACTACAGCTGTCGGGACAAATTTAATCAGAAATGACGTTACCCAAAAAACGTCGTTTAGGGCCTCAAAACGGCTCCGGAAGTTCAGGACCCAAAAAACTGCTAAAAATAGTAAGTTATGCCGAAACTGAAAGACTGAAAGAGACAATGGTGGGGGGCCAAGTGGAATAGGTGGGTGGCCACCAATATCCACCTGGATCATTAAGCCCCCAAAACGGCTCCGAGAGTGGAGGACCTGAAAACCTGCTAAAAATAGTAAGTTGTGCTGAATGTGAAAATCTGTAAGAATTGATGGTGTTGGTCCAAATGGAATAGGTGGGTGGCCACCGATATCCACCTGGATCATATTCCTAGATAGGTGGGTGGTCATGGGTAATAAATTTCTCATCATAAAGGAGAACAATCAGTTAAAAAGACAACCAGGAGAATCAATACAAAACTTTTCAGCCAGGTTCAATAAAGTATACCATGCAATTCCTGCTAACCTAAAGCCACCCCTCAGATGTGCTCTCTTGCACTACCCAGATTATTTTGACCCAGAGTTGGTTTTATAGATAAGAAACAAAGATCCTTTGACCCTAGAAGAAATGCAAAGGATAGCAGTTGATGTAGAATTCAACATACTAAATAGGGAGGCACAGCTAAGAATAATAGAGAAAGACAAAGAAAATCAAGAGAGACTAGTATCTTCATAGGAAAAGTTGAAAAAATTGGTATGTATGTTAGGAAAACTGGAGCATCTACTTGATAGGAAAAGAGAAAAACACAAGGTTAACACTGCTTATTCAAACCAACCTACACTTCTTCCTCAGGTTGAACACACTTAACTATCACAAGACAAGAGTTATAGACAAAATATGCCAAATGGGAAAGTTGCAAATAAAAACATAGAGGAATGCTCTAAAGAAACTATCCGCCATTTTGAAATCACAGATTCCGAAATGGAAGAAGAATCAAAACCTTTAGGTTCTCTACCCTTATGCTTTAAATCATTCCAGACTTTGAAATGAAATTTGCACCCTAAAGATCTCTCAGCAGTTATTCTGGAAAACCCTGCTCAAGTTAACTCTCACCTAAATCAAGAAGAGTTGATTGAAGAGGAATTCAAATCTGAGATAGAAGATAAAGCAAAACCTGTAGGATCTCTACCCTTATGCTAGGAGTCATTTGAGTTCATAAAATCAAACTGGCCCCCTCAAACTCATGAATCCCATGTTCATTATCCCAAGCATCAAGAAGAGTTGAGTGAGGTTGAATTCAAATCTGAGATAGAAGATAAAGCAAAACCTGTAGGATCTCTACCTTTATGCTGGGAGTCATTTGAGTTCATAAAAGAAAATTGGCCTCCTGAAAATCTATCAGAGGAAACTCCTAAATCCCATGTTTACTATCCTCAACATCACAAAGAATTGGTTGAAGATGAAAACAAGCAAGAAATGAAAGAGAACCCACAGGATCTCTCTAAGGACATGAGTGTTGATTCATCATCTCTCATAAGTGAAGCCCAAAAAGACATTCATCTTTCAAATCAAATTTCCCAAGAGAAAAAGGATTATTGTAGAGAAATGAAAATGCCTCCTTTTTTAACTGAAGAGGAAATAGATCAACTTATAAACATGCAGACAGCCTCTGAAACTTCACATAACCACAATTTTTCTAATCATTCTCCTGTTAATATTGCATATCATAAGTCAAAAAATAGATTTGTAAATCAATTTGAAGAAAAGAAATCTGATAGTCCAATGTGCATGGTTGATGACATTAATTATAATGATGATTTTCCAAGGTTTGATCAATATTGTGATAATGATGATGATTTCCAAACAGAATCTAACTTTGCAGAAAACTCAGTTTTTGATTTTTGGGAGGAAGCTCAATTTCATAAACTTGAGAAAAGTGAGCAGCCATTACAATTCATCTATGACATTGATGAGGAGAGCCTTGAGAGTTTAGAAGTAAGTGAAGAATCTCGGACTCTTTGCTCTACTTCACTTCAGTCCATCAGAGATAACATTCACATAATTGGAAATCAACAGTTTTTCAGCTTTGATGATGAGTTTGAGGAAGATGGTGAAATTCTTGAGCATATTGTAAATGAGAATCCTTTGCCTGAAATGGTTGAGGAAATCATTTTGGACATGGAATCTTCCTTTACTCCAGATTTGCAGCCACCAAGTTCCATGGAGTTACAAATTGCAGATGAAGAAATAGAGGTTGATAAACACATGAGAGTGGTCACACTATCCTTTCAAGATAATTTACTGTCAAAGTGTATCCCTGCTCATCAACCTGATGACCTTCACATAGTTTTTAGTCCACTTAATCAGAACACATTAGCTTGGAAAGAAAACTACACTGCAATATATGATGAGCCTGTCATTTCAAGTGATCATGAGCAAGAGTAAGAGTTGCTTTACCAGGGGGGTCCCAAATATAGCCAAGTGGAAGAAAGAGTAGTCTTGAATGAAGCCCATATATCAAATCCTCTAGATCAGGTATTATCCCAAGATCCATTTGTTGTTTTCCTTGAGAAATCTGTAGGGGTATTAGGTTCTATTATGAACAAGTTGCTACCAAGAATGAGAAAAAACTTAAGCACTACTGTCTAGAAACAAACCAAATGGGAGTGGCCTTTTCATTATTTCTGCATCATGAAAGAACTAAACCAGAATCACCCATGTAATCATCTACTTGGAAAGAAGAGTTCACCAAATGTGTATGATGTGTATAGTTTAGGCTAGGATAGGTAGATAGTTAAATCTTAGCCTTGTGGGCATCTTTCCAGTTTTAGATTTTTTGAAGAAAAAGTGAAAAAGCAGAAAATACAAAAAACAGTAAAAGTAGAAAAAGAGGGCAGTTTCTAAAAAGCAATGGTAAAGCCCCATGTTCCAAAAAATAGTCCTTCAGAAAGCGAGAAAGTCTAAATGCCGCTACTAGTACTTCAATGTCTTGTTAAGCTATCTAGCCTAATCATAGCTGAACATGTTTAAATTTATTTCCTGATAAGTTAGTGAGTGAAAAAGATGGTCAACATTATGTAAGCTTGACTTATCAAAGAGAGTAGATTAGGAAAAGATACTAGTTCCACACACCCAAAACAGAACCAAAGAGGGAAGCAGGGATGAAAAACAAATTGTGCATCTTAGCCCTGTTTTCCTAGTTTCCATTTATGCAAAATAATATTTGTGTGCAGCTTGTCTTTTATGCCGCAAATGCATGACAAATCGGATTGTCTAATCCTGATTTGATCATCTTTTAAATTTCGTGTTTTAGATTAGAGAACAAAATCTTGTCAAACAGCGTAATCTTGACAGTTGATCTAGCGTAGGTAGAGTAATGAAGGAGTTCATCAATTTAATCTGAACTCTCCGTAGATATAAGTGTAGAGTTAGATAAGTTCATTTTGAAAAAAGAAAAAATATGCATTGTCAAAAGGCTGCTAGTCCAAATGCGCCAAAAAGAAGAAAAAATGTTAGGAAAGGTAGTGGGGTAGGTAGAAATATCATTGATGCTAATCATGCTGTCACTTTTCAGAAATAACATCAAGGAATAATGAAATTTTGTGCCAATGGGTAAGGCACTGGTCTTTATAAGCCAAAGATCTGAAATTCTGGACACCTCCTGAAAAGGAGCTGCGCTCCCCAAATGGAGCCACTGTTAGTCATCAGTATTTTTCACTTGTTAGTGATGACTAGTTCTCACAGCCAATTTTTCTAGCAGCTGATCCAAAAATTTGTCATATTTTCCATCTGGGAAAACACCCATAAAATTTTTTTGCCCTACTAGTTTTCAGTCCGCCCATGACGAGATGAAACCTCATTATCAAATCCTACCCTGCCTTAGCCATACCAGTCTGCCCATCAACTCTAAAGAGACCATCTAAATCCATTCAAATAGTCTCCCCTAAGTTAGGAAGTGGCGCTTTAAGACATTTCACCCTTGGCAAACTATCCAAGAACCAAAAACCTCCATCTGCTATAGACCATTCATAACAGACCCCTCACTCTGCTAATAAAGTTGGTCCCAGCCCTAAGTCGCGCCACTAATACACCCTTAAGTCTCAGCAATACATAGACCATAATCTCAAGCTGATTTTAGGTGTTTTACAGTTTTTGATGGATCTTTCAAAGACAGGAAACACACCAGCATCTCAGAAGACAATTTTTAGTGCCGCATGAGAAGACAGCTGCTTCTCAATGTGATCCTGAGCCTGAGATTTTTTCTACAGGGCCAAGAGTTACTCATCAAACTCTTGCGACCACATTCACAGCCTGAAAGGACAGCAGAAGAAAAAGCAATACTGTCAAGAGGTTGTTGATATGACATGGTTGAGAACCTCCTTCATCTATAAGCAGAGGGTTAAAGCACCTCCTTCAACTAAAAGCAGAGGGCGATGGAAAAAAGTTGGTTTTAGGAGTTGCAACTGACTATAAGACAGATTTTTTTCTAAATAAACAGTGAGACAGTGACTAGGGTTTTCCAAGCAAAGTGATGATTGAAGGCAAAGATTAATAAAGAGGATGATAAAACTTAGGTGAATGCAACTTCATTTTTGCACCTACAGTCAAAAAGGAATCTCAAGCAGCATCTGCCATCTAATTCAGTTTACACATTGGACAAGACTATACCCATAGCATCCAGAGCAAAAATGTTAGTTTATGTTGCAAAAGAGAGAAGTGACCTCATTCAAAATGTCAAAGAGAACCCCATGCAACACAAAATTTCTTCTACAGGTGTCCTCTTTTCAAAATGACAAAGACAAGTATGCCATACAAAGCACCAGAAGTATAAAAGGGATATTGAGGTGACTGTTAAATTTCTTCTTCAGCAAAAAATAGCATCACAAACAGGTATACAGGTCCATAAATGTGTAAAGAAATATTATGGCTTATGTTTCAGATTTTGGAAAGACTTTCAAAGACAATAATACATTCCACAGTTACAAATGAAGGCATTCTCTTTATGAAGGTAGGTCATCTCCTTGTAAAATGGCAAAGATGTTTCAACAAATCATTGGTCCTTACCAAGTAATGATCAGCCTTCACAGTGGTCTGCTCACGGTAGAAGAAAAGATCACAAGAATAAAAACTTCCGAAACAGTCAACCGCAGTTTTTCAAAATAGCCTGGTCAAGTTTTTACTTTTAAGAAAACACAAATGAAAGATGTTCATTTGATGTTTCAAGCCAACACCTTTCTTTCAAAAAAGGATATTTACAAGACCCTCACAAAGGTAGCTCAATAGGGATTGACTTAAAGGGCTAAAAGGATCGTGGCCCATGTCTTTCGCATTTCAAAAAACACAAGGGAATACTCTTATTGCTGTCCATGATAAAGGAGAAAGAAGTTTCGAGCAAATTGTAGAAGTTTTGAAAGGTTTAAAGCTGCGCAGCGCGCCTGGAAAAGAGCGCGGCACGCTCAGGTGAAAGTTTGCACAGTGATTATACTATGGCGCAGCGCGCCTATAGCGGCACGCGGCGCGCCTGTAGGCGCCAGTCACGTCGGCCCGACAGTGACCCAGTAGCGCGGCGCTTTCAGCTACAAACGTGCCGCGCACATATTTATGATTCAAAATGCCTCCTAAAGCCCAGAAACGCTGCTCAACTCCTCAAGAAGCATCACCATCGGTTTCAAGGTATTGAATGTGCCTTTTTTCTATGTTAAGATCACCAAGAGAGGGTGGATAGTTTAGTCTAAAGAAAAATCAAGACTTGTGGTGTTTTATGTTGGCTAGGGGCGAAACTTTAAAGAAGGTTGAATTTGCATTAGTATGAATAACCATTGTAACTGCCCTCAAAACTGTGATGAAACAAACACAAACTCTGTCAGCTGTGTGCACTAGTGAAAACATTGATGAGGAGGGTTGATACTCTTGTTTAAAAATCCGGGCTTGCAATGACTTTGTTGGCTAAACACTATCATAGTAAAAGTAGTGTTTTTTGATGGAGGACAAAGGACCAAACAAACTGTCCCCTAAACTATGTTAAAGGGTGAAAACACTGTTTGAAGGCAGAAACACAGTATTGGAACAAATGGAACAGGGGGGCTATTTTCAACCATGGTACTCATACATATGTTGCTTGGTCACTGTCAAAAGTCATCTCTGTAGGGTATGAAACAGGAAAAAACCATTGTTTCCTCTTTAACCTTAAAAACAAGCTGCAGTATGTGAAGCTGTCACTACCATCTGGAGATGTATGTCAAAATCTGTGTGAGGGAAAAGCAAAGATAAGGAGGGTGTTGATTGTGAGGAGTTTTTCTATTTGACTCCTGCAGGACTTTTTGTGACCACATCAAAAACACAATAAAATCTGATGACTCTAACTATAACACAGTCACCTTTGACTGTGTATTTGCTTTTTGTTGACTATGTGATGATTGTTGAATCTACCTATTGATTGGCATACAAAGAAGAAAGAGCCATGTCTTGAATTGAGAAAGATTTTTGTTTTGCCTTTATCTAAAAAAACAAGGCTCTCCTGTGTCCTCCAAAATATCAAAAGCAAGGTACCCCTACCACAAAACACAGAAAAGGTCACTTGGACTGTGTTTTTTTACTGACTGTGTTTTTTATTGAGCTTTATTGTTGAGTGGCATACAAAGAGAAAGGGCAATGTTTTGAAAGGGAGCACAGTGAGGCAGGGCAGCAAGGTGAAGGAGAACACATTGACGATATGCAACACAGTGATGAAGAGCAGCACCATGAAGAAACTCAAAACAATGATGAAAAAGGAGGCTAAAGGGAAGCGACCGGCACGAAAAGGGAAGAAAGACACATCAGGACTGGACATTTTGGCTTCAGTTTCAGAGCATGTTGATAGGGACCGTTGAGGGTCATACTCACCGATTTTGGACGCATTTTGACATATTTTGTTTTTTTGGCATTTTTGAGTTTTTGGTCAAAACTCGTGAAATTCGCCATTTCATTTTTGGGATTCGTCAAAGGAGGATAATGGTATCATTGGATGCCCTAAATTCTGAAGCACACCCTCAGTGATTTTCTAAACATTTGGAGATCATTTTCCCCCTCAAAATTGCGAAAAATGCTCGCTTTTTGCACACTCTGCCCGGTCTATCAGCAGACTGTAATTTTCTGGTTTTTTACAGACAGGTGCAGTTTTGGAGGACTTTCAGGCATCATATTGGAAAAATTTCAGTTTTTCTAGAAAGTAGACACTCAGATATTTCCAACGAGCTATCATGAGCCTCATTTTGACATCAAGAATGCTGCCAAATGTTGCTGGCAAGTCAGGGGAACTTTTGCTGATATAAATTTTGAGTATTTTTGTAATTTTTGAACCTTCAAAAATTGCTTTTTCCAAATGTGCGTTTAGCTATTTTTGCACATGGAAAATAATGCAAAGTCAATTATTTTTCCTTTTTTAGCATTTTCTAGATATTTTATGAGATATTTTGTACCTTGGGCTTTGCAAAGCCTCAAGGACAAGTTTAGATATTTTGATTAGGCCAATGGGAGAGCAAGTTGAACCATGAGGTTTTCCTCACTTGAGCCTATATATTCCAAAGGCTTTCATTGTAAAACAAGGTTGAACTTGAGAAGAAAAGCAATATATGGTCATATAAGCTTTGGAAGAAATACTTGTCTTATGCTTTTGGATTGCCTCTTGGATGCTCTTGGATGAATGAAGAAGGATTGTTGTTGGATTCCATGACTTGGTAGAATGTTATAGTGTCTCTTACTTTGTTGTTGTCTTCTAGTTTTCATTCATGAATACATGTTTCTTGCTTGCTATAGATCATTAGAGAAAAAATTTGAGATATGCCCATGGAGGCACCTCAAATTTCATGTTTCTTCATAGCTTCTTTGTTTTCTTCTTCCTAAGTAACATTAAAGAATTCTTGACTGCTCTTTAATACTTAGGATATTTTTTCTTGTTTCATTAATGGTTTTATACATGCTAAGTATGACTTATGGCACACCCTTCTTACCTATGGCTAGCTATAGTTCCATCCATTAAATTTCTCTTTGACTGATTAGATTATCATTTTGTTGAACCAAGGAGGCCTAGTTTCGATCTAGCCCTTTGCCTAAAACTATGCAAATCTTGTTGTTCAAAGTGCCCAATAACTTGAAGTACTGTGTTTAGGCATTCCGGCATAGTAAGTTAAGTTTTTTGTCTTTCTTAAGTGTTTTCCCCAAAGTCTGATAGCCATTTCCCAAAGTTAGAGGGTCTTATACTTCTATGCATGGCTTGAATGTTTATTTCTATGTATTGATTAGCTTGTAGTTACATTTTGCATGATTAATGGTTTTCCCTACCATGTTTATGTCTGATATTAAACTAGTTATGCTTGAAATTCTTTGTTGTTCATAAACTTGATGTCCATTTACTCAATTTTTCCCAAAGATCCTTTCTACCTTGAATCAAATCAGCCCTTCAACAACCTTGTATCACCGTCTAATAGCTTTCTTGACCTTTTCGACCCCATAGCCCAGTTGATCTGACATATTTTTACCTATCTCGTATATTTGATCAGTTTCATCCCTCACAACGTAAAAAAACCAAAACCAAAAACATACTTCATAACTAGCCTAAAATTAGAACACAATAAGCAAACACACAGATATCCCTTACACATATAGAGAGAGCCCTCTCTGAGTCCAGGAAGGCTAGGTCCTTGGGCTCCAAAGCTTGGTTTGATGTTACACTGTCATTTGGCTTGCCAATCAGCCAAATCACAGGAACCTAACATATACCATCCCACAAAATTGACACCAAAGAGAAGTATAACTAATCCCATCAATTAGTAATGTGAGCCTTGTACACTTTGAACTTCTATTACATTCCTATGTGAAATATATGATCTACAAAATGACATTAGGCTACTCCATAAAGGTTTTTTTTTTGCTTTCCCTATATAGTTTGTTTAATGTTCAGAACATGGAAATTTTGATGTGATGGCATCGTGTGGGTGGCATTCGACTATGTCCATGTAGCTACATAAGTTATCATATAGTGGGTGGTTGGTGTTAAATCTAGTCTCTGCATTACTAACTTCTTTGTTTTTTTGTTTGCTTCACAGATAATGTCTTCTAGGTGTCTCTCTCAAAGATTCCTCCATTACTTGTTTCTTGGTGAATTTTCTTTAAGGGGCATTGGTGGTTGTAATTTTTTTTTTTAATGATAATTAAATTTCTATGAACAGGTGATTTGCTTGGGTAATATAATTCTAAATTTTTTCTGACTTTGTTAAAATGATGAAAACTAGCCATAGAACTTCAAAAACTATCACTAATATTTCAAATACACGGATGCCAATGACTATCACATCATCGAAATGATTCATGTCATTCACTCGTCACATATTCCCAATGTAAATCATTTATGATAACCCTCATAGTACTCACTGAAAAGCACTCAATTACTAAACACACTCATATATTACACATAAATGGTGTATGTGTAAACACACTCACACACACAGATTACATTTAGATTACTCTATTAAATAGAGTTTCTGAGATCCAAATTATTCCTAATTTAGAGAGAGAGGTTGAGAGAATTTCTCAACTATCACAAACCAATTTCTCAAATATAGGATGTAAGCATTAACTCCAACACCCCCCTTTAATGATTACATTACATGAATTTATTAAAATCACTCATAAATAACAAAATAATCAATCATTCTTTAGCTTATCAGTAGATGGTCCATCAAGTTGCCTCATAACCCTCGTAAAGGTGTAGTTGGCAAGTTGGATTCCCGAGTTCACTTCCTCAACTCCCGAATCAGGGACCTCCCCAAGTCAATCACTGAACAACATCCCAATTTGTCGCATAACCTCATTAGAAGACCACTCTACGTCTTCAACGAATGAGGGATCCTTCCCTAGATCCATAACTTCCATACTATCTGGACAACCATCCATATTTAGCCTTACTGCCACTCGATCTTTTAAGTACTGGCTTCAGACACATAGTTGAACTACTAGTCATTTTATGGACGATATCCCATCTACCGAGATACATGGGTGAAAACCGCAGTATTCGCTAGTTATATAGAAGAGCCGTCTAAATACGAAATGTATCTAGATTCAACTATTACATAATGACCTTCTTATCTAATTTGAAAATTCATCCTCACTTAATTTACAAATAATTTATAATACTAGTGTTGTCATTCCTAGAGACAGCCTTGAGTTGTGAAAGACCAGTGCCTAGGACATCTTAATTAGCAAGGAGCATATGTTTTAACTTGTGGAGGTTGTCTAGGAAAAGGCTCTCATGCTATCATGTGTAAACAGGAAGGTTAGATTAAAATGGAACCAAAACTCTCAAAAATTCAGCACAACGAAAGTAATATTGCAGAGGCAGAGTGTGAAATTTGATAAAAACATATTCGATAATTTTAAGACAGCTTTTTGTAAAGGGGGTTGGATTCTAAGGTGCTTTACAGAGGTAAATAATCAGATGGTGATTACTGTGTATGAAAATGAAGAGGATACTAGTTGTAGCAGAGACAAGATCTAGAAACAAATATCAACACGTACTGGGCTTATGTGGTAACAAGAATCCATACATGAAAATAACTTTAAAGATAACATTTCATCGCTGCTAATATCGGAAGAATTATGGTAGAAGTGAAAGGTGAAACAACATATCATGCCTGAGCCATATTTAAAGCGCTAGGCACATTTTAGCATGAGTATCGATGATAATAAAATCATACCAAGACATGTGAGCACTCGCATTCCAGAACAGGATATAGGAAATATGAATGTAAACGAAATGAACATTTAAGCTATAAAACACAAGAGAGAGAGTTATAGACTATGAAGTATTAAGACCAGAATCCTTAATAAAGATGAAACTCCTTATCACTGAAACCCAATGGGCTCTTCAACTTTTATATCAAAATTTCAACAAAATGCATATAGAGTTCTTTCTTGGTATGTTCTTCTGAAAATCTAGAACCTTTTTTCCATCTCAGTTTGTTGCTTATATAGAATTTACAAGAACATACGTGGGAAGATATTTTGGGAAAATATCTTCCCCGCGTGTTAGTAAGCAGTTTCAGGTCCTAATCAAAATAACAAAATTCATGATGAGGGATAAAGCTTCTCATCATTTACAATTAGGTTCGTAACTATTTAAAAACAAAATATTAAAACTGTTCTAACAAAAAGTAAATGCAAGAGTGAAATATGAATTCCACTCAGAACTTGAAAGTAGAAAGTAAAAATAAAACTAAAGGCCACTAGGGTCGAATCATGAGTTAAAAATTTTCATTGGTGCGAAGGGGTTGAGGCAGTTGCTAGCGTAGGTGGCGAGACGTTTGCTGAAGAGATGGCTAAAAAGTTGGCATGTTTTGTGCACCTCTGCCAACTATCTGTTGCAGGTTCGGGCATTGATGTGAAACCTTCTGTTCTAATGTAAGCTTCCGTAAGTTCATCATAGTTTGCATCAACAGGATTTTTATGCTTCACCTAGTGCAGGAGCGCAAACTCTTTACCGAGGACTGAAACTATGGTTTCCGGTTTAGGCCTAGCAGATTTCTCAGAGGGTATGTTGGTATGATTCATTACCTCCTTCAGATGGGCCTCATATGTTGGTAATGGCTGCAGGACAACATGGATGGGCTCCCAGCACGATGGAAGTCCTGCAAGTGTTCTCTCGGCCCAATCCACCTCGAACCGTTCTAAACTGGTTGTTACTTTTTCTAAGACATTCAAGGCCAGGCTCCAAGCAGACTCTTTTTCTATTTCCTTCTGGCACTCTGAGGCTTCCATGAACCTACTCTTAATACCCTACTTTACCACGTCCTCTGGATTTAGTTCTTTTAGGAAAGATATATACCTTTCTTCATTTTGAACTCTGTCAGATGCATCAGTATTTCCTTCGTGAAGCTTTCTTCTGAGAGGGCGCACAATCTCAACCCAGATCAATCGCCTGGCCTCCAGGAGGGTAATATTTCCTTTTATGCGACTTGTGAGTTCATTGATGTCCTTTTCATACTGCGCCTTCTCTTGTTTCCCCTCCTCGATCTATTTTTGCATAGCATTAATCTTTTTGGAATTTTTGGCGAGGAGGGCCTCTAGCTCACTAATCCTTTGCCACGTTGTCAAGACCTATTTCTCCAGTGCTTCGGTGGTAGCCAGTGTAGTGGTCAGTTGTTCAGAAAGTGAACTATTCCCTTCTAGGGCGAGTGGAGAGCATACATGTGTGTCCTAGGTTATCTGCAATTCATTCATATTTCCTTGAAGAGCGGCCATCTCTCCCGCAATTTTTTCTTTCTCCTCCCTCTCCTTTGCAAGAGAATCAGCCAAGCTTGCCTTGTCCTTTTCTGCCCAGGCTAGCTCAGCTGTTTGCACATGATGAGAGCTCGGTATATTTATTTTTCTTTTTAAGGCTGCAACCTGCTTCTGCAAATCCTCGATAAGGTGACTCTATGGTTTTGCTATACGTTTTTCTTTCCCTTTTATCACATCCTGGAGATTGTGTATGTCGTTCATGAGTGCACGAGAATTGACCTTCTCCTTTCTGAAATTCTCCAGCACTTGGTTATGTTTACTCTTCAGTTTTCATAGAGTAACAGAGAGTCACATTACTTCGTCTTTAAGCATGTCGTCGAAGCACTGAAATAGGTTGCATTTGTCAATTTTAAAGACCTGTGATTGCAATCTCCAAGGCCCTGTAGCTAGTGGTACCAGCCTCTGGGTTCAAACAGCTTTAGTCATGGCCATTACTAGTTGCTTTGTATCCAAATTTATTGCAGACGAAAGCCTGGTTTGGTATTTTTCCACATACCCCTCTAATTCTGACCTGTGCTTATCTCTGATTGCTCTACTTCTTGTCATACCGTTGCTCGCACCCCGGGAACCGCAGGATACCATGGCTTGTGAAACTTCTGAAAAATCAAACGAGGTATTACTATCCCTCAGCACCTTTATCCCTATTTTACTCCTATCTAGTTTTCCATAAAGTACTTCATCCTGAAGCAACAATTTGTCCCCCATAACCTTTGCTTCACTAGTTCCTGTCCTTTGCCTTTTGAAAGGGGGAGGATCTTCTCCTGATGCACCTACTTCCTCCACCTGTTTCTTTCCTACTTCTTTAGTTGAAGCAGTATCTACTTTTTCCCCTGTCACGGATGAATCTGTCTCCATCTGCGAGGGCAAAGGCCAGTTTTCAAGGTTAGCTCGCCACTCGATGAAAGGCCTTGTTTCATGAATATAAGGAGTTGATTTATTCTTCTTCCTTCTGTTAGAGATGATGCCCTTCAGATCGTAGGGCCAAGCTTTCTCTTGCCTCAAATCCATGCTTTGCAGCAGATTT
Source organism: Pinus albicaulis (assembly GCA_034641835.2). Taxonomy (NCBI): domain Eukaryota; kingdom Viridiplantae; phylum Streptophyta; class Pinopsida; order Pinales; family Pinaceae; genus Pinus; species Pinus albicaulis. The sequence goes on from CM076575.1 coordinate 468,883,416, forward strand.
TCCACCACTGGAAGGGTGTGCCTCAAATTAACAATGAAAGGGCCAATGGTTGTGGGAAGTTTAAGAATAAGCCCCTTTTTAAAAAGGAGGAAATGGAGTTGGTCGGCTTTTAAGGTCTGACGGAGGTATTCCAAAGCGTAAATCCGTCGGGCAGGAAAAATTGGCAACTGATAGGGAGAGACTTTGACTCCATAAACTCTTATTTCAGTTTAATTATCAAAAAGATACCAGTCCACAGTGCTTTGAGCTTCACTGTAATATAACCATTTCCTCAATTTAGGAAAAACCCTAGGCGGAGGAGAGTCATGGATAATGGTATAAGCTATGGGCATGAAATCATTCAGGAAACTTGAGTAACCCACCCCATTTTCCAACTAATGTGTTGCGAGACTCCAGTCAAAAATTGGTCTTGGCTGATAATTTATCTTATATACCTTATCTAAACCCAAACCCTCAAATTTATCAGCATGCTGGAAGATGAAAAGATAGAAAACCATAGAACAGAAACGAAAACGACCCGTGTCTAAGAGCTCCTAGGAACCGAGTCTGAATGGTGGAGGCTAGAAAACCAGGAATATCTAGAACGACCCCAGGTTGAGACATTAACCACAGAAAAGCTACTCATCCTTTGGAGGCTTTCCCAAAACCTTCCTCACCTAGGAGACCCGTGATAAGAGCAAGGATAGGCTGGACGTCTTCCTTGAATAGGCTCAGGGGCAATGAGTCTGCGGTGGGGAGGGTTGTGAAATGGGAGTCAGTTATGGAGGCAATGAAATCGCTTTGTTGCCTCCATGGCAGCTTTGAAAATTGAGGAGTCAGCGTTATTTCACTAAAACTGACATAGTTTGAGCTAGTAGGAAAACGAAGGGCTTTTTTGATGATTTCGAGGGAGATAGTGAATATTTTTTTCCCTTGAGCTGAGAGGAACATGCCCCGAATGTCAGCTTGTAGATCTATGAAAGGTTCAGGCCCTGGGACAGCTCTAGACTCATGGACTTGGGGATTTTCTGGCTCACATTTCTTGGTTGTGACTTTACCCATGACCATCATACAAACTCAAAACACAAAAAAAGGAAACCAGATGGAATGAAAGGGATGGAATACCTGCGAAGTAGAGATTTGCTCGGGAAAGCGAGGCAGGGGTACTGACAATGACCGAACAGACCTGGAACTGGGCGCCCACTTTTGCTTATACATTAGTCGAAAAACCGAGAGTAGTATTTTACCACAGTAAAAGACGGAAGACAGTTATATAGAACCAAGGCAACTCGGGAAAAGATGGTGGGGTGAAACGAATAGGGTTGGCGTCGTAAGGACGCTGACAATGAGACACGTGGTGTGAAGGGATTTGGTTTTAGACTCTTGGTAGGTGAACACCGCGTGTCGGGTTAAATACCGATACTGGTCTTGGTACCAGCTGCCCTAAAACTTACCTTATCGTTAAATCATGGTAACTAGCTATACTTCAGAACCTGGCCCTCGAAGGACGCGAGGTGAATTCTGTGATAGCTCTAAAGCCCATGCCCTTTTCTCCATAAATCGCTCGCCTCGTGTCATGCAGCTTGATACGTCATCAGGATTTCGGGGGGGGGGGGGGACTCGCCTTATCCCTCTCTTTTGTGACCCCCCCCGGAATGTGCTTGCAACTTCGTTCACGTGCGCGTATAGAGTATGAGAGGGCCCCACCTTGTATTTACTTCCTTTGCACCCTTTTAAACCTTTTCATTATTTAGATTAAGGCCTTTGTATATACCAGCTTCATTATAAAATGCGCTTACCCTCTTTTCACATATGACTCAACTTAATTTTATTTCTTATTTACAGACTTTGAAACTCTTATCCATTTAAATGATGTCGGGCAATCTGATCCTTGTGACCTTTATCGAAATATTAAAGGGTGAACGATATAATCAACATTGGCTCCACCTGGGGAAAACACGTTCATTCTCGGACGTGTCGAGAAATTCGCAAACCACCTATTAACCCTTTTTGCTTGGACACGGCCCCTTTACACCTTTCTTTTTCTTCATGATTCCTCACAACAAACATTATTAAAGATAAAGATAAAAGTAGCTAACTAATGTACAATATAATACATCAGGCCCTCTCGGCCTGTTTCAAAACTGGAAGAAGGGTTTTAGGAATTGACCATTTATAGGGGTGTCAAGCAAGTCACCCTACAAATTCTCTAGCTTGAAAGTGTTATTTCCTCCTTTTTCGACGATTTTGAAGGGGCCGAACCATAATGGATCAAATTTACCATGCTTCCCCTTCTCTGCTCTTCGAATATCCCATATGAGTAATAAATCCCCGACCTGCATCTTTTTTTCCTTGGCATGCTGATCAAACAGGTCCTTCATCTTCTCCTGATATTCGGTCAACCTCTGATTTACCTGATTTTGGGTTTCCTCCAACTCTACCAGCTGGTTCATCCTCCTGGTAATATCATTCGGCTCTTCTTGGCTTTCTTGCGTGAACCTTGCTACTGGTAAGGCCAATTTTATGGGAAAGACCATTGCTCTCCCATATACCAATTCATATGGATACTTCCCCATTGATCTCTTGCTAGTAATCATGTTTGCCCATAAAGTGAACTTTAGCTGAGAGTCCCAATTTTTCTGATTTTTGTTATTGGATTTCTTCAGTGTTCTCACCAGAGTTTTATTAGAAGACTCTACTAAACCATTTCCTTGTGGATAGTAGGGAGTGGAATGTCCCAATGCAATGTTATATTGCTGACAGAAGCTGACGAACTTAGCAGATTTAAAGGCCTGGCCATTGTCAGTAACTATCTTGGCAGGGCATCTGAATCTGGATATAATGTTCTCTTCCATAAAATTTATCACCATGATATTTGTTGCATTCTGTTAGTATGAATTCTTCGTCGAAATGTACGAAAAAGAACCACTTTAGCTACGCATAACTAATAGCCCTAACAACAATAGAGGCTGCCAAACATCTTCAGATCTGCGATTAGTAGTTAAAATGCTGCAACAAACAGATCTATGAATGGAAAGACATTAAGCAGTAAAGTAAAGAGTTTGCTCCATGCATCCAACAGACAAGACAAGAACACGATTTTTGAATGAATTTTTATATTACAGGGCACCTGGGAGGGAACAAGAAGGTGTATCCAGATCTCCTCAATGGGATGGGTTCTTTGTAGTCCTCAGCACTTCAGATCTAAGCTTTCTCTCTCTTGTAGATGTAGAAAACCCAATGCAGAAAATAGAGCTCAATGGGAGCAAATGATAGAAATGAGACCAAGTGTATAGATCCAGAGTGATCTAGTAGGCAACAAAAGGTGAAGAATGATGGGGAAAACCCTCCTATTTATAACAAAATATTGGGTCATTCTAGATCTTGGTGTATGATTAAAATAATGTTAATCAAATCTAGATCCACCTCTACGGAATATTTTATTATTATTTGTTGGAGGGAAAGGGTGTTTGACTTGGGTCAAATCCCTTGATTAGTGAAAAATAAATAAATAAATGATTTATTTATCTTTTTAAGGAAGTGGTTGGGATATAATCAAATAAATAATGATTTATTTGATTAATGGTGGCTGATTTGGTCATATTTAACAAGGAATATTATCTAAATAAGATTTAAATAATTATTCCTAGAAAATAATAAGATAACTATGGGTTTATCTCATTAATTTCTTTGTTTTTGGGTTAAACATGACTGGGAATAATAATTAAATTATGGTTTAATTAATTATTCCTTGAGGAAAAGCAAACAAATATAGGTTTGTTTAATGTTTCCTTTTGAGGTTTCCTAATTAACATAGTGAAAGCAGTTTTACTTGGGGTAAAATTGGTCTTACATGGTGTACTTGGGTCCATCTAATGATAAAAGGTTAGATGACCAAAAAATGGTGTAACACATTCCTTGCAGGTATAGCCTCCACCCATTTGGTGAAATAATCTGTGGCAGTTAATATCCACTTATGCTGCCCACTAGATGCAGGGTGAATTTCAACAATAAAGTCAATTCCTCATTTCTGAAATGGTTCATCTATATGTACAGGGATCATGGGTAGAGGTGCAAACTTCTATCTCTCTACAAATTTTTGGCACTTCTCACAAGCTCTGACCCGAGCAAACACATCTCCAAAGAGTTTGGGCTAGAAGAAACCAGCTTTCAAAATTTTATGGGCAGTAGCTCTCCAGCTATAATGACCTCCACACATGCCTTTGTGAAACTTAGAAATTATCTCTTCCACCTCACTTTCTATAAGGCACAAGAGCAGGATGCCCGAAGGATCTCGCCCGTACAACCGACCATTGGCGACAATGAATTTCTGCGACTTTAGCCTCAATGTTCTGTATGTAGCTTTGTCATAGCTAGGGGGGCATCTGAGAGTTAGAAGATATTCAACTATCTCCTTATACCAAACACTGATGAGATACTTCATATGAGTATTCTGAGTAGCTGTCTCTATCCCACACCATTCTTCAATATTTTCGGACTCCTTGTTCGCTATCATAGAAATATTTATGCCCAGAGCCTGGAAATTCAATTCGGACAGGATTTTAGCTAATCCCTGTCCTTTGATTAACTTGGTGGGACATATTTCCAGCTCATATTTTTGTATTTTCGCAATCCATTTCCCCCTTTTTCCCTCACTATCTCCTTGGATCAAGATATCCTTCACGGCTGCTGTGGGCACAAATGCAGTGATGGGTGACTGCAGAACATACATCCGAAATGCCTTGAGGGACTTCACCAAGGCATAAGCTTTTTTTTCTAGGATGTTGTATTTCAACTCAGTGTCACAGAGCACCTGGCTGAAGAAAGCAATAGGCTGCTCGTACCGCTCCTCATTCTTTTGCAATAAAACTCCTGCCACTGTATGAGGTGATGCAAATGAAAATATCATAAAAGGCTTAGCATAGTCTAGTCCAGCCAGCACTGGGGCTTTTGCAAAGGCATTTTTTATTCTACTAAAGGCCTCTCGTGACTCGGGAGACCACTTCACCTTGTTATTTTTCTTGAGCATGTCGGTTATATGCCGAACTATTTCTGCATAGTTTGGGATAAACCTTCTCAGAAAGTTAATGTGCCCAAGGAACACATGAACCTCTTTTTTATTTCTGGGGAAAGATGTGCCGTTTATAACCTCTACCCTTTTGGGATCAATTTTCACCCCATCTTTGGTCACAATGTGTCCCAAAAGCTTGCCTTCTTCTAATGCGAACAATGATTTCTGAGGGTTTAAAGAGAGACCATACCTCCGACATTTGTCAAAATTCCTACGCAAATGTTCAATATGCTCTATGTCATCCTTTTAGAAGACAGTGATATCATCGAGGTATACCACTACAAACTTCTCCTGCTCCCCAACAAAGGCAATATCCATGGCCCTTTGGAAAGTGGCCCCTGCATTGATCAAATCGAAAGGCATCCGTGGATACATGAAGGTACCCCAGGGGGTGGTGAAGGTAGTTTTCTTTTGATCTTCTAGGAGCACAACCACTTGATTGTATCCAGAGAAACCATCCATCATTAACATCCATGAAGCTCCTACTACTTTCTGTAAAATATGATCCATCTTGGGTAGTGGATAGTTATCCTTTAAGGATGCTTGATTTAGGTTCCGGAAATCAACACACAGCCTTATTTCTCCATTATTTTTCTGGAATGGGACTAGATTAGCCACCCACTCAGAGTATCTCAATGGCACAATGATTTTGGCCTTCAATAACTTCTTGATCTCCTTCTCTATGGAAGGAAGCAGCAGAGGGTTAATCTGTCTAAGTTTTTGTTTATGCAGCTTCGCATCTCCTTTTAGAGGAATTTTATGTTGCATGATGCTGATGTCGAAGGCCTTTAGGTCTTGATAATACCATGCAAACACATCCTTGTATGACTGGAATAGTTTCTGGTAGTGCTCTTTATATTCCTCCGGAACTTTCTTGGACAGCTTCACAATTTTTTATCAGCATCGGTACCGAGATTCAAGTCTTCTACCTGATTTTCTTCTACCACTTTGTTTGGCTGTAGTGGGACATCGTTTTTGTCGAACAATCTCTCTAGAGGCACCAGCCCTCTGGGTATAACAGTTCCCTTCAGTTGCAACACTTGATGACCAGCCACCTTTTCCTCCCATTTGTTTTGGGAAAGGTCTTCAGTTTCTTCTTCTTCACAAGCATCTATCTCCATGTTTGAGAATTCCCCAACTGTTTCCATGAATCTCTTTACTTGATATTCATCCTCAAACACTTGCCAGTGTTTGATATTGTTAGGAATTGAAGGTCGATAATGAACTTAAATTTCATATCTTAGGAGAGGGTTATGTGGAGGCCGAAAAGTACTGGCAGCCATAACAAGAAAATCTGCCATTATATTCTGTTCTCTGGGCATAAACTGAATATTAAATGCCAAGAAGATTTTTTCCACCAGGTCCCATACCTCATTTCTATAAGCCCTTAGCCTCGGGTGTTTGGCTTGACACTGATTTTTCACTTGCCTCACTACCAGTTTTGAATCTCCCAGAACTTTGAGGCTCTGAATGTTCATGCTTCTGGCTGTTTTCAACCCTAAGAGCAGTGCTTTGTATTCATATACATTATTGGTAGCTTCATACTCTAATTTGAAAGATAATGGAACCCATTGGCCTATGGGAGAAATCAGTAACACCCCATCTCCACTTCCTTCTCTAGAATTGGGTCCATCAAAGTGTAGCATCCAAACTCCAGCCCCTTGGTCCTCTGAGGGTTGCTCTGTCTTAATCTGACAGAACGATGGCTCTTGTGCATAGTCTTGGTCTTCCTCCAACATTAGACATGATAACTCCCCTTATTTAATATACACTGGTGAATTAACAGAGTTTTTAGCCTTAGTAACCATCTTTACAAACCTCGTTTCCCTATACAGCCTCCTTTCCAACCCTCCAAATACAGGGATAGTAGCATAAGTCAAACCCAATTTTATTGACCCTCCAATTTTGGTTCCCAGAGACCTGGAAAACAACATTCCAAAACAAGCTGGGATATTAGCCACCACTATATCCATCACCACACTCTTGGCTGGGATTTGGGCCAAATTGACTACCAAGTCTTTGATCATCCCCAGACACTTGACCCTTTTGGAATCAAAAGAATAAAGGTCTTTGTATGGACAGGTTATTTTCAGACCCAACTACTCCATAACTGACAAGGGCAAGAGGTTGTGGGATGCTCCAGAATCTAACATACAGTTATGCAATAGTAAATCATGGATTACTAATGACACATAGAAAGGGGGGGTCAATGCATCTAACTCTTCAACATGAGGGCCAAACACGACCATGGGCCTTTCTTCCTGAAGGTTCAAACTGTCAAGAATGGGAGTTGTTTCTGGACACTATTACATTTCGCGGAAATTCCGACACTTGGTTCCGACGCTTTTGACCAAATGTCGGAAATTTCCCCAATTTTTTTCCATCCTGCCCGAAACCGTCACTATACCGACGTTTATAGAAAGGTGTCGCAATACCGACACTTAGAAAAGTGTCGCCATTGCGACGTTTGGAGGAAGACGTCGCACTAGCGACACTATGGCCCAATGCGTCGCTATTGCGATGACTAAAAGTGCGACACAATGTCTAAGTGTCGTAATTGCGACGTTTGGAGGCCTTCGTTGCAATAGCGACGCCTTTTCCGCCGTCGGTATAACGACACTTATATGCGCGCTAAAATACAAAAACGAAACTTATATGCACGCTACATAAAAATGATTTTATTGTTTCGTATCCATCGCAATAGCTATATTAACGTCTGATATCACGCGCGCATCCACCCTCCGCTCTTGCAGAACAGCATTCGCCCTCAGCTCTTGCAGAACAGAATTTGCCTTAAGCATTTTCCCTCAGCTCTTGCAGAACAGAATTTTCCCTCAGCATTCGCCCTCAGCTCTTGTAGAACAGAATTTTCCCTCAGCATTCGCCCTCAGCTCTTGCAAAACAGCATTCACCCTCAGCTCTTGCAAAATGGTAAGTTCTTACTGCAGGCCCTTCCTCCTATAGTAGGGTTGACTCTATTTGGGTTTTTTTGGTCAATTCCATTGGATTGTGTTAGGCTGTAGGGTTCTCTCTAGATGACAAGAATCAAGATTCAATACCCTCTATTATCTTCATCACCCAATACAAGATTTAAATTTTTCCCAAAGAAACGCTTATTAATTTGGCAGCCATTATTTCTCCCCGCTTTAAAAACCCTACATTTAAATGAAAACAAGCATTGCATTTCAACTACAAAAATCTATTAGTGTTCAAATGTACATGTGTGCTACATTAACGTCTAATATCACGCACGCATTCGCCCTCCGCTCTTACAGAACAGCATTCGCCCTCAGCATTCGCCCTCCGCTCTTGCAGAACAGCATTCGCCCTCAGCATTCGCCCTCCGCTCTTGCAGAACAGCATTCGCCCTCAGCATTCGCCCTGAGCTCTTGCAGAACAGCATTCGCCCTGCATTCTCCCTCAGCTCTTGCAAAATGGTAAGTTCTTACTGTAGGCCCTTCCTCCTATAGAGGGTTGACCCTACAGCCTAACCAAATAGCTCCACTTGAGAAAAATTTTCATAATCTTGGGGCTGGATATACTGCAGAGCAAACAATTGTAGTTATCATTCGTGCTCCAATATATTAATATACTTTTTACATTGAACTGAAGAAAGGGAAACAAGCAAATGCTAGCCATCATACAATGCTTTGACATAAGAGTTTTGAGTGACATACTTGAAAAAGAACTCATCGACTGATATTTATAATCATTTGAGTTATTCAAGTTAAACACAATGTCAAGAATCAAGATTCAATACCCTCTATTATCTTCATCACCTAATACAAGATTTAAATTTTTCCCAAAGAAACGCTTATTAATTTGGCAGCCATTATTTCTCCCTGCTTTAAAAATCCTACATTTAAATGAAAACAAGCATTGCATTTCAACTACAAAAATCTATTAGTGTTCAAATGTACATGTGTGCATCACTTGTAGGGTATTCCTTTTCCACTTTCACATTATCCAAGAATGTGTGCAGTATAGTTCATATTTTTTGTGATTTAGATTATCTTGAAAAAGGAAAGGTAAATTATTTCCCATGGAAAATAAGGTTTTCCCTTTTTACTACTGGAAATGGTACAAAAAAGTTCCATTTATACCCGAAACTCCTATGAAACAGGAACCAAATAAAGGCCATGTCCTCAATGGACATCATTTGGCTTTGAAAATGGCCATTGCACCGTGTTGTTTCTTATATTACATCACGATAGTTTCTTAGGTCATTTCCTGTTTCTTGAGATGAAAAAAAACCAAAGAAATTGTGAAGATCCTTTCAAGAAATAAATGACCATTTCTCAATCATATCTCAACTATTTTTTATTTTATTCAATGGTTGCTTACTTTGAGAGAAATTTGACACTTTTATAAGGAATATAACATAAAAACACAAAATGGGAAGGAATTGATGAGGTAGATGACCTTTAGTTGTTGTAAATTAAGAATTGATAATACACGATCCATGTTCTGTACTATAAACTAGATTCCTTTCTGGAGTTAAGACACAGAGTATTGAATCAAAGTTGTAGTTTCTAACTTCTTGTATTGGTTCATCAATCTTGAAATTCGGACATTGCATGTCTTCATTGCTTCATGTTTGAATAATTTGCATCATATCGTACAATAGGAAATTAAGAATTATGATTATTATTACTTTATGGATCTGTTAAGTTACTTTTAAGTTTGCATGGTTTAGTGTGAAATTATTCTAGTCCCCAAACACATATAATCAAGGAATTATAACGTCATTTCAAACATTAAATATCAACAAAATCGTTTAAAGGATATTGAAAGGAAAAAGGTGATGGAAGATAGAAAGTGCCTTACTTAAATGCTCTAAGGATTTTTCAATAGTTGCTCCAAAAGCTTCACTTCAAGGCCCTTCAAGATCGCCTCCAACAATGCTATACCATCAGCTTCAACAATGTTGCTCCAAAAATGTCCTCAAGGTCTTCACAACAAGTTTACTAGAAGTTGCTCCAACAATATATTCAATAAGGTCTTCATTGTCAACCCGTCTCTTGTTTGGGTGCCTTAATGTGCAATGACATGTTTCCAGGACTGAATTCAATGCAAGGCATATTTGAAACTCTAACTTTGTCGTCTAGTGTCTTATTAGAAATTATTTCAGTTTTCATTTTGTGTTTTTAAGTTAGATATTGTTTTCAAGTTTTTACATTTATAATTTTATTGCAATGTGGCAGACTGATGAGAGCAGTGCAGGAACAACCCAGAGACGAGATGATCGCGGAAAGAGGCCAGCGGAAGAACATGTAAAATGCCAGCATTGCTCTATCTTCAGGTATTTTAGTTATTTACATAATTGAAATAATATTAATTTTGTTCAAATATGCAGACACCTAGCCATGGTACGCCTGATGATTCCCTCTATGAGGAAGAGCTTTCTTCATCCCTATCTCTAGTGCTCTTGTTGCGAAAAAAGGCACGAAATGCAAGGTCGGAATTTGATACTTTGATAGACGTGCCTCAAACACCTGAAACAGAAGAGAGGATAAAACAACTTATGACCCAGCTAGAAACATATCAGGTAATAATAAAAAGTCAAAAGGATTTTTTTTTGTTCTGCATGAGATGAATTGTGATAGTTTGATTTTTAATTTTTACATTGACTAAACTAACAAAAATTTATTTTGTTTGTAGCGTTTTCTGACACTTGCTGAACCCGGTGTTGGCAGTAGTGGGACACAAGGGCAAGAGATTTCCCAGCAACCCTCTTTTACACCTTCTAGTCCTTTAGGTACCAGCCAAGAAATGCACCTTGCCCAAGTAGACACCCAGCCAACCGCTGAACGTGTTGGCAGTGATGAGGCTGATATGGCCAACTACATTATTGTGTTTCCTGGAGCTACACGTGTCAGCTCCACGGGGACCATTAATGGCACGTTGTTGGTGAACGATGAAGGTGTCCCTATAAAGCATGTACAACTCCCAGGTAAATTTTAATATTTTAACTATTTCATGTACTTTATCTAAAACATATTTATCACGATTTTTATTTTTAAATTAATGATAATATCTTCTTTTTTTCTGTGTAGGAAACAATGAGTTCTACAGGTATCTGGAGAGCCATGCGTTGGTAATTTTTGGCCCAACCATACACACGGGGTGGAATTCCCAGAGTTCCAACCTGAAAAAAAGAACTTCTAGATTATCTAGAAACCCTTTTTTGGGTCAACATATTTGACAGAACAGCGGTGGCTCGGGTAGCCGGCAAATATTTGAAATATACCAGGGACACCTATAAGACGTAATTGCAATTTAACCCTAGATATGAGCATCCTCTCACAGTTCCAGAGAGTGAGTGGAGAGCACTCATCCATGACGGAAAAGAGAAAAGGGCAAAGAAAGAAGGAAAAATGCCAACTGGACCCGCAAGGTAAATTACAACTTTAATTCAATAGCTTTAATTTTCTCTATGTCTAAAATAAAAGTGTGCTACGTCATATCTGACTTCAATCTTTTGATGCTAGGTTGCTTGACACCTCAAAGGCAACCAAAGATAGGATTGAAAAAAAGGGCCATCACAAGCTAGGCCAGGGCAGCTACTTGAAATTAGCTGCAAGAATTGTAATTAAGTAGCTAAACATCTTATAATTAATTGTATCGCCTTCAAACGTTTTTGTAATCCTATCAAATATGATTAAAAATACACAATCATATGTAATGTAGGGTGATGACTTCGGAACAGAAACTACAGAGGAAGATAAAAATATCGCTTTCCATTTTGGCTATCAAGCCGTAGTTGAACGTCGCATAAGCTTGGGGCAGGTCCCAAGATCCAGAATGCCTGATAAGGTAAAACATTAACCTTTCAATATGTTTGTTTTCATCCATAAATTTAATGTCTAACAACTTTGTTTAAATGAGGGGAGCAACACTACCAACGACGCAAATAACCCAGTTTTAGAGCCAAATGTAGATGATCCTCACGTGCAACCTAATCATTGTAGTAGGGACCAGGCCGACAATGCTACTATCAGTGAGGGCCGTGACGGTAATTAATTTCCACTTATAATTTTTTCTAATTATACCTTGATGGTTGTCCTTATAACGTTTTTTGTTTAAATGACAGAGAATGTTTCCCTTGAGGATCTTACCACCAGAGAGGAAGACAAGGCAACAGTCTCAACGGCGACCACTGGTGCACCAAGTAAATAATCTCATTGCAATTTCTTTTATTAATATTACCGAACTAGTTCAATGATATTTAAAAACTGACAATTAAAATTTAATATTATCTGTTTTTGTAGGCGATGCCCCGTCACTGGATGAGACCAGACATCGTGACAACGCAACTAGGTCAGCGGCGACAACTGGTGCACCAGGTAAATAATCTCATTGCAATTTTTTTTATTAATATTACAGAACTAGTTCAATGATATTTAAAAACTGAAAATTAAAATTTAATATTATCTGTTTTTGTAGGCGATGCCCCGTCACTGGATGAGACCAGACATCGTGACAACGCAACTAGGTCAGCGGCGACAACTGGTGCACCAGGTAAATAATCTCATTGCAATTTTTTTTATTAATATTACCGAACTAGTTCAATGATATTTAAAAGCTGACAATTAAAATTTAATATTATCTGTTTTTGTAGGTTATGCCCCATCACTGGATGAGACAGGAGCATTGACACCTAATCCTATGGATGGGTGTGCACTTGTATTTTTGTATATTATTTATTATTAGGAAATAAGGAAGGCCAAGAGTCATTGGGAGCTGAATCCCAATAGCCTCACCTCCCATCTATATAAGCATGTACATTCTTCAGCTAATATACAATTCCAGTTTTGAGGAGTTACCTCCTGGTTTGACATGGTATCAGAGCCAGCTCCACATTTGGCATTTCTGCCCTGTGGTGTAACTCCCTACCCTTTGCTCAGTCAATTTTATTAATTGTTTTATGCTGTTCCTAATTGCTAGACTGTTATTCTGCATTTTTTTTCCCTATTTAGCACTGACATTTGCAGGCTCTGCCATTCCAGCAGTCCTGCAACTATGTCTCCTGCAAATTCAAATTCAAATATTTTTTTATGTAACGCCCTTTTTGGGCCTCCTCATTCATCCATACGCTCCACTTCTCCCCATACGCTTTCACTCACTCATTCACCCCATTCTCCCTGCGCCCTCACTCATCCTCACCTTAACTCCCACCCCCTCGCCATTCCACTCCCCCACTCCCTGCGCCTACCCTCTGCAACAGGCAGCCGGCCCTCACCTCTGCTATACGCTCACTCCAGCAAATTCAATTCCGCACAGACCTCTCTCACACGCTACGCACTGCCTTACCCGCTCGCCTTCGAGTTTCACATCCTCTCAATCCCTCCGGCCTCCTTCTCACGCCGGTCCCCCTACCCACAACTGTGCATATAACAAATGTGAAGGACGCATTCAATTCACGCTATACATATCACTCCAGTTAATATGACATGGCCTGTTCGCCTATCATAAACGTGGCATGTCCGCCTATCATATATGCCATATTCATATAACGCCACTCACATTAAAACGCTGTCTGGAATTACGCTGCTGTATATAAAACGCTGTGCTATTCTATGCATTGTATTGGCTATTCCATAACGCTGTCAATTCATATTTCATGCGCCGGTTTGGAACGCACAGATGTGTTATATTTCATGCTCATGGTATTATGAACGCTGCCACTTTGTATTATCCAATGTCTGAACGCTGTCGACATTCATAATTCCACCATTTTACCGCATTGTTATATGACCATTCAACATTTGTTTGCGCTGTCATACATTCCTTGTTAATACATTACGGTTTCATATAAAACACTGTCATTGCATTGTTATTTAAATCACTGTGTTTTGTTATTTGCGCTGTCATTGTATGTGTCATAATACACCGCCCCTTCCATAATACACCGCCCCTCCCTTTCATAATTGCGCCCCTCCAATCCTTCAATACCTTTTCCCATAAAAATTTCTGCCCCCTCCATTCATAATTTCGCTCTCTACCTTTCAAAATTCCGCCCTTTACAAAACCATTCACCTTTTTTCACATACATTTTTTCCCAAAACAAAAAAAAATACATTTTTTTTTATGCAGAATTCAGTCTATAGCATAGAGTGTTTTTTAAAAATTCAGTCTCCAGCAAAGTTTTCTGAGCAGATTTAGTTTCCAGAAAGAGTTTTTAAACTCAGAAAATTGTTCCAGCAAGAGTTTTTTGCCCCTTTATTTGAAATATTTCAAGAGTTCGAAGTTTTTATAACAGAATTTGTTTCCTCTTCAGAAGATTTTTTCCAGCAGTCTAATGCATTCTCTCATCTCCATTGTTGGGATAGTTCTCTCTGGCAAAGAGAACTATCTTGAATGGTCGCGGAAGATTAAACACACACTCATTTTTAATGAGCTGTGAAGAGGAATCTGTGAAGGACAAGCAGAAAATCCACCAGAGAAGCCCACTTCAGACAAAGAGCTTGCCATTTGGGAAAACAAGAATTGCAAGGCTTATGCCTTGATTGCAGCCTCAGTGAGTGAAGAGGTGAGTCGCCATATTTCATCATTCTCAAATGCCTTTGAAGCCTTGAATAAACTAAAAGAACTCTATGACTCACATTCAGAATTAGAAAATGTTCAATTGATGGTTAAGCTGTTCAGTCTTGAAATGAAGAATGATGATCCCCTTGCTTTAGCTTCAGAAATAAGATCTATAATGCATGACATTCAAAACACTGGTGTAAAAATGGACATACCTCTCATAGCATATGTTAAGGCATTATATTCGACTTACTCACATTATCTTGAGTCTTTGCAAGCAAGTGGAAACCTTGAGCAAATCACCTTTGATAAACTTGAGCAGAAGTTTGCAGAAAGAGAGAAAGCTTTTGGGAAGATGACAGTCCCTTCATCTTCCGAAGAGGCTGCATACTTGGCACATAGAGAAAAGAGTCATACTCCAGATTCATCCAGAGGAAGAGGTGGCAGAAGAGGGAGAGGAAGAAAGAACTTCACAGAAAGGGGGGGCAGACAAGCTGACAAATCCAATCTTCATTGCACACGGTGCAATAGAGATGGACATGATGCATCCAAATGCAGAACACCATGGAACAAAATTGAGCAGCACAGAAATCAAGACAAAGGTAAAACCAATGGCAAAGACAAAGGTAAAGCACCTGAATCCGCTCACTATGTTCTAGCACATTGTAACATTGGAGTAACTGAAAACCTCTTTGATGTTTCATTTACTTCATGGAGAGATGATTGGTTGCTAGATTCAGGAGCAACATGTCACATGACATTTAGAAAAGATTTTTTTGAAGAATTTACTGACAAAGTTGATGGAGCAGTATACTTCACAGATAAATCCAAACTCAAGCCATCAGAGACAGCACGGTCGAGCTAACGCACCGGATGTTCACGATGCATATCCTACATGAGGTTCTGACCTCCCGGAGTTGAAGAGAAACTTGTTGTCCCTGATCGAAATCCGGCAGCAAGGACACTCAGTTCACTTGTTTGATGGCAAGGCAGAGGTCAGATCAGCATCAGATCACTCACTTGTCATGGAGGGAATAGAAGAAGGGAGACTCTTCAAGTTGAAAGGTTCATCTGCTCATGCTCAAAACTTTGCATTAAGTTCACATCATGATGAAGGTACATTTCCATCAAATATTTTATGGCATGCTAGATTTGGACACTTAAATTATGACAGCCTTCGTTTGTTGAAGAAAAATGGTGTTGATGGACTGCCTACAATTCCTAGAAAACCTAAGGAATGTGATGCATGTATTCTAGGAAAGCATAGCAAACAGCCATTTCATGATTCACACTCGAGCACATAGGAAACTTGAACTTGTTCATTCAGATTTATGTGGCCCTATGCCTATTGCTTCTGCAAATGGAAACAAATACATGATGACATTTATTGATGACTACACCAGAATGTGTTGGATTTACTTAGTGAAGAATAAGTCTGATGCTTTTCAAACTTTCAAGAATTTTCATGTATGGATTGAAAATGATGCACAAACACATATTGGCTCTCTACGTACTGATAATGGAAAAGAATACACTTCAAACGAATTTGAAAATTATCTTCGTCAACATGGAATCAAACATCAAACAACGGTGCCATATAATCCACAACAGAACGGTGTAGCTGAAAGAATGAACAGAACTATTTTAAATATGGTCCGCTCCATGTTATTTTTCAAGAATGTAAAATTGATGTTTTGGGTTGATGCAGTTCTATGTGCTGTTTACATAAAGAATAGGTGTCCTTCAAGTTCAATTAGAAATAAAACTCCTTTTGAAATGTGGCATGGCCACATTCCTTCGGTAAAGCATTTCGGGGTCTTTGGGTCCACCTGTTATGCCTTGATACCCAAGGGTCAAAGGAACAAACTTGGTGCTAGAAGCAGAAAATGTATCTTCTTGGGGTACTCCAATACCTCCAAATGATATCGTCTCTATGATGAAGCAAATAAGAAGTTTGTGATAGCAAGAGATGTCATATTTCTTGAATCATCCAAGAGTGACAAGGTTGTTGAGCGGCAACTTGATCGCCTGGATAGATTCACACATGCAAAGTCTTTCAAAGAATTTGATAATGTGATTCCACACCTTGAAGGGGGGATTCTGATATTGAATCAAACTGTGGAATCATTTTCTGAACCACACTCTCCCCCACATGAAGAAACAACCACGGATGACACATTGGATGATGTGATCGACAAAATTGGGAGATTGAATCTTGAATCAATCCCAACTCAGTCAAGTGACCAGCCAGGGCCATCTCAGAAAGGTCCCCCCAAATGGCTGACAAAGACACTGGAAGATGTTCATTCTGATGAGGTTGGAAAAACAGGAACAAGAAGTTCCACTCAAGAAATCGAAGGTGATGTAGATAATTCTGATTCCCCTGTTGATATGGATATTGCTTATAACTGTGAATTGAGTTTGTCTACAGATCATGAACCAACTTCCTTCAAAGAAACCGCTTCTCATGATGAATGGAAAGAAGCGATGCAGAAGGAGTATGATGCCTTGATAAAGAATGGCACTTGGAAGCTG
Organism: Pinus albicaulis; assembly: GCA_034641835.2. Classification (NCBI taxonomy): domain Eukaryota; kingdom Viridiplantae; phylum Streptophyta; class Pinopsida; order Pinales; family Pinaceae; genus Pinus; species Pinus albicaulis. Next base: position 468,900,529 of record CM076575.1, read on the forward strand.
GTTGATCCGCCTTTGGGAACGAAACCAATCGGCTGTAAGTGGGTCTACAAGAACAAGTACAAAGCAGACGGCTCACTTGACAAGCACAAGGCCAAGCTTGTGGCAAAAGGATTCGCACAGAAGGAAGGAATTGATTATGAAGAAACATTTGCTCCCACAGCAAAATGGACCACCATCCGGACTCTCTTTGCCTTAGCAGCTCAGAGTGGATGGAAAGTCCATCAGATGGATGTAAAAACAACCTTCTTGAATGGAGATCTAAAGGAGAAAGTTTATATGTCCCAGCCAGAAGGATTTGTGATAAAGGGTCAAGAACACATTTGCAAACTTGTGAAATCCTTGTATGGCCTCAAGCAAGCACCACGAGCCTGGTATGAGAAGTTGACCGAGCATCTTCTGAAACTTGATTTCAAACACTTTGATCTTGATGATGCAACTTTGTTTGGTAAGAAAGTTGGAAAAACAGTTGTATATCTTGTGGTATATGTAGATGATCTTTTGATAACAGGAAACAATGAGAGCTATATTGCATCCATGAAGAAAGAGTTGAAGAAAGGTTTTGAAATGACTGATTTGGGTCATTTTCATTACTATTTGGGTATTGAAGTAATTCAACATCCTAAATTCATCTTTCTTTCTCAGAAGAAGTACATTGGAGATCTCTTGAACAAATTTGGCATGGATGATTGTAAACCCTTAGGCACTCCAATGGAACAAAGCTTGAAGCTCACATCTGTTGAAGGGAAGGAATTTGAGGATGCAACTAAGTATAGACAGCTTGTAGGAAGTCTTATCTATCTGACCACCACCAGACCTGACATCTCATTTGCTGTTGGAATCCTCTCAAGGTTCATGCGGAAACCTTGTGAAGGACATTGGTCTGCTGCAAAAAGAGTACTAAGGTACTTGAAGGGGACTCAAGACTTTGGACTCAAATATACACAGGTAGGCGACTTCATCTTGACCGGATACTCTGATTCAGACTTTGATGGCGACAAAGAAACAGGCGTGTCTACTACAGGTTACACCATGAGTCTCGGATCAGGAGCTGTCTCATGGAGATCACGCAAACAGTCAGTTCCAGCAGATTCCACGACCGAGGCAGAATATGTGGCAGCAGCTGAAGCAACAAAGGAAATTGTGTGGCTCCGGAAAATCCTGGAAGATTTGCAGATGAAACAAATGTATTCCACTCCACTCATGATCGACAACACTTCTGCAATAGAGTTGGCCAAGAACCCAAAGTTCCATGATCGAACAAAGCACATCAATACAAAGTACCATCTCATTCGACATCATGTTCAGGCCAAAACCATCCATCTACATCATTGTTCCACAAATGAGCAAACTGCTGACATCTTCACCAAAGCACTTGGAAAAGAAAAGTTTGAAAAGTTCAGATCGATGCTTGGACTCACCAACATCCCTTCGGATTAAAGGGGGGAATGTTGACACCTAATCCTATGGATGGGTGTGCACATGTATTTTTGTATATTATTTATTATTAGGAAATAAGGAAGGCCAAGAGTCATTGGGAGATGAATCCCAATAGCCTCACCTCCCATCTATATAAGCATGTGCATTCTTCAGCTAATACACATTCTAGTTTTGAGGAGTTACCTCCTGGTTTGACCTGAGACATCGTGACTACACAACTAGGTCGATGCGAAGCAAGCGGTACCCTTCGAGTAAATAATCTCATTGCAATTTTTTTTATTAATATTACCGAACTAGTTCAATGATATTTAAAAACTGACAATTAAAATTTAATATTATCTATTTTTGTAGGCGATGCCCCGTCACTGGATGAAACCAAACATCGTGACTATGCAACTAGGTCAGCGGCGACAACTGGTGCAACAGGTAAATAATCTCATTGCAATTTTTTTTATTAATATTACCGAACTAGTTCGATGATATTTAAAAACTGACAATTAAAATTTAATATTATCTGTTTTTGTAGGCGATGCCCCGTCACTGGATGAGACCAGACATCGTGACTACGCAACTAGGTCAGAAGTGCGGGTCGAAAGGCACGAAACAGGAGCAGAGCATGATGATATTGATGATGTAATTAGGAGCTTTAAAAATAGGAAGAAGAAAAAGAAAATTCGATAATGTAAAATATTGTATTATTATAAGACAAACGTTACCGATGACCATACTTGGAACGTTTTTTGCGTTATATAAAAAACTCATTTATCATACTATTTTTATGTCAAGCATTAATTGCAATGTTTCCTTGCGTACTTTTTATTGAATTGTTTTTTTATTAGTTATTGAATATTTTTTTTTATGCTCATGAAAGTAAAAAATGAAATATAGATTGGGTATTGGGGAATTGAGAGTGATGTGAGGGGGGGGGGAGGGGCCATAAGAGCTTCCACCTTCACGTGGTTGGCCCTGTTTAGTAGAGAATAATTTATTAGAGCGATTTAATCTTGGAGCAAACCACCCTCGATCCAGTGTAGCAACAAAAAAGTCACTGTTGACTTAGTTGCTACTCTTTCAGATCGTGGGAGGCTTGTTCCAAGTTCACGCGACTCCAATAAATTTTTCTTGAAACGAAGAGGAGCTTATTCAGGTATGTTTTGACATTTTCAACATATGTTCTAACATTATCATAAGAATGCATCTTAGAGTAAAAAATACTACATCAATTACTTGTATTTATTGTATAGATAATGATGGATTTTAATTGACTTGGAAGTGCAGGTACAAATCCTCTTGCATCATGAGCAATACAACTTGTCAACCAGGGTCATGTCCAGGATATTTTTGCTTGTGCGCTTGACCAAGTTCGTAATGTCACATTTTGTAAGTTCCTTTACAGTTCATAATTCAATATTAACCTTGTTCATGATTATTATCTAGGTTTTTTGTATGTGTTTTTTCATCTATTTGATTGTAAGCAACTATGCATGTTTCCTGTTGTTCACTATGATTTCTCCCATTACCACTCCCAGGATGAATCCGACTTTATTGTTACATAGGTTACTTTATTGTTACTATGATTTCTCCATTTACGATTTCATAGGTTACATCATGTGAAGTTGTCAATCTCAGGTTGGTGATGAGCTTTAGTTCTCCAGATTTGGGGCTTTTCTGATATTTTCTCCCTCATGTCATTCTTGCATCACCTCGTTGTTTGAGCATGCCAATTGTCTACCACTTGTACCAATTGGCACATGTCAATCTCTGAGTGGTGCCACATTTCACCTATTTTTCAGTGAGAGTTTAGGGTTTCTCTAACATAGCTTCAGAAATCCGATTCAGTGCCTGCTTGAATATTGTCACATAATACTCATGGTTTGGATTGATGAGCATGTTTTGAATGGTTGGTTGATTCATAAGAACCACCCATATAGTCATCTTGAGATATTTCAGAAGTTTTCTCGGGTTTCCTTTTTCACCGTTTCTAGTGGGGGGGATGGTGTGGGGTGATCCATCAATACTGGTGCTCTTGTAGTAGGAAATTTGTTTTTGGGGATATAAAGGAGCATTTGATGTAGATATCCCATTGGATGCATTCATAGATGGGCACGAGAGGTCTAGAATTTAAATTAAAAATATGCAACCTCTAGCATGGCAACCTGAAGGCTACGAGAGACACTGGTTAAAGATTGTTTTGTGGTGGCCTTAATATAGTCGTGATTTCTTTCTATTATATTAATGAAAATATATAGTCCGGTCTCATTAAAATGAGGATTGTGGTTGTATTTCTCTTTGGTTGTTTCTCTCTTAATGCTCCAGAAGTTGCCAAAAGTTGCGATAGTTATTTAGTTTGCCTGTTACAACTTAAAAGTGGTTTTTAGCAATGGGAGTCATGTTTTTTAAGGTTCATACTAATATGAAGATCTTGTAATTCTATATTCAGCATAAGAGAAGATGGCCTCTGCTTTGGGAAGTATGACAACAATTTCCACATCTACCTCATTGGGTAACAATGGAAAGGGGAAGAAGTTGGGTGCAGTGTTTGATAATTATGGCAGACAATTGTCTTCTCTTTCAGTTTTTTCACCCATTTCCTTTAATCGCTCAAGCAGAAGAGGGACTCTGAGATTACGCGATAGAGAGAAGGTATTTAATACAAGAGCTATGGAAAAGGAGTTGTACTTCAACAAGGATGGCTCAGTGACAAAAAAATTGCAGGTCAGAGAAAAAATTATGTTTAAAGGAAGGTCCCATGCACGTGAAACTTCACTGCGGTGGATCTTTCCTTGTCCACTTATATTCGATTTTAATGTGTTATTTTAATTTTTCATGGAGGGTTGTTATTTTAGATGTGTGCTCTGGTTTTCTTTTTAACGTTGTATTAGTTCCCCCTCTTAAATGTCTTAGATTTGGTAGGCATAATTTGAAAACTCAAAGGTGAAAGGAAACATATTTGTTGCCCAGTGGTCTAAAAGGAAAGGGTTATGGTTGAGTCAAATTTTATTGTTATTGACAGTGTAATGAAATGTATCTCAATGCTATGGTTTTGGCCTTTTTATTGGTTGAATTAGAGGACCCAGTTGAAAATATTGGGGCCAAGTAGGCTGGTTTTCCTTTTTGCTAATGGTTTGGTGTATCTAATTGAATTAGTTGCCTAAGGTATTTTTGGTTGCAAACTCCTTTTCATTTTTCATACAGTATTGGCCTTGTGGAATACATTTGATTGTGTGGTATTTTTAGATCTACAACATTTGTAGTTGTTTAGTCTTATGGCCGAGGTGCACTTTTATTATGGAAATAGTTGATGCAATATTGTCATTTAATCCTTACTGCAGGGTAGCATGTTGAGAAGTTTCTTGTGAAACATTTGGTATTGAAAATGACACTTGATCCTATACAGCATCATGCACTTGACTTCAAAATTCATATTCAAAGTGTGCCAAACAATTCTTGCAAAATTTCAAATATTTATGTTGTTTTAAACCATTATCTTTTTCATGTATTGGATGCTGAAAATGAGAAAAAGACTTTGGTATGAAACCAACTGGTGAATAATTTCCACCAAAACAACCACTTCCAAGACATGATTTAGAAGTAGAACATATGTACTTATGAAGCATAGAAAGATATCCTTGATGCATTGTCAATGTTTGGCTAGGGTTATTTTTGGAGAAAATAACTCCTTATTCCTAGAATAGTGATCTTCAATACAAGTAAATTCCAGAGAAGAGAGATCATCGTGTGACGCAACAAAACTCAAATTGGACCCCTAAGGAGAGCTGGTGTGTCTACAATCGCTCTGTCAGCATTTTCCCCTGGTTTACCCCATTCTTTTCCTCTAGCCTGGGTCTTCATTGACTTCTTCTTTCTTCGGGTCTATTTATCAAATTCGTAGAATTTGGTAAATAAATACCATCCACAATGGTTGGACTTTAATTTATATTTCCGACTTTATATTATCTCCAAGCCTTATAACCAATGTTTAACTTTCAACACTTTGTATTTATACTCCACGTTTCTTTTTAAATAAATAACTTGTAATGAACTTTCAGCTCTATATTTCACCACCCAGCCTTACAACAATCACGCTCCAGACTTATTCTAATTATCCGCCAATCGTTTAATTAAACAATTTCATTATACTCCGGCCCCACCTATATATATCAATAACCAATCAAACACTCGTATCGTACCTGGCTATCCTCCGCACACCTTGGTTAACCTCCGGGCAAGTTCAACGTGCGACCACCGTCCGATGGCCCTTCTCCAAATCAACGACTCTTGGCAATTTCGCTCGGCTTCCAACGTCGGGCTTTAACGTGCGATGGCGCGGGTTAAACGGTGGTTTTCCGGGGGTCACTTCGCGACGTGTCGCTTTCCCTATGGAATCGCTCGCGAATAGGAAATACCGCCTACTCCGCAAAAGCGGTGCGATATGGGCAACCCGCTTTTGTGATTCCGCTCATGGTTTTGGTATAGGGCTTTACCACGGGTGCAAGTCTGGTTTTGCTATCCTTTTGTTTGTTAACTCATGTCCAATCCTCGGGTCAGGTTCCGAAAGCACAACAATCTTGTCTCTTTATTAAGCGTGATTTTTATATTTGAACAGTGTTCACGACCCCAGTTCTCTTGAGTCGAGCCCGCCGGACTTCAAACGGGAATAAACCATAATTCAAACCAAATTCGCGTTCCAAAATAGCCTGCTGACGTCGGCCAATTTTGTGACGCGAAAACCAAATGAATTCCGCCGTAATCTTTTTCGGGTCCGAAGTTGGCTGGCGTACGGAGGGAGAGTTGTGACGCGAATTTCTTATCAAATTCGCCCTAATCTTTTTCGGGTCATTTTCATTGTTCCCCGCCACCCTTTTGACTTTGTAAATAAAACAAATTGTGTCTGCGTCATTTTCATTGTTCCGTGCGCTAGCCAGTCTTCCATGCAAAAAAATTCAAAAACCAACTGTTAACACTTGCTGACCGTTACCTTGCTGAAGAGAATTGAAGCCGAGTATTTCAGGGTTCTTCTGTCATAACCAGCGCCTGTTTAAACACGTTTCATTTCCCGTAAACAGGTATTTATTCCAATTCCCCGCTAAACTCTCTAAAAAAATCCTGGTTTTAGTTTTAATTATGCACTAAGGTCTGAAAAGAAGTTCAGTTTGGTCTTTTTCGTTCCCAGAACTGCAATTATATTCCCAAAACTGGTAATTGTGCCCCTTTTCCACAAAAACCCCGAAATTCCATTTCTGAATCCACAAGAACCAGAAATGGAAGTTCTTGTAGCTCTGAATGTCGTGCCCATCAATGCCCCTCACAAGGACTTGGATTATTTGCATTTAGCCGATATGGATTTTCAAATTAAGGACTTGCGTCTTAGTGAGAATCCTCTTCGAATATTTTGCCGCTGCAGAGACAATTATTTGAATGGTTCTGACATCTTTGGACTTTTGGAATCAAATCTTCCTATGTACCTTCTCCCCTCAGTCCATATTTTTCCTGAGTTAATCCATTATTGCTACGCAAAGTATGATCCCAACCAACGAGCAGTTTTATCCCCAAGTCAAAATGTCCTTTTCCCAATAACTGCTCAGTCCATAAATGAAATGCTACAATTCCAACTTGGTCAAGCTCTCAGTCCCCTGTCCATGGCTGAATTACTTAAGAAATCTACTAAGTTATCCCATGAAGAGTTAAACCGCCTATGCCAAACCTTCATGTTACCAGAGCATCAGCCTAAAAACCCTCCCCCTTATGGTTATGCTTTCTTTACTGATGAGGGTAGAGTTATTTTAGACATGATATCTTCCATAATGGGCTTCAATACTAGTGAGTATGTTGATCAGTTAACCCTAGTATTGTTATCCATTTTTACCCCTGGACAGCCTCCTGCTGTCAAGTACGATTTTGCATCTTATATTGCTGACAAAATCCATGATCAGTTCATGAGATTTGAGAATGAGAGAGTATTTAAGTATTCTTCTGTCATATATCACCTCATGATTTACTTTCAGTCAGAAAATTTCCCTTTTTATGTTAAGAAACTTGATGCCAAAGGGAATCCTAGGTCAGTCATCTTTTGGTCTGCCATTACTCACAATTCCTCTGATTCTCCTTATTCCTATAATGAGTTTGTCGACCTTTTTTTTCATCCTGCAACTACCTTGTTGACAGGAGTCTCTCCTCCTAGAATTAACAATGAAATCAAGAAAATCCTTCAACTCTCAAAGCATTACAAGATAGGTGACTGGTACCTATATAAAAACTACACAGAGATCAGGATATATGGATGTGAATTATGCCCATTCAAACTGCCCAAGTATGTCCCAATGAGACTCTTTGCATTAGAATATTTCAGGCAGATGAATAATTCAGATATAATTCATTTTTGCAATGCAAAGAAAAAGGCTCAACTCAGGATCAAGAGCCAATTGGGTCCCTTCATTTGTAACTCTAGGGAAGTTGGAAAGGAAGACGAAAGGATTTTAGAAGACTATCTCAGACTACAAAAGAGTTTCTACTGGGTGCCTTATGATCCAAACAACTTTATCTGTGATAGAAGAATGAAAAATAAACAGTCACCATACATCCATCAAATAATCCTAGAAATAGAACAATATGCTAATATGGATGAATGGACAGAAGGGACATTGGTTGAAAATGATAGTGAGTAGGTCAATGTTGAAAATGTAATGAAAGATCTTGAAAAGATACTTGACCTAGAGTCTTTTGGACAGGTGCAGGGATCTTCTTCAGCCAGGACTTTACAACAAAATTTGCAGGAGATTAGTACAGTAGCAGTAGAATCTAAGGGAAAAGAAAAGGAGCCTGATATACAAATAATTGAAAAATTCATAATGACAGCGCAACCAGAGACTTCTAAAGAACAAGGTCAAGGACAAATTCCTCCTACTCAGATCAGTGAGCCAGAAATTTCTATTTTAAAAACTCCTCTGAATATAGAAAAGGGAAAAAAGAGAGAGGCTGAAACAACTACTCCTATTGGTGGCTCTTCTGAACAGCAAGATGTTAAAAGGCAGAAATTAACTCCCCTTCCAGAAGATGAATCATTTCAAGAAATCCCTGACAGCCAGGGAAGAGAATACAGTCAGCAAACAGATACAGGTAGTGGGACATCCACTAATTTTCAAAAACAGGGAATACAGAGGCAACAAAGTGCAGAAATATCTTCTTTCAAACCTCCAGTAAAAACTGCCTGGGACATAAAAAGAACATTCACCAATATAAAGGCCAGGAACGATCCACTTAGACTTCAAGTGTACAACCAATATTTGAAGATGGCTCTGAAAAATCAAGAAAGATTGATGTCAACTTATGGCATCCAACAGGGTAAGATGTTAATGAGCCATTTGAAGCCCAAGGTGCGGCAGCCTCAGACAGCTGCAGATTACGTTAGGACTAATTTTGAAGTCTTAGTAAAGGATATCCATCCTTTAGATCAAATTGAGTTACACAAGCAAACATGTGAGATGATTTATTCTACTCTGACGGATAAATCAATGATGACCCATAATTTGCAGGATTCTTTGGATAATACTAATACACAGTTGCAGCTTGAAAAAGCCTCCTCCCAGGCTAAGGATAATAGAATCAAAACTTTAGAGAAAATAATCATTGGTTTGGGTCATAATCCTAAAGATGTGAAAGGTATTGAAGCTTTGATCAAGAGAAAAGATGATGATATTGCAGCTTTGAGAAAACAATTAAAGTTACCGGCCTCAAGACATCCACAGACTGCAGAAATCATCAAACAAAATTTTGAGGAAGAACTAATGGATTTGCTCTTAAAATTGAATGAGCAACTTACTGCAACTGAAAAAGAGCTTGAGAATGCATTAAAAGATAAGCAGGCAAATACTCTAGTATCTACAGCAGGAGTAGTGACAGGTACAGCAACAACAGGTCAGCCAGCAGAATTGTCACAGAGCAACATTGCAAATTTGAACACTGATGAATTAACAAATTCAATGGAAGATATGAACATTCAGGCCATAGAGCTTCACAAAACAAAGGAACAATTGGCCACTCTAGAACATAAATATGATCTTTCAAAAATGAGTGTTGCTGATAAAACAAGAGAAGTGAACAAATTAGAAAAAACGGTCAAAGCATTGGAAAAGGATCTCACATTGGAGAAACCTTTAAAAGAAATAAATGAAATTCTTTGGGATAATATCATTCAATCAATAAAGGATGTTTGGTCCTCAATTCAGATAATGGATGAACAAAATAACTTAGTTAAATTGGCTCTGGATGAGATTGAGAGATCAAGACAAGAGTTGGGAAATATGCCAGAAGAGGCCAATAGACTTATACATTTTTTGAATACTCAGACTAAGAATCAACTTGCAGAAATTGGTATTCAGGACAGGACCGGAACAATTCTAGAAATAAAGAAAGTTTTTACTAAAAGAACTCTGGTACATAATTTATAACGAAGGTGCTCAGATATGCAAGAAGAAATCATTGCCTTCGGAGAAAGATTGAATATTTTGTTAAATAGAGGATTGCCCAGTCCTATAGTTGCAGAAGATAAGCTAATGGACCTTGATAGTTATGTTGAAAAATTGGACAAATATGCAGATAATCAAGCTAGTTCTTCAACCAGTTCATCAACAGCAGCATTGCCTACAGGGAAAAACCTTCATGACAGATTGGAGAATTTATTTTATCTTGAGCATGACGTAAATCATTTGTTCCCAAATCAGCCTAATTTCTTCAGATATACTGAGGCTGATGAAACACTAAGAAAGTTGCAAAGGACCAGAGTGCCAGAAGTTCAATGGTGGGAAGAAATGATGGAACTTTTGTAAAAAATTATCCTTACATAAATTTTTGCCTATTTACCACGGTATATCATGATAAAAAGGATAAAAGGATGAACAAAGGTCAAAGAGTATCAGAGCAGTTAAAGAGTATCAGTGAAACGAAATAATCAACATAGAATTACTAAAGAGGACAGCAGCAAGCCAAGATATAGGGCCTGCCTCCAGCACATTCTTAAAAGAAGGAAACAACACAACATCAGTTATCATTTTTCTTATCTACGAGACCATCTGTCTCTATATTGTTGTAATGACTTCATGGACTATTTTATTTCATATAATATATTAAAAACAACGTTTTTTCTCTTGTGAAAAAAAAATGATTAATGTTTATCACTCTGCCTTCAAAACTAGCGATGCTGGTCTATGTTGCTGGTTTATTGATATGGTCTGATGGTATTTTTATATTTTGGACATATCACACTCCTCAAATGATTAGCGTTTTTCTCTGTTCAAGGATTTTGGGTACTTTAATTTGTATTTGGAACAATGGACGTCGGTACTCTATCTATTGCTTTACTATTCTACATACTGCTATTTCACTTTCTTATAGATGCCTCGGGAATATTTGGATTCTTTCTCAGATTTTCAATAATCTCCATGTGGACCGTTACTGGGTTTTATATCATGTCCCTGTATGTCACATGGGTTATTTTTCTATCATTGTCTGGGGTGGGACTTCCACTTTTCTGGATGGATATTTAGGTTCCAATCTTCGGATGTGAAAATGTAATGACTTCATGGACTGTTTTACTTCATATAATATATTCAAAACAACGTTTTTTCTCTTGTGAAAAAAAAATGATTAATGTTTATCACTCTGCCTTCAAAACTAGCGATGCTGGTCTATGTTTTTGGTTTATTGATATGGTCTGATGGTCTTTTTATATTTTGGACATATCACACTCCTCACATGATTAGCGTTTTTCTCTGTTCAAGGATTTTGGGTACTTTAATTTGTATTTGGAACAATGGACGTCGGTACTATATCTGTTGCTTTACTATTCTACATACTGCTATTTCACTTTCTTATAGATGCCTCGGGCATATTTGGATGCTTTCTCAGATTGTCGATAATCTCCATGTGGACCGTTACTGGGTTTTATATCATGTCCCTGTATGTGACATAGGGTATTTTTCTATCATTGTCTGGGGTGGGAATTCCACTTTTCTGGATGGATATTTGGGTTCAAATCTTCAGATGTGAAAATGTAATGACTTCATGGACTGTTTTACTTCATATAATATATTCAAAACAACGTTTTTCCTCTTTTAAAGTTTCATTTTTTTTTTTTTAAATTGAACCTTCCATCGCAATTCCGACGTCTTGTAAGCGTCGGAATTGTGACAGTTTACAGACGTCGGAAGCGCGACGTCCAAAACGTCGGACCACATTTCGTCGTAATTGTGACAGTTTACAGACGTCGGAAGAGCGACGTTCAAAACGTCGGACCACATTTCGTCGTAATTGTGACAGTTTACAGACGTCGGAAGAGCGACGATCAAAACGTCAGACCACATTTCGGCGTAATTGTGACAGTTTATAGACGTCGGAAGAGCGACATTCAAAACGTCAGACCACATTTCGTCGGAAGTGCGACAGTTTATAGAGGTCGGAACTGCGACGGATTAGGAGACGTCGGAAGAGTGACGCTTGTTTGGAAGCGACAGAAAAGTGTCGATATTGCGACTCTTTTTAGTTGTGTCGGAACTGCGACGGTATGGTAAACCACGGTTTGCGCGCCCTCTAACTGTCGCTCTTGTGACAACAATGTGTCGGAATAGCGACGATTTGGCCGTCGGAATTTCCGCCAAATTCTCTAGTGGGAGGAAGCATGAAAGAGGTTGGTGACCTAGGACTGATAGGTTGGCTGCTTCAATAGTTCAGTCAGGGGGACTGGGATTTTGAATTTCTCAAGCTCTTTTTGTAAACTAAAGACAAAAGAGGACTTTTCTGTTATATTTTGTTTTGACTCTTTATTTTCAACTACAGGTTTCCCTTCTTTCCACGCATGCTTGGGGTTTGGAGTAGTGGCCAACTTTGAAGAGGAAGGAATTTGGTCATTTGATTGTAAAGTCTCGTTTAGAGGCCTCTTACCTTTATCTGCGGCCTTCTGCACCATTTGCTCCTTCTATATAGCTGCTTCTTTTTGAGGCACTTCTTCCTCCTGATCCTGTGTACGGGTCCTCTTCCTGGAAGACCTGAGGTCATATTTCCTATGGAACTGCGCTTGCATGAAATCAACAAAATTTTTGCAATAGTCATCAATCTCTAGGTCTTCAGTGACTCTGACTCTTTCTTCTTCTTCCTATAATGGAATCCCCATTCCATCACTTTCTTGCAAAGGATAGTCGACTTCGTCACTATTCGAATAAGCAAGATATGGGTCATCTTGCTCTGTAGCAGCATCTTCAGTAGGACCATCCATTTGACCTTCTAGGTACAGTGGGTGTGGTACCTGGTCTTGCTGTTCTTTCCGCTCTCTTTGCAATATTTGCAGGGGTGGCTTTCTATACTGCGGATTGTAACCCCTGTTTGGAGCATTCTGGAATGTTTTAGAGGATGAATTCTTGGCTTCAAGTTCAAGCTTCACCAGCTTGCTTGAAAGATTTTTAATCATTTTGTTCATCTCTTCAATCTTGTTCTCAGTTGACTCTCTATCTTGGCCAGATGTAGATACCTCTTTCTTTCCCCTTCGTCTAGCATCTTGATCTTATATCCCCTTTTATTTTCCTGTGGAAGCAAAGTTAGCCTCTAATTCTAGTGCATCAGTCTGGGCATCATCTAATGTGGCAGACTTCCTTTCTCTTAGAGAGAACCCAAATTCTGAATCAAAAGCTGCTATAAATACCACTTTTGCAGCATTCTGGTGAGGTTTCATCTCAGTTGGGAGGCTTGAGTATAATTTATTGATCCTCTTAATGAACTCCGGTACTCCCTCATTATGTCTTTTCCTAAGCACATTGAACTCTATGAGGCAGTAACCATGATCTTTCTTTTCCCCCCATTTTCTGAGAAAGGAGTTTTCCATCTCCTCCTAAGTAGTGATGGAATGATCTCCCAATGTTTTAAACCATTTTCTGGCTTGTCCATCAAGGGATTGAACAAACAATCTCAAGACTACATCTAGATGTTCAACGTTAAAGTTTTCCACAAAGGCACAGAAAACTTCAAGATTTTTTTGAGCTTCGATCTCATTTTCCCCGTTGAAATGAGGCAAGATTTTCAGATAATCTTGGGGCATGTCATTTAAGACTTAGGGCAATGCCAGGGGGCATACTAGTTCAGCAAGAAACCCGGAACAACCATTGGGGGTCGTGGAGGAGGTGGGAGAATCTGATGAGTGAGAGGAGGTGGTGGAAGCGAAGTGTGTATGAAAATTGGTATGTATTGGACAGAGGCTTGAGGTGTTGATGGAAAAGATGGACTGTTAATAGCAGACACTTCGGTGACTTCTTTGACTTCTTTGGCTTCGGGAGTGGGATGAAGAAAGAAGCTGGTGGTATCTATAGATTCAGCTTCGTCTTTAACTTGAATGTCTCCCAAGGAAGGATTATTTGGAAGGTTATCAAGGTTTCCCACAGTGGAGTCATGACCTTGATCTTGGGCTATTTGAGAAGAAGAGGATGGATAATCTTCCAAAGAAAATCTAGGAATCTCTGTATGAACTGATTGTCTTTCTCTCCAACCCCTCTTATGTAAAATATTCTCTGGATCAGACACCGAAGGTGTCTTTGACTGAGATGTATCTGACCTCAGATGTGGCTTTCGGGAAGCCAGGACTACAAATGGGATTATCTTATTATTGACAGTGGAGTCGCCAAGGTGAGGGATCTACAACTCTCAACTCTTCTTGCTCACCTGTTCTGAAGAGTGAATAAAGATTTTTTCGAGGCCCAGGGATTTATCTTTTCTCAAATTCATACCCCTGGCAATGGCGCCGGAAAGATGTTTTCATTCCTAGAGACAACCTTGAGTTGTGAAAGACCAATTCCTAGGAAATCTTAATTAGCAAGGAACATATGGCTTAACTTGTGGAGGTTGTCTAGGAAAAGGCTCTCATGCTATCATGTGTAAACAGGAAGGTTAGATTAAAATGGAACCAAAACTCTCAAAACTTCAGCACAACGAAAGTAATATTGCAGAGGCAGAGTGTGAACTTTGATAAAAACATATCCAACAATTTTAAGACAGCTTTCTGTAAAGGGGGTCGGTTTATAAGGTGCTTCATAGAGGTAAATAATCAGATGATGATTACTGTGTATGAAAATGAAGAACATACTAGCTGTAATAGAGACGAGATCTAGAAACGAATATCAACACATACTGGGCTTATATAGTAACAAGAATCCATACATGAAAATAACTTTAAAGATAACATTTCATCGTTGTTAATATCAGAAAAATTACGGTAGAAGTGAAAGGTGAAACAACATATCATGCCTGAGCCATATTTAAAGTGCTAGGCACGTTTTAGCATGAGTATCGATAATGATAAATTCATACCAAGATATGTGAGCACTCGCATTCTAGAACAGGATATAGGAAATATGAATGTAAACGAAATGAACATTTAAGCTATAAAACACAAGAGAGAGAGTTACAGATTGTGAAGTATTAAGACCAGAATCCCCAATAAAGATGAAACTCCTTATCACTGAAACCCAATGGGCTCTTCAACTTTTATATCAAAATTTCAACAAAATGCATATAGAGTTCTTTCTTGGTGTGTTCTTCTGAAAATCTGGAACCTTTTTTCCATCTCAGTTTGTTGCTTATATAGAATTTACAAGAACATACGCGAGAAGATATTTTGGGAAAATATCTTCCCCGCGTGTTAGTAAGCAGTTTCAGGTCCTAATCAAAATAACAAAATTCATGATGAGGGAGAACGCTTCTCATCATTTACGATTAGGCTCGTAGCCGTTTCAAAACAAAATATTAAAACTGTTCTAACAAAAAGTAAATGCAAGAGTGAAATATGAATTCCACTCAGAACTTGAAAGTAGAAAGTAAAAATAAAACTAAAGGCCACTAGGGCCGAATCATGAGTTAACAATTTTCACTGGTGCGAAGGGGTTGAGGCAGTTGCTGACGTAGGTGGCGGGACGTTTGCTGAAGAGCTGACTAACAAGCTGGCATATTTTGTGCACCTCTACCAACTATCTACTGCAGGTTCAGGCATCGATATGAAACCTTCTGTTTTGATGTAAGCTTCCATAAGTTCATCATAGTTTGCATCAACAGGAATTTTATGCTTCCCCTGGTGCAGGAGTGCAAAATCTTTACCGAGGACCAAAACTATGGTTTTTAGTTTAAGCCTAGCAGATTTCTTAGAGGGTATGTTGGTCTGATTCATTACCTCCTTCAGACGGGCCTCATACGCTGGTAATGGCTGCAGGACAACATGGATGGGCTCCCAGCACGATGGGAGTCCTATAAGTGTTATCTCGACCCAATCCACCTCAAACCGTTCTAAACTGGTTGTTACTTTTTCTAAGACATTCAAGGCCAGACTCCAAGCAAACTCTTTTTCTATTGCCTTCTAGCACTCTGAGGCTTCCATGAACCTTCTCTTAATACCCTGCTTTACCACGTCCTCTAGCTTTAGTTCTTTTAGGAAAGAGATATACATTTCTGCATTTTGAACTCTGTCGGACGCGTCGGTATTTCCTTCGTGAAGCTTTCTTCTGAGAGGGCGCACAACTGACCTCATTTCCTTGATAAGATTTAAAAACGCCCAGCACTTTTTTACTTCTACGATAATCTTAGCCCAGATCAATCGCCTGGCCTCCAGGAGGGTAATATTTCCTTTTATGCGAATTGTGAGTTCATTGATGGTCTTTTCATACTGTGCCTTCTCTTGTTTCCCCTCCTCGATTCTTTCTGCATAGCATTAATATTTTTGGAATTTTCAGCGAGGAGGGACTCCAGCTAACTAATCCTTTATCACGCTGTCGAGACCTGTTTCTCCAGTGCTTCGGTGGTAGCCAGTGCAATGGTCAGTCGTTCAGAAAGCGAACTAGTCCCTTCTAGGGCGGGTGGAGAGCATACATGTGTGTCGTAGGTTATCTGCAATGCATTCATCTTTCCTTGAAGAGCGGCCATCTCTCCCGCAAGTTTTTCTTTCTCCTCCCTCTCCTTTGCAAGAGAATCAGCCAAGCGTGCCTTGTCCTTTTCTACCTAGGCTAGCATAGCTGTTTGCACATGATGAGAGCCCGGTATATTTATTTTGTTTTTTAAGGCTGCAACCTACTTCTGCAAATCCTTGATAAGGTGACTCTGGGGGTTTTCTATACCTTTTTCTTTCCCTTTTATCACATCCTGGAGAGTGTGTATGTCGTTCATCAGTGCACGGGAATTGACCTTCTCCTTTCTAAAATTCTCCAGCACTTGGTTATGTTTACTCTATAGTTTTCGCAAAGTAACAGAGAGCCACATTACTTCGTCTTTAAGCATGTCACCAAAGCACTCAAATAGGTTGCATTTGTCAATTGTAGGGACCTGTGACATATCAATTGCAATCTCCAAGGCCCTATAGCTGGTGGTACCAGCCTCTGGGTTCAGGATGGATTCAGTCATGGCCATTACTAGTTGCTCTGTATCCAAATTTATTGCAGACGAAAACTTGGTTTGGTATTTTTCCACATACCCCTCTAGTTCTGACCTGTGCTTATCTTTTATTGCTCTCCTTCTTGTCATACCCTCGCTTGCACCCCGGGAATTGTTGGATACCATGGCTTGTGAAACTTCTAAAAAGTCAGAAGAGGTAGTACTATCCCTCAGCACCTTGATCCCTGTTTTACTCCTGTCTGGTTTTCCATAAAGTACTTCATCCTGAAGCAACAATTCATCCCCCATAACCTCTACTTCACTGGTTCCTATCCTTTTCCTTTTGAAAGGGGGAAGATCTTCTCCTGATGCACCTGCTTCCTCCACCTGTTTCTTTCCTACTTCTTTAGTTGAAGCAGTATCTGCTTTTTCTCCTGTTGTAGATGAATCTGTCTCCATCTGCGAGAGAAAAGGCCAGTTTTCAAGGTTAGCTTGCCACTCGATGAAAGGCCTTGTTTCATGAATATAAGGAGTTGATTTATTCTTCTTCCTTCTGTTAGAGATGATGCCCTTCGGATCATAGGGCCAATCTTTCCCTTGCCTGAAATCCATGCTTTGCAGAAGATTTTCCACCACGGGAAGGGCGTGCCTCGAATTAACAACGAAAGGGCCAATGGTTGTGGGAAGTTTAAGAATAAACCCCTTTTTAGCAGGGAGGAAATGGAGTTGGTCGGCTTTTAAGGTTTGACGGAGGTATTCCAAAGCGTAAATCCGTCGGGCAGGAAAAACTGGAAACTGATAGGGAGAGACTTTGGCTCCATAAACCTTGATTTCAGTGTAATTATCAAAAAGATACCAGTCCCTAGTGCTTTGAGCTTCACTGTACTGTAACCATTTCCTCAGTTTAGGAAAAACCCTATGCAGAGGAGAGTCATGGATAATGGTATAAGCTATGGGCATGAAATCATTCAGGAAACTTGAGTAACCCACCCCATTTGCCAACTGATGCGTTGCGGGACTCCAGTCAAAAATTGGTCTTGGCTGAGAATTTATCTTATATACCTTATCTAAACCTAAACCCTCAAATTTATCAGCATGCTGGAAGATGAAAAGATAGAAAACCATAGAACAAAAACGAAAACGACCCGTCTCTCAGAGCTCCTGGAATTGAATTTGAATGGTGGAGGCTAGAAAACCAGGAATATCTAGAATGACCTTGGGTTGAGACATTAACCACATAAAATCTATGCATCCTTTGGAGGCTTGCCCAAAACCTTCCACACCTAGGAGACCCGCGATAAGAGCAAGGATAGGCTGGATGTCTTTCCTGAATAGGCTTAGGGGAACTGAGTCTGCAGTGGGGAGGGTTGTGAAATGGGAGTCAGTTATGGAGGCGATGAAATCGCTTTTTTGCCTCCATGGAAACTTTGCAAATTAAGGAGTCAGCATTATTTCACTAAAACTAACATAGTTTGAGCTAGTAGGAAAACGAAGGGCTTTTTTGATGATTTCGGGGGAGATAGTGAATATTTTGTTCCCCTAAGCTGAGAGGAACATGCCCCGACGTTCATCATAAGCGTCCTGGAGCCAACAGATGAATTGGACCACTGGATATACTGGGGGTTATTTGATGATATAGGCCAGACAAAACAACCCGAAACCTATCTCTGTTCTCGACATGTTTCCTAAACAGCTCAGGCTTGACGCTGCTAATGGGAAATGGGTACTGTGGGTCACGAATTTCAGCTTGTAGATCTATGAAAGGTTCAAGCCTTGGGACAGCTTTGGACTCACGAAATCGGGGAGTTTCCGGCTCAGATTTCTTGGTTGTGACTTTACCCATGACCATCATACAAACTCAAAACACAACAAAAGGAAACTAGATGTAATGAAGGGGATGGAATACCTGCAAAGTAGAGATTTTCTCGGGAAAGAAACGCAGGGGTACTGACAACGACTGGATAGACCTAGAACTGGGCGCCCACTTTTTCTTATACAGTTGTCGAAAAATCGAGAGTAGTATTTTACCACAGTAAAAGATGGAAGACAATTATATAGAACCGAGGCAGCTCGGGAAAAGATGGCGGGGTGAAATGAATAGGGTTGGTGTCGTAAGGATGCTGCCAATGAGACACGCGGCGTGAAGGGATTGGGTGTTACACTCTTGGTAGGTGAACACCACGTGTCGGGTTAAATACTAGTACTGGTATTGATACCGGCTTCCCTAAAACTTACCTTACCGTTAAATCGTGGTAACCAGTTGTATTTCAGAACCTCTAAAGCCCATACCCTTTTCTCCATAAATTCCGTGATAGCTCTAAAGCCCATACCCTTTTCTCCATAAAGTGCTCGCCTCGTGTCATGCGACTTGACACGTCATCAGGATTTCGAGGGGGGGGAACTTCGCCTTATCCCTCTCTTTTGTGACCTCCCCGGAATGTGCTTGCAACTTCGTTCACATGCGCGTATAGAGTATGCGCGGGCCCCGCCTTGTATTTACTTCCTTTGCGCCCTTTTAAACCTTTTCGTTATTTAGATTAAGGCCTTTGTATATTCCAGCTTCATTATAAAATGTCCTTACCCTCTTTTCACATATGACTCAGCTTAATTTTATTTCTTCTTTACAGGCTTTGAAATTCTTAGCCATTTAAATGTTGTCGGGCAATATGCTCCTTGTGACCTTTATCGAAATATTAAAGGGTGAACGATATAATCAACAACTAGAACCACAAAGAATTTCAATGACATGAAAAAATAATATTGGTACAACTCCAGCTATATGCACACGTCTCTCAACACACAGATCTATGTTTTTGAAATCCTTTTGAAA
Organism: Pinus albicaulis; assembly: GCA_034641835.2. Classification (NCBI taxonomy): domain Eukaryota; kingdom Viridiplantae; phylum Streptophyta; class Pinopsida; order Pinales; family Pinaceae; genus Pinus; species Pinus albicaulis. The sequence goes on from CM076575.1 coordinate 468,920,186, forward strand.
AATCTCTATGTATCATTTCAACCTGGAATTCAGCTCCTTTCACCGTTAACTTGCGCTTCCGCTTAATCCGGCTCATCTCTTCTCGCAAATCACATTTTTCAGGCATCATTGACTGTTTATCTCCACAGATCAGGCTCCATGGCTTTCTCTACACAGATGTTTCTTCTACAGTACAAAGAGTTTCCAAAGGAGGCAGCAAAACATGTGTATAATCAACTCCGCCAACATAAGGAATAAAAACCCCAATTCTTCTGCCATTACAAGCAAAACCTCATCATCATCATCATTATTGTCATCAAGAATGGGATTAATTCCTTCCAGGTTCTCTCTTCCCCAAGGGCACGTGCAATTGTTGAAAACTTTTGAACAGAGTTTAGTCGCAAATGAATATCCTCATTTTTCAGTTCATCTATCAGAACAATGATAGGATACAGTGGTTCATCGAGCAAAGCCATTGCGCTACCCTAGCTCTAGAAACTGTCAAAAACCATTTCAATGCTAGACTTCAGATCTAACCTCTCCTGCATCAAACTTCAACTTCGATGAGCTCATGGATCAATCCCCTCGGACCATCACCAGATGCACGATAACAAAGCAAAGTAAAGCTTTTTTAAATCGAATCACATTCTGTAACAGAGCGGAGATGTAAACCAAATTATCGTAGCAAGATTTGTTTTAATTTGTGAGGTGCGGGTGTTTGGAAACACTTAGCGTATGGAAATATTGAGAATATAAGTCATGTCGAAGCACGCGCTAGAGTCATCTCACCACAAATTATAGAAATAACTAAAAAAACACACACACAACACACAGGCCTCTGATCCTATGCTCTGATACCATGATTGAAACTACTAAAAAGCACTCAATTACTAAACACACTCATATATTATACATAAATGGTGTATGTGTAAACACACTCACACACACAGATTACATTCAGATTACTCTATTAAATAGAGTTTCTGAGATACAACTTATTCCTAATTTAGAGAGAGAGGTTGAGAGAATTTCTCAACTATCACAAACCAATTTCTCAAATATAGGATGTAAGCATTAACTCCAACAGTGATGGCATCGCGTGGGTGGCATTCAACTTTGTCCATGTAGCTACATAAGTGATCATATAGTGGGTTGTTGGTGTTAAATCTAGTCTCTGCGTTACAGACTTCTTTGTTTTTTTGTTTGCTTCACAAATAATGTCTTCTAGGTGTCTCTCTCAAAGAGTCCTCCGTTACTTGTTTCTTGGTGAATTTTCTTTAAGGGGCATTGGTGGTTGTAATTTTTTTTTGAGTGATAATTCAATTTCTATGAACAAGTGATTTACTTGGGTAATATAATTCTAAATTTTTTCCGACTTTGTTAAAATGATGAAAACCAGCCATAGAACTTCAAAAACTATCACTAATATTTCAAATACACGGATGCCAATGACTATCACATCATCGAAATGATTCATGTCATTCACTCGTCACATATTCCCAATGTAAATCATTTATGATAACCCTCATAGTACTCACTGTTGTACCATTATTTCCCTCCCCCATCGATGTATTCATAATACTCATTTATTTATCATTCTTCTCTCATTCATTATTTTTTAATTACAACACACTGCCATTTCCCATCTGTCAATCTGGGTACATTAACTCCCGTACGTTTTCATTTTTCTTTTTTTGAATTGAAGAAATTGTACTTATACCCGTTCTTCAAGGTACATAGTTTTGCGGGAGATTAGACTGGGATTTATGGAGACCATAGTTTCTTGTTATCATTATTTTCGTATAGCCTTCTATCATTATTTCCTATATCTGTTGTTGGGCAGTATATACCTTAACCTTGAACAGCTCAATTTCATTAATGAAACTATAATCTGAAAAAAATATGTATAGGTTATATGGCTTGGCATAGAAATATTTTTTTCCGCACATGTTTTTAATCTATTTGATTGAAATTTTAACCAAAAATTATATATAAGATTTAACAATATGATATCACCAACAACAAACAAAAAGAATTCAAATTCTCAATAAAATAACTCTTTAAAATACCTACATCTATATTCATATTTCAGTTACGATTCCCTCAAAACTTTTGGTCAAAACTATTCCCAATTTCCAAAAATTAATCATTATCTGATTCAAAGATCTCCAAGGAATTTATACTCCCGCTTTTCTTATTACAATATTCTTCTTATTTGTCCTATTTTTTCCCCCCTTGGCTATCCGCAGTTCTATTGAGGGGCCATATGCTCTTCGCTATTTTTGTTTTTTTGCATTTTTAATGTCACTATAGTCTTATTTTATTTTTAAAAACTTCAATCCATTATAATTGTATAAATAAAAAACTTATTTGAGTGCTGCAATTAAGGAAAAGGCTAAAATTTTAATAGCACAACTGAAGACAGGATCTCACTATCTTAGGTGCAAGACAGGTAGATGGATAACCTCCAAGGAAGAATGGGAAGAAATAATTTGTATCTTTTACAGGTTAGGAGCAGTTGAAACTGAATGACAGTTTATCATGGAGGATATTTGTAATCAGTTTGAAAGTGCTCTAATTGTTCGAGGAGATAAGGCTTCACAAAACTGAAAATTTCTTGATCAAAATTCACAGCAAAATAACAGCTGTGAAGGGAAACTTGAGAATGTGATGTCTTGTTTGATGTGAAATGTGGGTCCTTCGAGGATTGGGTATATATGATCATATCATATCATAGGCTATAGTCTATAGTCTTCATTGGTTCCATCTTCTCCTCAAGGGTAGATGTATGAGCTATGTTTATTAACAAAACTAGTTATTTATCCACATGTCTATTGAAGTTAGTAATAACAAATTTGAAATAGTCATAAAATTTAAGGTTATCTGTAATTTAATGTCAATTTTGATTATTTTAACAAAAAATGTTGATAGACATAATTTTTTTTTTATCATGAACAACAATTTGCCCATCAAAGTGATTAGAATTAAATATTCTACAAAATCTTTTTTTAAATATTAAAATAAAAATAAAAATTTTAAAATATCAATTATCACAAGTGAACAAAAATAAAATAAGCCAAAATTTTGATTAGTATATTTTTAAATTAACAGTCATAAATTTTAATGGGTGATTGTAAACATATAAGTTTAATGAAGTTGATTCTGGATAAAGCAATCTTCTTTTCAGTACACCAAATATTGGTGATCCTTGCACATGGCCTATTATGTTATCAACCTCCCTTATTTAAAAGCTTTCTTACCAATCATGACCAAAAATCTTAATAATTTAAATTTCGTATTCCAAAATCTTTGAGCTATTTCATAATTGCTAGAAAAGTTTCTAAATATTGTTGTATACTGGATCTTTGTAAATTTTTAACATCAAAGTTGTAACGAATCTGAAAGCAAATATGGACTTCTTTCACTTAATAATATTAAATGTATGGAAACAAAAAATTCATAAAAATTAAATGACAAATAAAAACAAATCACCATAAACCATCATCCACTTGACCCAAAAAAACAAATTTGAAATTGGTGCGTACCCAAAGTCAATGGGTAATAATGGCTACTCACACTAAAGAAATTATTAATGTTAATGACTCTTCACATGATCGAAATGTAAATCATTTATGCTTGGCCTGAGCATTGTACTTCTTGAGCTACAACCATTTGCCGTCCTTACAGTCTAACGAGTACATAATTTTGCTCTGAAAAAATAATGAAAATTTTGATAAATTTTAGCAATTTTTAAAAAAAATTAGTTTTACAGTAAGCTTCAAGGATTTTACACAGATTCTTAATAATTCCACTATTAAAATATATTAAAAACTCCCAAAATTAAAATTTCCTTCCATGCTAAATTGTGGCGTGGGCAACGCCCAACCATTTTCCTCTTTCATTATTTATGTATCATTTTTTCCTTGTCCCAGGCTCGGGAGGTAACCACTACAATTTCCCTCCATTCAGAGTCTGACAGTTATTCATTATTTTGGTTGTGTTTAGTGTAAAAATGATTTCTCTCAGAAAATAATGGATTTTCTGGTGAGATTTTAGTATAAATTTTACATCTTGGTATATATAATATAATATGGTTACAGGTTACTAGATTACTTCACATGGATTTAGATTATATTTTATCAACCAAGCAAACAGATTTTAGATTATATTGTATCAACCAAGCAAAGAAAGGAAGTAAATAAATCAGAAAGGATTAATATGCCAATAATATACCAACAATTTATTTCATTGCTGAAAGTGTTGAAGCTACTCGTATGTTAAGATGGGTTTACAACTTGGTATATTAATCTATGGTTCTAGGTTATCAGTACTTCACTTATATTTTAGATTAAGTTTTATCAGTAAGTAAATCATAGAGATTAATATACCAATAATTTTTTTAATAAACTAAAATAGTTGAAGCTACTCATATGTTAAGATGGGTTTACAACTTGGTATGTTAACCTATGGTTCTAGGTTAGTAGAGTAATTCACTTATATTTTAGATTAATTTTTACCAACCAAGTAAAGAAAGTAAGTAAATAAACCATAGAAACTAATATACCAACAATTTCTTTAATAAACTAAAACCCTAATAATGTAAATACAAAAAGCATTAAGGAAGGTGTTGAAGCTACTCATGTTAAAGAAAGGTTGCAACAAGCCTCTAAAAGTGATCATGTCCTTAATGATTACGCATCTTCAATAAAACAATTAACAAGTTACCGTTACTACTATACAAGAGAAATCAATGAAAATGTTAATTAAGGGACCAAGTTCCCTCATGGGAATGATACCTTCTTTACAATAGTTGTGACATAATTTCACTTGAAGTTGTAGGGTTGAACGGTCCAAGGTTTGAGTGGAACTAAGGCATTAAAATTGCATTGCAAATGTGTTGGACATGGAAGGCTCACATAACCTAATAGAGTGAGAGAGGTGGATGACAGCTAGATCTCAAAACCCAAATAAGTATTTGTGAGTATTCAAGTGAAAAATATCATATGCTACACAATTCATAGCCATTATTTCAGTGTAATGTGATGATAAGATTTGTTTCAATGTAACATGATCTTAGTATTGAATGTAAAATGGTTTAACTAGCACACTAGATATCATGTTTCCTACATATTCTCAACCCTTCTCCTCCATCAACATAAACTAACAATTCCTCCTCCAATAATTGGCCATATTCATAGTTTTTTATCCATACTTAAATATTTCCCTCTTACCCTCATCCATTTCCTACAATCACTTCTCCACTCTACACTTCCATGAATAGAAATACATTTATGTCATGAAAAGACTTATTTTATATAGCGTGTTGTTGATAGGTCAAAATGAACCTAAACAAAATGAGGGGTTACCCCTAATAAAAAGTCCCATTAGACCTCACACTATTTGGAGTAGGGAACCCATTTAAAATTTTGCATGACAATCATTACTAGTTTTGGGATCTACCAGATGCACCCTAGTGCATGGATGATGGCTTCTAATGCAATGCAACTAATATAAGATGCATATGCATGTGTCTAGATGACACTCACAATATCCAGAAAGGAAACACATAACCACACATGCTTTTGTCAATGACCTAGGAAATAGTTTGTTATGAATAAAGGCACAATCATAAGTAAATTTCTGTAAATTCATAATAGTATAGCATTAAATTAAACATCTACAATATTATAATCATAGATTCATGTTGTTAGAAAACAAAAATAAAAATGAAACAACTACACATACAAATAGTCTATAATGTGAGATACATTATTACACATAATTCAAATGCTAACTAAAAGAAAGACAACACTCCACAATAGGTACACACAATAATTTGATTTCTCCATAACATATCTTAGCCAAAAATGGATTCTCCTCATTAAATTTGTAACGTTCCTCTTAGAAAAAAACAAAACTTCCATTCCTCCATGTTAAATAAAAAGGATTTTTATTTTTAATAACTAAGGTGATTTTGCATAATTATAATCAATTTATGCATTCAAGCATAATCCATGGAATACTAATAATTTATATGCATAATCAGTTATAATTACACTTGAAATATGTCTACAGGTTAGTTCCATTCCCCATTTTACATTTTCAACTTATGTCAACATATTACTATGACTTTCGAGTCATATCCTTACTTATCGTATTTGCAGTATAAGTACATTGAGATTCTTGAACATTATATATATATATATATATATATATATATATATATATATATATATATATATATATATATATATATATATATATCTTGTTATATACATATATACCCATATGTAAATATTCTTATTAAAGGTGATGGATTAACCTTTGACTATACGTTTTTTTCTACAAGGGAAATTCCATAATCTCCCTTCTTTACAATAATACACACACACACACACACACACACACACACACACACGATGACCACTCATCACATAAAACTATTCATAACTTACTGTATAATGGTTCTTCGATACCCCAAAGTGATTTCTCTTCTAATTACAAGTTTCTCCAACGCTTAAATCCATGTGGTCATAAAAAAATACATGGTTATAACTTTTTCCTTGCAAGGAAATTATGTAATGTCGAGGTATTACACCATCTCATAGTTTTAGTTTTAATATATAAACAAATATATATCACATTGAGTATTTCCTTCACAACACATTTGGTAACTTCACTATTTAATAATCGAAGTCTCTAGACCTCGTAGCTCTAATGCATTATAGTGTTTCCACGTGGCATCAGTTTGGAATTAATTTATCATATACTATGCTTGTGATGTGTCCAAATATAGATGGTGCATGGCGATAGATCCTTGATTAATGGCTATGAGTGTCTAGGGTTAGTTTTGGTGTAACTACCCTCACCCTCATCGTCACACCAATCTCATTTTCTCCCTTGCTCAGGTTCAGTTTCGAGGTCTGCAACACCATTGCCTTTGACACCTTCTTGAACTCATTCTTCACCTATGACTTTCATCTATTTTATTTTCCTTGAGCTTGTCAGACTCCCAAGACTTCAACTAGAAGCTTTCAATGGCGACTGCACTCGTAAACACTCTCCAAGTATTGTATCATATTGTTGGGCCTCGAATACTCCCATTTTTCAATCATACACAACCATTATTCACAACATAAATTCTGACATTTTTACACTCATTTCACACCATAATTCCATCACTTGTCGCGAATTCATGACTTATGCCTCATGGTTGATTATCATTATTTTTCTTAGCTTTTCTATGATTAGCGATGATTTAGTCATTATTTTCTAAAGAAAATTTTTCTAAGTTCATTTTTCGCAGGGTTCCATTGTCGAAATTCTTCACAAGCGAGTTAAACTAGTTACTGCAAGTAGAGTACAGAAATATCCAATTTGGAGCTTCGACATCCCGACACGCTTCCGGGGAAAACCGAGGAAGGTTATTGTCCAAAATTATGTCCCAACAAATTCCCATGAGTTGGATTTCACCTAGGTCACACAGGTGGGTCTCTAGAAGCAAATCAACAAATCTACTCAAAATGTGCACAACCTCCAAACTACCAAGTTTGACTTCGTTTTTTTTGCAGCTGGAGGTGAATCTGGAAAATATAAGAAAATGAGTTTGTTAAAAATATAACCAATTATCTATATCCAAAACTATTTCTCTAGATTCAATTTTTTCTAAAATTTATACACGGGTCTTGGAGGCAGTTTTGTAAAAAATGATTGTTTTTCCCAGAATTCTAGAACCTTGCAAAAAGAGTCAGATAACCAAATTTGGGCATGATTTCCAAGGATCTAGATTTGAATGAGACAAATCCAAGAGACGGATTGGTTGAAAATATAACAAATTAGGTTGCCTCCAAACCGTTTTCCAAAATTCTCCATGGTTAGGAAGATACATGCCACTATCTTTGAGGTTAGTTTGTTAAAATTGTTCAATTTTCCAGAATTCAGGAAAATGAGTAATTCGCCTTGTAAATCTTATAAATGGCTCAGCTATGGTTTGTATTGTAAGCTTGTCAAGTTTTTGAAGGAGGAGGAAGACAAGGTGTGAACATGAGACAAATGATTGAAGGAATGTATGTAAGTGAACTTGTGATTTGAATCTTATTACAATTTGACTTTGCCATGAGTTATTTGTAAATGTTATGGTTTTTCTTAATCTTTAGGCATTGATTTAGTTTATACTTGCTCTGGGAGTGGCAAGGGCCTACCATCTCCTGGAAGTAAGTTCTGTAAAACATCATAGGATAGATCTAGGCGTAGGGATTTTGTTTGAAAGCATTTGCTAATTAAATATCATAATTATGATTTTGTACTCAAGACTGTAATTTATTTTCTTGAAATTAAATAGATACATAATCTCCAACTCGTTGCATACCAAACTGAATTGTGTCTATTAATGATGCAATTACATAAAAGAACCCCTTTTGTTACAGGCTTATGAATCCAAAGTTTTTAAATGCGCTTTTTAATTGGATAAACAAAGCAATCAATAAATTTGTTTTCAAATCTAAATTAAAATATTAGTGATTCCGTACCTTATTGATTTAATGAAATTTTATATAACTTGACAGTAAAGTATTTGAAAGCAATGCAATGAGACCTTTAAATCATTGTTTGGAGTTGTAGTTTAGTTTTGAAATTCATTGTAATTGTAATTAGCTATTGGTTGAACCATTAGTGAATGTGCTTATGTTTGAATGATTTCTTGTGTTTGATTAAAGTAATCCAAGGATAAAATAGTTTCTCAGGATAAAATAGTTTCTCATTTTGCAGTCTTTTAGATCGGAAAGCATGTCAATTAGAATCTTGGTTTACTTAGTTTCTTTTGAAGCAATTGCAGAGTGGTGACATAGGTTAGTTTGAATGCTTATTTGATTTGTTTTATGCATCCCGGGAACTAGATTAGTTGAAGTCTTGTTTGTTCATTGCCTTAGTTTAAGATCATTTGAATGAGAGTGAATTTTATTCGGATTAATATTTAGCAAAACTTTGGTATCATTTTAAATTAATCTTGATTGATTTAAGATTCTTGTATTTAGATTAAACAGATCTTAGTATTTAGATTGAGATTTCCATTTAGATTAAAGTCATTTGAATAGTAATTTGTATTGCTTGGTTTATGATTAATTAGAGTTAGTTTCGTTTTCATAGTGATTAGAATCTCTTATTTGTTTGAGCATGTTTTCCTCAATTGATTAGTTTCAAATTAGGAATAGGAATTATGTACTTAATCTAGGAATATATTTTAGATTTCATGACGATTAGTTTAGATTAGACGCTTTAATCCTACATTACCTGCACTTGCACCTCGAAGCTTACGAGCCCTTGATTGATAATTTAATGCTGGAGATTATAACAACATATTTCCCCTACACATCCCTTGCCTCTGTTGTAATTTACACAATGTATTATTGATAGTTTTTTTCAGTTCGTGAATGTTGTTTCTCCTTTCAAATGATTATTGTGCTTATAATTTTGTTTTGGGAATATTTTTCTCAGGTATTATTCTCTTATTTGATTTCTATGGTCAACAAATACTTCAGAGGGTAGGTTCCCTAGTTTCCCATATTGAAAAGTGTAACTAGGTTTGGTCTTCATAATGCCTTGTAATTATGATTTTATGTAATGAAGAAGACAAAGGAAAATAAAATGTATTATGTTGCTTGCTTCATGGGTTTCATGAGCAAGAAGTTTTTATTATAGGTCAAAGACTTCCTCTTGATGTCTTTAGGAATTTGTCATGTTGTCACAAATGTAAGTGTAAAATCTTATCGCAAGTGTACGTGCATATCCTACTTTAGCTATGTGTGACAAATAGCCCTAACAACAGAAATGGCTACTTAGCCCTTTAGATCTGCAATAGACAGTTAGAACAAATCCTGCAAAAACCTAGATTTATGCAATAAAAGTAGCTAAAAAGTAAAAAGAAATAGCAAAAAATGATGCAATATTAACTCCAAGTATCCAACATACAATACAAGATTAAAAAATGATTTTATATTATGTAACACCTAGTGAAGGAAATAAATAAATGTTACTAGTCCTCCTCAATGGAATGGGTTCTTGGTTGTCCTCAATGCTTCAGCTTTAGAAGTTTCTCTCTCTCAATGGTGTACAAAACCCAAAGCATGTGTTGAACTCAAGTGGGAGCTCAAATGGGAAAAACAAATAATAGCGACAATGAGAATGACCAAAGTGAAGACTGATTGGAAAAACCCTCCTATTTATAACAAAATATTGAGTTATCTTCGATAATGGTGAATAATAAAATATTGTTAACCAAAATCTAGAACTAATCACTTGGAATATTTTATTATATTTTGTTGGAGGGAAAAAGTATTTAAATTGGTTAAATACCTTTATTTAGAAATAATAAAAAATAAATGATTTATTTATCATTTCAAGAATGTGGTCAAGGAATAATGAACAAATAATGATTTGTTTAATTATTCCTAGGTGATTTAGTCAAATTTAACAAGGAATAATAACTAAATAATGATTTAATTCATTATTCTTATAGAAAATTAAGAAAAATAAATATTTATCTAATTATTTGTCATAATTGGGTTAAATATGACCAAGACTGTTATTTAAAAAATGGTTTAATTAATTATTCTTAGAGGAAAGTCAAATAAATAAGAATTTATTTAATTATTCCTCATGGGTTTCTTTTTTTAACCAGAAATTTAACTTAATAAAATATGGTTTATTAAATTATTTCTTATAGTGAAAACAATTTTACTATGGTAAAATTGGTCCTACATGGTGTACTTCGATCCATCTAATTAGGAATTGTTAGATGACCAATTTTTGGTGATAACATATTTTATATTATAACACCTCGTGAAGGAAGCAAGTAAATGTTACCAGTCCCCCTCAATGTGATGATTTCTTGGTTGTTCTCAATCCTTTAGCTTCAGAAGTTTCTCTCTCTCAATGTTGTAGAAAACCCAAAGCATGTGTTGAAATCAAGTAGGAGCTGAAATGGAAAAAGAAAATAATAGCGACAATGAGAACGGTCAAAGTGAAGAATGAATGGAAAAACCCTCCTATTTATAACAAAATATTGAGTTATCATCGATAATGGCGAATAATAAAATACTATTAACCAAGATCTAGATCTAACCATTTAGAATGTTTTATTATATTTTGTTGAAGGCAAAATTTATTTAAATTGGTTAAATACCTTTATTTAGAAATAATAAACAAATAAATGATTTATTTATCATTTCAAGAATGTAGTCAAGGAATAATGAACAAATAATGATTTGTTTAATTATTCCTAGGTGATTTAGTCAAATTTAATAAGGAATAATCACTAAATAATGATTTAATTAAGTATTCCTAGAGAAAAATAACATAAATAATGATTTATATAATTATTTCTCATAATTGGGTTAAGTATGACAAGGAATATTATTTAAACAATGGTTTAATTAATTATTCCTAGAGGAAAATCAGATAAATAAGGATCTATTTAATTATTCCTTATGGGGTTTCTTGTTTTAACTAGAAATAACTTAATAAAATATGGTTTATTAAATTATTTCTTATAGTGAAAGAAATTTTACTATGGTAAAATTGGTCCTACATGGTGTACTTCGATCCATCTAATTATGAATGGTTAGATGAATCATTTTTGGTGATAACAATAAATATAATTAGAGTCATGTAAATAAAGTCATGTTACACGTACAAAAGATACATCATCTATGTAAAAGTTACACTCGAAGAAATGGTCCCTATGGATTCCCACTTCGGCTTAAATATTGATGGATTACTACCTGGAAGAAGTTAGCCTCACTCCTATAAATCATGTAAGCCCAAATGGAGAGGAACAATCACTATATAAGGGTGATTTGAACTCATTGTAACATCATCAACTTTGGATCTGTCTGCAATAGGAGGTGCAGATTGCAGTGCGTGAAGAGTAAGGGTAATACAACGTAGAAGGAAAGCTACAAGTTATGCGAGGGTGAGGAAAATTCTGCGTAAGGGTCTCCCACTCTGTTTCCATAATAAGTCTGCACCCATACCTCTGCCATCTCAGCAAAGACCGAGGGCTACTTCTGTGTATATGCAGATCATTCTTGGTCTATCGAAAGGGTAAAAGGGTGTTGAAAGAAGGTTGAAGAAGAGGACTATAGGAGGCCAAAGGGAGGAGGAACTTTTTCGAGGGCAGCGAAGTAGAGACTGAGTTTCTCTAGGTGGCAGTGCAGAATAATGCAAGAAAGGAGGGCAAATTAAGAAAGCTGAGAAGAGAAATAAATAGTGAAAAGTGCCTTGGAGGAATAATTTTGTATAGTGTCTTTGTCAAGGGTCTTGGTATTCGTCAATTGAAGCATTTATAAGAAGCTATTTGTGGGGTTTCCCCTCAAGAGGAGGGGTTTTGGCCCTGGCTTACAACCTACATATTGTGTCAATGTTATTATTGTTTTAGTAATTGTTTGATGTATTGCTCATCATAATAATAAGAAACGAAGATAAATAAGATAAAGAATAACACAAGTAGTTATCAAGTAAGATAATTGGATTAATCATTTCCCTATTAAATTCTCTACATGGTTTCAAAGCTATGGTGACAGTCAAAGAAGGGCATCTAATAGGCACTTAAGGATTAAATCACAGTCAAAAATTCATCTAAGAGGCACTCAAGAAGGAGCTCAATGATCACAGAAATTCATAGGTTTTAATCTCCTTTCGAAATTTCAATGAAAAAGAGTAGATAACAGTTCAGTGTTTTCTCTGTTTTGTATGACAAAGATCAAATCAGATCTTTGGCACAGTAAGAGAGATTAGATTCTTTCAGAAAATAATCACTGTGAAAAACTCAAATATCCTTCGGATAAAGAATAGTGATGAGTCATCAAAGAAGAAGGGATAGCGAGGGCTTACATCTAAGATAATCTCGAATTGCAGTCTTTAGATACCTCTAGATGTCTTAGTGGTATCCCTACTATTCTCGGTGATCACACAATTTTCAAGTTCATATAAGGGTTCATAAAAGCTAGGGTTCAGTGATATGATGAAGACCACATATCTCGATGTCTCGTCAATATGACAAAAAATATATATAACCATAAAATGGTATCATGATAAGTCTAGAAGAGATATACAAGGCAAGGCAACTCAAAGTATAGAGAAGCATTTCTGATCTACATTCATTCACTACCAAAGAAGTCAAAGTATCTTGAGGATAATAAGGTATTATCATCTTCAAAATATACAAGGCAAGCTCCTATCATTACAACAAGGATCTCATTCTTATCCTTGAAGAATATCATCCAAGAAAGGATAAATACATATTCTTCAACCACCATCAAAGGAACAAAGGTGAATATTTCATCTTCACATATCAAATATGTATCTTTTATTCTACAATCAAATTCGGTAAAATGACTCCGTGCCTGCAAGGAGACCTATAAGCTGAATGGGTCATTGAAGTTTCTTGCATAGCATAATTCTCGAAGGAAGTGAAGTCATTTATCATATCTATGGAAAAATCTCAAAAGGTCCAACACTATCTAATTATAGGTAAAAGGATCAAAGGACTCAAAGGATTCTTATGAAATGAGTCAAAGGTCCTCTCATCCCTATGTAGCAGAAGTGGAGACATCAAAGAAAATCTATGATAAGCTAGAAGATATATTCTCTGAAGATGTAGTAAAGAAGGTCATATAGAATATCATTTAGGAGATCTGGGAGAAATGATAAAAGGATAATCATCAATATTCTAATGTGCAAGGTAACAAATGTCCAATGGGATTAGAAAGTTACCTCATCTAACAACTTGTAACTTCTATGCTAGATATAAGAAGACAAGTTGAGGGTAAGTTAAAGGACCCAGACATTATAAGAAGAAATCTCATACCATCAGAAAGGATGAAGGAAGTTGAATAAATAAGTTCAAGGAAAGAGGGAGTAAGAAATAGTTATTATGGCTAAGATAGTCTCTCTCACAAAAGGCATTTTCATGGCTCCTAAATCCTATATAGGATATGGCTACAAAAGTAATAAGATACAATGTGACATCATGAAAACATTAGAAGCAAGAGCTGGTGACATCACCATGGGAAATCATGTGGACAAGATGAACTAAATTCATGGCAATAAAATATGAAGGATATAGCTCTTGGGAACCTCATTGGAAGGAAGAAGTCATCCAGGGCAAGGCTCATCATACATCAAAAGGAAACATTTTCCAAGTTAAGGAAATTAACAATCCTCAATATTCTCTGATGGAATCCTCATAGAATATTTCGCCGATCTAGAGAGAAAGAAAGTATTTCATCAGGAACTCCAACTTGTGGAGTATGATGACTTGATAAGATGAAGCAGATCAAGGGATTGAAGACACTTCAATCAAGGAGGTTGCTGAAAAAATCGTAGATGACCTGAAGGTAAATGATGTACGTATACTTATATTTAATATTATAATGTCATGATGTATGGCTGTAGGTAACATTGATCACTACTCCTATATTGAGAAGAATGATCATAGGAAAGGGATCTCCTCCTATAAGAAGATTCCAAAAGGCATGGTTCACACTAGATGAAATAAACATTTTATATTATCATATAACGTATGAGATGATTGGAAACTATTAAGGAACTCTGATTGGAAGCTCATGGGAATAAAATTGTGTGGAGAAATAAAGGAAGAGATCATGGGAAGTGCTACAATGATAAAAGGCAGCCAACATCCAAGGAAACCAAGAGGAATTAACTAGGAAATCTCCTCGGAAGATATGTAGACTCTGATAAAAGTCTGGAAAATATGAAGACCCTTGACAGTACATATCTTTAGGAGATGTGTCAATATATATGAAGGATGATGATTACTAAAGGAAGATGTCATGATGAAATATCATCACTAAGGTATTCTTTGATTTAAGTATTCATATTTATAATTGTATAATATCCACATGAGCTTATGCAGGGCTTCCAAAGGGAAGTATATGTATTCCACCATTGATAATAATATGGTAGGATGAAAAATCCTTAGAAGAAATATGGTATGAAGAAATGTTGCATGGCATGAAGCTAGACCAGAAGAGAATACTAATGGATCACTTTATGATGGAATGAAGACATGACTCATAAATGAAAGTGATGGATGATCTATGCCCTATGAAGATATCCCAAAGATGAATACTCCTTAACAAAGAAATCATGACATGAAAGGAAGGAGTTCTTCTGAACAACTGGATGTCCCATTATTTTCCTGAAGAGCTGTTGCAGGTCCTTGATTAAGAGGGAGCTTGGAAATAAGTTTCTCACTTGAAAGAAACTTGGTAATTACTAAGATGAGAGGTAGCTTAGGTACATTACTTATATAAGAATGAGTACATATATCCTCCCTAGTTGAGAGGGAGAGACAGACACATCATTATGGGAATACATAATGGAGGATTGGGTAATCATCTGGCATCCGATACTCTTTAAGGATATATTAGGGCATCCAAGATAAGAGTAGTTTTGTAAGGACTGATATTCTTTGAGGAATGGGAATCCAATAGTAGAAATAGTCTTGATGGACATATCTTAAGTGAACTCGGGTGGGATATGATCCAAGGGAGAAAATTATGAGGGTGCATACTCATCATTGGTCTCGCCATAATTGTAGCTAAAAGATATCGTGGAGAGATAGAGCTGTTAGTCAAGGCCTTGCACTATGACAATGTTGGTTGATATGATGCTATCCAGATGGGATACAAATCTGACTCTTCTTATGAGATCTCTTCGGATTGAGAATGACCAAGTACCATTATGAATACCTCCCTAGTTAAGAGTGAGTGTTGAAAAGTGTAACTAGGTTTGGTTTTCATAATGACTTGTAATTATGATTTTATTAATGAGGAAGACAAAGGAAAATAAAATGTATTATGTTGCTTGCTTCATGGGTTTCATGAACAATAATTTTTATTATAAGTCAAAGAATTCTTCTTGATGTATTTAGGAAATTTTCATCTTGTCATAAAGATAATTAGAGTCATGTAAATAAAGATGTTACACATATAAAAGACACATCATCTATGTAAAAGTTTCACTCCAAGATATTGTCACTGTGGCTCTCCACATCGGATTAAATATTGATGGATTACTCCTTGGAAGAAGTTGGCCTCACTCTTGTAGATCACGTTGGCCCAAATGGAGAGGAACAATCATTATATAAGGGTGACTAGAACTCATTGTAACATCATGAACTTTAGATCTATATTCAATAGGAAGTGCAGATTGAAATGCGTGAAGACTAAGGGTAATACAACGTAGAAGGAAGGCTACAAGGTATGCGAGGGTGAGGACAGGTCTGCGTAAGGGTATCCCTCTCTGTTTTGGTGATAAGTCTGCACCTATACCACTGTCATCTAAGAAAAGACCGAGGGCCATTTCCATGCATATGAAGATTAGTCTTGGGCTATCGAAAGGGTAAAAGGGTGCTGAAATAAGGTCAAAGAAGGGGACTATAAGAAACCGAAGGGATGAGGAACCTTATGAAGGGAAGCGAAGTAGAGACCAAGTTTCTCTAGGTGGCAGTGAAAAATAGTGCAATAAAGGAGGCAGATTAAGAAAGCTGAGAAGAGTAAGAAATAATGACAAGTGGCTTGGAGGAATACTTGTGTCTAGTGTCTTTTTCAAGGGTCTTGGTATTCATCAATTGAAGCATCTATAAGAAGATATTTGCGGGTTTTCCCCTCAAGAGGAGGGATTTTGGCCCTAGCTTGCAGCCTACATATTGTGTCAATGTTCTTATTTTTTTGGTAATTTTTTGATGTATTTCTCATCGTAATAATAAGAAACGAAGATAAATAAGCTAAAGAATAAAACAAGAAGTTATCAAGTAAGAGAATTGAATTAATCATTGCCCTATTAAATTATCAACATCCCAGTGGCGTATATACCAATTTACACATATGAATACCAAGTAATCACCTCCTTTGTTGAACCTATGCTGACTTTTCTTTTGGATTTTATTTATTTTTAACATTCCTTGTTACTTTTCGAAATCTCACTGTGGATTCAAGAGCGTCAAAGAAATCACCTATACCCTTTGCAAGGTAAATTTTCTCCTCTTTTCTCTTGTAAAAATTATGTCAATTTTTTAGTCATATTTATCTCCCATTTATACCAATTTTTTTAGGATTTTAACGTTTCCTTGACCATTATAGGTTCGACCCTTTCCCTTGGGACCTTGACACACTTATCTTGATAATGGCTTCTCTTCTGGGGGTCATGCTTCAACTTGGAAATAATTAAGTTCTAATATTGTTTTTCCTTTTGTTATAGGGTTCTTCGACCATGAGACCATGACCCTTTTGTTTTATTTGAGACTACATGGCTTAGGATTTAAGACTAAATTAAAGAAAAGTTGTGTTTCCGACAAGATCTTCCTTGACTGAACTCTTAGAGAATTTAAAATAGTTATGTTTATATATTTAATTCAACTCTATTTAATATTGCATCCAACCAGCTCTCGTGTCTTATATTTTTAAAAGACTCTGTAATGAAATTTTTGTTCAATTATTCTTAACGTATTGTCTCTTATGACTGAGGTTACAAGACATACATATAGTTTGTTTAAAGTATGTTATTTTGCCTTGCCTTGACCCAATATTAGTTTCAAGACTGACTCTCTTAAAGATTATGTGCACACATATTCCATTTTAAAGAGACTTTGCCAATCAGTTTTAAGCTCTTCTGTTTATTGAAATGTATTATTGTACTGTGTTTAGAGGAATACCCTCCTACAAACATTCTATGTATGAAATATGAAACCAACTCTTTTATTCATAAATAGATAAAAGAGAATAGTCATAAATTTCCTTATACAACTCGTTTTGATGTGTAATAGAATGTTTCTTTTCTTGTTCAAAAGCACATTTTTTGCCTACAATTTCCTTGTCAATAAAATCTATGGAGTTTGTATTCTAGTTTCTAGTGGTGAAAAATAATTATCTCCTTTGTAAATTCCTTTTCTTTTACTAGTCCTTCCCTATTAACTATCTATTTATCACACATCTTGATATGTGAATAATTATGAAGCAACTTGTATATATATTTGTTTACTACTCTATATTACTGCAATTGGTCCAGAGAACCTGGCGGGACCTGTCATAGGACCTACCATGTTCTTTCTGCAACCTGTTTAATTAAAGTCCAGGACTATTATCAAGGGGGGTGGGTGGACATTAAACCTGTTTACCTGCTCCCTAAGGTAACTAACCTAGACCCAATTTTTATTATAGCTTACTAAATACACGTATGTTTTCTTTTATATAGTTTTTTCCTTAACTCTACCATCCTCATTGTTTTCAATGTTGACCCAGAAACTGGACTTGTAAGGTTAATTAAAATTGTATCATATTTCTATTAATACTTACCTGCATCCACATGTATTGAATTATCTAGTATTGAATTTTACCTTTTACATCGTAGATAATCTTCAGACTTGTAGTTTCCTCTGGACCCATTGAAGATTAGAACATATACAATCTATATTCATAATATGTAGATTTCATAGTTACGTTTCCATAATAAATACACAAATACAAATTATTTTTTACACCATATTTCCTCATTCACTTTCATTAAACAATAACATAAATTGACCAAGATATTTATCTAATCTCTTCTTAGGAATGTGTAAATGGCTCTCATGGTCCTCCCAACTATAAACTAGCTTCCATAACTAGCTACCCTCGATCTCTTCACCTTCCTTTGAGGGAAACAATTCCAGGAATATCTACAAGATATTTCCTCCTAAACCCTTAAAGCAGTGTCCTACTTTATTTCACTTGGGTTTTGTTGGTGATAAATTCGATCCTCTTTGAAAACATGGCTACCTCTAGGGATTTTGTCTCACTTTAGCCTTTACCCTATTTTCACTAGTCTTACCTAACTCCCTAAATTCATATTTATTTGTTAACCCTAGTCACACATAAAATTAAATTAGTAAAATAAATTTAAAAACTTCAATCATGAAAAATAAAAAAATAACCCTAATAATATTTTGTGACATTATTTAGATAACATCACATATCCATTAGAGTGTGTGTGTTATTCACGACAAGAAAACATGCCATTAGCACCATAAATTAGTGTATTTGAGCCTCTGAATTGGGTTCAATGGGTAGTGAAAAACACGATTCTATAATGCATCTTCACTTGGGCACCACAAATTGCGCTGAAAATAGCATCGGTAATAGTGTCAAGTTTAGCGTGGAGAACTATTTCTTCCATTGTTATGTCCATTTGTACTTCTAGGTTTGCTCCAAATTGTGCTTCATGTTTTGCTTATGGTATGACATCAAAAATAGTTTCCTTTTTGGCTTCCTAATTTATGCCATGTTATGCTTCCATTTATTTTAACATCAGTTTTTGCTTCAATATTTTATTCTAATATGGAATCGTTTTTTGTATCTAGCTTTTCTTCAATTATGGAACCTTCTTTAACTTCTAATATGGATTCCATTACAATGTATTTTGTTTCTTCTAATATGTCTTCCATTATTACTTCTTGGTTTGCTACCCAAGTAGCTTCTTTGTTTGCTTCCTAGGGAATGCCAAGTTTGGCTTCTACTATCGCTTCCATTATTACTTATTTGTTTTCTACCTGAATTGCTTCTGTTTTTTCTTCTCAAGTAATGCCAAGTTTGGTGACTAGTACTGCTTCCGTTATTACTTCTTTGTTTGCTACCTAAATTTCTTCTTTTTTCTTCTTCTTAGGTAACACTAAGTTTTTCTTCCAAGATTTATTCTAGTGTGCTTCTAGTTTGGCTTCCATTGTTGCTTCCTTTTTTGCTTCCAGAATTGATTCCTTGTTAGCCGCATGGCTTCTTGCCTTTTAGTTGCAAGGTTTGCTTCATGTTTAGTTCCTAGGTTGGCTTCTTTTTTAGGTCTAGGGTTTTCTTTGTCTAAGTTTTGGGATTTGCTTCTTAATTAGCCTTCAATTTTTCTTCTTGTTAAAAAACCGATTTAGCTTCCTATTTAGAGCTGGTAATAGGTCCAATTATGGCTTGCAATTTAATGTCAAATTTTACTTCCATTTTAGAACCACATTTTGCTTCCATTTTAACAAGTCATGATGTTGGGTATGTGTTATATTCTTTCCATGACTAGCCCCAAGCACTGTACGTTGCGCCGGGCGCAGCAGGGGGGTCACAGGGGGGGCGGCAGCCCCCCTTGTCGGGGTCCGGGGCAATGCCCTGGCGAAATTTTTTTTCGTATGCGGTCCCACTCATATGCGGGCCCACCCATGTTTTGTGCATGAGTTTGCACATGGTTTTGGGGTATGATGGTTTTCGATGGTATTTTGTAGATCCGATCAAGGGAACTACGGTTATGTTCTAATCCAGGGTTAATGGATTGGGGTTTATGTATGCTTCGGCATGTATATATATGTGTTGTAACACTAAAAGGAATATAATGAAAAAATCAAGCTGGTCGTCCCGATTTGGGATCCAGGGGAAAATCTCTGTGTTTATCTGTTTTATGTTTTATGCTCTCGCTATTGTTTATTTTCTGTTATAAGATTCATGTGTAGATAATTTCTGTTCAGGGTTAAAACCTACATTTGGTATCAAAGTTGTTTCAGCTTCAAAGGGACGCCTTTGTTGTTGAGGGTTTTTTTCTTGGGCCTGTGGTAGACCCTGTTCAGTGGGAGATCTGCGGGATCGATTCTTGCGGTGAAAGAAGATGGTGAGTGGCGGAAAGATAGAGATCGAGAAATTTAATGGTCAGAGTTTTGAGTTGTGGAAGCTCAAGATGGAGGATCTGCTAGTGGATAAAGATCAGCACCGTGGGTAGATCCGTGTACTAAACCAATGACAATGTCGATGGTAAGCATCTGGAAGAGAACGTGGATCTAAGGCAAGAGCACAATACCTGCCAGTGTCTCAGATTCCGCATTTTTGAATGTATCTAGGGAAGCTACGGCGAAGAATTTGTGGGAAAAACTTGGGACTTTGTACCAATCTAAGTCTCTGGTGAATAATTTGTTCCTACGGAAAAAGCTGTATAACCTAAGGATGAAGGATGGAGACTCGGTGACAGAGCATATGAACACCTTCAATACTGTGGTATGTCAGCTGTCATCTGTTGATATTAAAATCTTAGATGAAGATAAGTGCATCAGTTTGTTGTGTTCTCTACCAGACTCGTGGGACAGTCTGTTTATTTCAATAGGTAGCAATACAACTACCTTGAATTTTGATGACATTGTCTCAGCCTTGTTGTCGAAGGAAATGAGACGGAGAAATATGGAGGGCCAGAATGGAGATGCCTTACCTGTACGAGGAAGGTCCCAAAAAAGAAATAAGAATAAGGTTTCGAGTGGGAGATCTAAATCTCCTAGAAAGTTTGTAAAGGTATGCTGGAAATTCAAAAAGGAAGGGCACTACAAAAGGGAGTGCAGATCTAAATCTCCTGAGAAAGGAAAGGGATCTGATGATGCTCCTTCTGCAAAGCAAAAACCACCTCGGATGAAGGTGGGGATGTGTATTTGGCTTCTTTTTCAAATACACATGTAGATCATGAGTCATGGTTGATTGAATCAGGTGCATCCTTTTATTTCACTCCCCATCAGGAGTGGTTCTGCGAGTATGAGAAATATGATGGTAGTGATGTCTTTTTAGGGGATGATAGGAAGGCCAGAATCATCGGACGTGGAAAGGTGAAGCTGAAGCTGCAAGGTGGAAGGATTAGAACACTTCCCGTGCTCCCCATATTCTCGTACTACGTAAATATGATTTTCTGTAAGCAAGATGGATGATGCAGGTGTAAAAAAAGTGTTCGAGAAAGATGCCTGCAAGATGGTTCGGGGAGCACTGGTATTAATGCGGGGAGTTCGGACTGGAACTCTGTACAAGCTACAAGGTAGCACTGTTATTGATGGGTGTAACAGTTCTATGGTTCCTGAAAGTGGAGCGGAAATCCTAGCTGTCTCTGGAGAAAAGACCATGCTATGGCATCAAAGGCTTGGACATATTGGAGAGAAGGGCCTTCGGATACTGCATAGAGATGGTATGGTAGAAGGTATGTCTAATTGTTCTCTGGATTTCGATTTCTGTGAACATTGTGTATATGGAAAGCAGAATCGGGTGAGTTTTCCTTCTGGTGCTAAGAGGGCGAACAAAATATTAGAACTTGTGCACAGTGATGTGTTTGGACCTGTGTCAGTTCCATCATTGGGAAAGTCTGTGTACTATGTTTCATTCATAGATGACTTCTCAAGGAATACATGGATATATTTCTTGAGGAAGAAATCTGAAGTCTTTGACAAATTTAAATAATTTAAGGCTCTAGTGGAAAACCAGACAGAGAAGAAGATAAAAGCGCTGAGGACAGATAATGGTGGGGAGTTCTGCAAGAAGGAATTTGAAGAGTTCTGTAAGAAGTGTGGTATAGCACGACAAAAGACTACTCCATACACACCTCAGAAAAATGGAGTTGCAGAAAGAATGAATAGAACACTAATGGAAAAGGCAAGAAGCATGCTCAGTGGTACCGGGTTAGGACAAGAATTTTGGGCAGAGGCAGTGGAGACTGCATGTTACTTAGTTAACATATCACCTTCATCAGCATTGGAGGATAAGACTCCACATGAGGTATGAACTGGTAAGAAACCCTCTCTTTCACATCTAAGGGTATTTGGATGTGATGCATATGTACATGTTCCAAAGGAGAAAAGGACCAAGTTGGATAATAAATCTGAAAGGTGCATCTTTATTGGGTATAAGGATGGTTTAAAGGGTTACAAGCTTTGGAACCCAGAAACAAGGAAGGTTGTGTACAATCGAGATGTGGTGTTTAGAGAGGTGAAAGATGTTGTTACACATGAAGTCCTACCAAAGGAACCTGAGAAGATAGAGTTTGAGCTAAAGGAGGATGAATCAAACTCTACAACAGAAGAAGATTCAGAAGAGGAAGAGTCACAAACCCCAGCTTTGAGAAGATCAGTTCAAGAAAGAAGGCAACCAGAAAGGTATAGTCCATCTTCTTTCTGTTCAGGTTTTGCCTTAACTATAACTGATGATGATCCCAGAACTATCAAGGAGGCAGTAGATTCCGAGGATGGAAACTCTGGAAGGAGGCCATGGTTGATGAAATGGCATCCTTGCACAAAATGAGGCATGGGATCTGGTGGAGTTGCCGGCTGGAAGGAAGCCCATTGGGAGAAAATGGGTGTTTAAAAAGAAGATGAATGTAGAAGGCAAGGTGGAGAAATACAAAGCTCGGTTGGTAGCAAAAGGTTATTCCCAGGTGCCGGGAATTGATTTTGGTGATATTTTTTCTTCTGTTGCCAAGGTTACTTCTATTAGATTACTTTTATCTGTTGCTGCTGCATTTGATTTTGAGATAGAACAGATGGATGTGAAGACAACATTTCTTCACGGGGATCTAGAAGAGGATATCTACATGAAGCAACCTGAAGGCTTTATGGTGAAGGGTAAGAAAGAACTAGTATGCAGGTTGAAGAAGTCTCTGTATGGGTTAAAACAGTCACCAAGGATGTGGTATCAGAAATTTGATACCTATATACGGGGAGTTGGCTTCACCAGAAGCAAGGAGGATCATTGTGTTTATTTTAAATTAATTGGTGACGGTGTTATTTATTTGGTCTTGTATGTGGATGACATGTTGTTGATTGGAAATGACAAAGAAATTATCCAAGATTTGAAGACCCAAATGTTCTCCAAATTCGACATGAAGGATCTTGGTGCTGCAAAGTATATTCTGGGCATGGAAATTAAGAGAGATCGGGCAAAGAGGAAGCTCTGGTTAAACCAGAGGAAGTATGTCGAGACTATATTGCAAAGGTTCAATATGCAGGATAGTAAACCGGTGAGTGTTCCTATTCCTGTAGGTGAAAAGCTGTCTGCTGAACAGTGTCCCAAGACACAAGAAGAAGAGGAGGATATGTCCCGTGTTCCATATGCAAGTACAGTGGGTAGCCTGATGTATGCAATGGTCTATACTAGACCAGACATTGCACATGCAGTGGGAGTATTGAGCAGGTTTATGTCAAACCCAGGGAAGGAGCATTGGACAGTAGTGAAGCGGGTTTTCAGATATTTACGTGGCACTAGTGATTATGGCTTATGCTACCAGGGAAGACCAGGATTGGAAAGAATGTTGGAAATTCGTGGTTTTGTTGATGCAGACTGGGCTGGAGATCTGGACCAAAGAAGATCTACAAGTGGGTATGTGTTTAGCCTATTTGGAGGCGCAGTCAGTTGGATGAGTAAAAGACAGTCTGTAGTGGCTCTTTCAACTACAGAGGGAGAATACATAGCAGCCACTCATGCAAGCAAGGAAGCAGTTTGGTTGCAGAGATTGTGTTCAAGTATGGGGTTGGTACAACAAGCTATAAGGATAGACTGTGATAGCCAAAGTGCAATTTTCTTGGCTAAGAAACCTGCTTATCATTCAAAGACAAAGCACATTGATGTTCAATATCACTTTGTTAGAGATATGGTTGAGGCTAAAAGGGTGTTGCTGGTAAAGGTGGACACTTTGAAGAATGTTGCGGATGCATTGACGAAGTCTGTGAGCACTCAGAAGTTCTCTTGGTGTAGAGAAACAATGGGTGTTGAAGAATTGGCCCAATGACTAAGCTCTCCTGTGGCCCCCTGTGGAAAGAAAACAACAGGTGGGAGAATGTTGGGTATGTGTTATATTCTTTCCACGACTAGCCCCAGCATTGTGCGTTGTGCCGGGCACGGCGGAAGTCCACGAGGGGGTGGCGGCACCCGGCGAAATTTTTTGGTATGCAGTCCCACTCATATGCGGACCCACCCATGTTTTGTGCATGAGTTTGCACATGGTTTTGGGGTACAATGGTTTCGACCCCTGGTATTTTGTAGATCCGGTCAAGGGAACTATGGTTATGTTCTAATCCAGGGTTAATGGATTGGGGTTTATGTATGCTTCGGCATGTATATATATGTGTTGTAACACTAAAAGGAATATAATGAAAAATCAAGTTGGTCGTCCCAATTTGGGATCCAGGGTAAAATCTCTGTGTTTATCGATTTTATGTTTTATGCTCTCGCTATTGTTTATTTTCTGTTATAAGATTCGTGTGTAGATAATCTATGTTTAGGGTTAAAACCTACACATGATGCTTCCTTCATAGCTTCCATTTAATAATTTAATAATTTTTATTTCAATTAAATTAGTTAAGTATATCATGAATCTTAAATAACTTATATTATTATAGAGTAAGTCAAATTTCATTTGAAATACTTTATAGCATACCATTTATAAATAATTTTTAGGGAAATGGACATCCATACAAACTAACAACATTTTTTTTTTAACTATAGTTAGTATTTTTATATTATTAATAAACAAACTTGTTGGTCGTGACTAGCTATACATAATGCAGACCCAAATTCACATCATAAATATTTCCAAAGAAAATCTCTTTTCAGTTTCTTATAGGTACATACCACACCACAACATTGGAATAAAAGAAAATGATAACTTTTTTAATTATAACTTGTACTTTTATATTATTAATAGGCAAAATTGTTGGTCCATGACCACCTACACATAATGCAGACCTAAATAATACAAGTCCAAATGACATAATTCAAAAGGATACAACTCAATATGGTTGGAATAGGTGAAAATGATACGTATGATAATAAACATGAAAATAAGCATGATAAAAATTTATCAACAATGATCCATGATGGAGTCTATATGATCAATGTCACTGGCTACTATCAGCAAATTTTTTATCACCATCATCATGTCTATCATGATCATCATCAACGTCATCATCGGCATCATCTACCTTAGTGTCCAATCCATATACCTCATCATCCTCATCTTGAATGTTTCAACTAGACCCAACATAATCGAGATCAATCTCAGGATCAACTGGATCTTATGAAAGACCCGTGTTCTGCAAAAAAAACATTCAAAATGAAAAGTTATTACTTATTTCATGCAATATTTAATATTTTTGTTATATTTCTAATATTACAACATATGAAATGAAATCATAATCATACTACATCATATCAAAGTGCACATATATACCATAATTAAATTTAAATTAAGTTACAACTAAGATCTCATTCCAATGATATAAAACATGCAACAATTCTAATAAACATTAGTAAAGATCATAAAAAAAAATTGTTATACAATTTACTTGCATTCTTAGTTTCTTGTGTTGCAAATGCATATGACTTAGATGACTTTAAGGACCCCATATGGAATAGCTTATTCTCCAACACTTTTGAGGAAATGAAAATGGTTTCCAAACCCAGGGATGAACCTGAGGAGGTAAGTATAGTGACTATAGATAATAAGAGGGTGGGCATGATCAGAAGTTGTGCCAAATTCCGAGAAGATGGATAACCCAAGTAACCGTTTTTTTTTTTCTCAATGCAAAAAATACTCTTTTGGTATTCCTTAGAATAAAAAAAAAGTACAAGTTATTTTTGTTTTTACAACTTAAAATATTTTGATTGAAAATGATGCTAGTGTAACAACAGAGAGATGAAGATTTCAAGACTGTCTGAGAAAAACCTGTTTACAATCATCCATAGAGCCAAAGAAATAGATAATTTTAAACCTGAAAATACCGCATCAATTGACGTAATTGTAAGTTACAAACACTGAGAATCATCATAGTTAAAATACAAATAGTATTCTCAAGAACTAGAACCTTCCATAAAAGAAGTAAGAGTTAATGGAAAGGGGTGCTACCCCCTATGTGTATAAATAAATATTGATGTACATATGTTAGGATTAAGTAGGTAGTAGAGTTGGCCAACTAGATTATTGACTTGACCTGTTAGAGAGGTATAAAGAAAACTACCTTGGCGTGCTGGAAGGAACAAGTCTAACCTCGAGGTAGGTCAGTGAAAGGGTAATGCCAAATATAGACAACACATCATGTTGGGGGCAACCCCACTGAATAAAAAACATGTGAAAATTGTAAGATGGGAGTCGGGAGTCACAATCTTGTAGTTCAGATGCACTAGTGGCAATGTACTATAGAGTGTGGAAGCTCACAAACTTATGTGGAGGTCAAAACCACGTGATAGGAATTATACAAAATGACCGTTCCCCACATGGAAATAACGACTGAGATGAGAGAAAATGAGCAGGAAACCTACCAAATTTTATTTAGGTTATGGTAGAGAGCATGTGATTAGTCAAGATGAACCATGGATTATTAGGAATATGGGACCAAGTATCGATAATACTAAGGTAAAAATATAAAGTAAGCTTAAACTAACTAGGAGAAGAGATGTGGCACATGTAAACCATCTCATTAGGATGAACTAAAGGAGGATATTTCACAAGGCTTGAACAAAGATACAAATTCATAAATGTGAGCCATAATGACTGAACCAATGTTAACAATCATAGAGAAGAAGGGAGCGAGAAGCATGGAGTGCTATAAAATATCACCCAAGGGATGAGTAAGGAACACATGAATTTTTGAGAGGAAGTTTTAGAGCAATATATAATTAAAGGAGACATATATTGTTCGTGTTTGAAGTGGGAAGGATAGAGAAAATATGGCGCAAAGAGGGAGGAATATGATGAAGCACATAGAGGGGGCTAAAGGAGGAATGAAAAATATTAAGGAAATGACAAGAGAAGGGGCCCCAAGTATTGGTGATGGTAAGGTGATGTATCTATGGAAGAGTAGACTGCATCGAAAGAGCCTATGATGGTAGAAAAAGAAAAGGATATTTCATCCATAGGAAGTGGTTAGTTTACATTAGGAAGCCTAGATAAGGGAGGTCCTCCTCCACTCATAAAGATGGTTTTAACGTTATGCTACAGTCACACTCATAAGTTTATACCAACACCAATTATGGGAAGGATTTGGAAGTATATTCAACAGACCGGTGTCAGGACAATCTTTAATATGTGGGTTGTACCAGCTATACAACCGCTTTTCCCCATGCATGATGCCACGACGTGAGGACATTAGGGTAAAAACCCCTACCTTGGAGAGTGGATGGAATTGCAAACACCTTAAAGGTGCATGGCAGTTGCACAAAAAAATATGAATTGTCCCATCAAAGCAACCCTCATGGTACCGTGGAGAAGGCTAGAGGATTGAAATATAGCCACTGCTCACCAGAGAAGGGAGTAGGTGTAGTAGCAAGAAGGGAAAAATGGTCAAGGATAGACATAGAACTTAGCCATGGAGCAACAGTGGTGGCAAGGATCCATTTTCTGAGCATGTCATTTTGGATAGGGGGGACATGACACTCCCCTGCTAGGTTGTGTTTAGAGATACAATGATCGAAATCTAGATTGGGGATAAACTTTTGCCAAAAATTCAAAGTGATGAGAATTGCACCAAACCAGAATGACCGGATTGGGTCTGTCTCCAGGAATCCAATGCAATTTGTTTCACTAAAAACAGATTCTTTATGAGGAAGTTACAGCCCGCTGATCGCCGTGACAAACATGCGAATTCAAAGAAAAAAGGTCAAATAGGGCCAAAGATCAAAATTTGGGTATTTCTCTGGCCCAATGACAGGATGAAAAGTGTTAAATTGTCGTTGGATGTAACTTGGGAATTTTTTGATTTGGTTTGTGGAGGACCAATTGGGAGCTTACATGTGGCTAGCCCAGAGGCTGCCATGTGCCCCCCAAAGGTTGAAATATCAACATAGTTCAAAGTCTGAATTTTTCCAAAGGTCGGATTAAGTTGTTTTGTGGAAAAAAAAATTTGGGCAGAGGTTGGGGTCGAACCCGCGACCTCCTCCACACAACCCACATGCCTTACCACATGGTCTATGTAATAGATCTTAATATATTTAGTGTGCAGTATATATTTAAAGTTGAATATACAGTATGGCGGGGGTAGGGTGGGGGTAGGGCAGGGGATAGCCCCCGACCCATATAAATTGGTGCTGAACCATGGCAGAGCGCTAAGGTTTAATGGCATGGATTAAATTTTTTAATATGGTTTGATTAAAACTTAATCCCATTTTTATGCACTAATCCGATTTTCAAATCGGTTTTCGCTAATTGCGCTTAATGTGATAAGCATCCATTAAATGTGCACTTATCCATAATTAATATACAGTTTAATTCAGCGACATGTTTGGTGGAGACCCCAATTTCAGCAACACCTCTAGTTTTGGCGGACTTAACTGGAGTTTCTCTAGTTTTAGTAGGGTTTCCTAGGCCATAATTGAATGAGGCATAACTGGAGCATTTTTCGACCAATTTTTTCACAAGAAGAGTCATTACTAGATTATTTTTATGATCTCACCATGATGGTGCAAGTTGCATAGGAATTGAAAGTGATTTTCTCACTTTAAAGATTAAAGAACCCAGGGCCACTAGGAGAGGGGGTCATGCCTAGATCATCTGATGACCATTTTCAGAGTTTGAAGAGTCTATTTTTAGGTTTTTGCATCTTCTGAATCAAATGGAGTATGTTTCAAAGACATTGGAGCACTATACGCTCATGTAATCATATAATTTACCATTAATCCAAAGAGGGCCTAGCCAATTGAAGCACGTCCATGGAGATGTAGCCCAGGAGGGGTGAACTCCGTTATCATATATTGTGTAATGTGTTTGGTGTGTGTTATTTCTCTGCAATTTATTTGTTACAGATGTGTTTTTAACAACTAATTAACTCATGAATTTATAATTAAGAAAACACAAAACTTAACACATAAACCCCTTCACAACTTGCTAATTTGAGACAATCCTAAATACATTTATTTAGCTAATGAGGGAGATAGCACGACAAAAATAGTTTTCCCATCAACAGATCAAGTTGGTATCAGAGCACAGTTTAGCTCATTTTAGCCAAGGTTAGCTAGAATAATTAGCTATTGGTTTTGTAATTGTGTAAGGAGAATTTAACTGTGTGCAAGTTTATGTGTGTGAAGAGAAGTTCAGATTGAGAGCTCAGTTCTCAAATCACAACAAAGAAGCTTTTATGCATTGAAAGTGTGATCGCAACTTCATGAAGCATTTTTTCTAGTCAATATTCCTTAGCAAAACTCTTTTATAAAGAGATGTTGCAGAAGCTTTACATCATAAATGATATGGTGCAAGAGATGTATGAAGATAAGAGGGAGAGAATTATACATCAAGAGCAGTTGATTTCCATGAAGGAGGAGAAGCAAGAGCTTCTTGAAAATATGCATGAGATGGAGACACAACTCCAAATTGCAAATGAGAACTTAGCAAGGATGCATGAGATGGAGACTTAACTCTATGATGCTAAAGAAAATTTACCAAGTATGTGCATGAAAAAGATGTATGCAAATCAAGTTTATCTTCTATTTCTTCTCAAGATGAAAGTGTAGGTGCTTTTTAAAGAAACATTAGAGGAATAGGGTCCAAATTATTGATGAAAATGGGCTATGAAGGTAAAGGATTGGGAAAACATGCACAAGGCATAGTTGAGCCAATTGTTGTTGAGGAAAGGCATAGCTATTTGGGTCTTGGTTATGGAAAACATGATGCAGAATTATCCAAATCCAAGGAGGCACATGAAGGTGTTCCAAGAAGGAATTTAATTTCATGTTCATTACCTCAAGCTTGTGAAGTTTATGTTCATGAGGAATGTAAAGGTTTTACACCCACTTTGAAAGAATATTCTCATAAGCATGTAGCTAATGAGAATGTCAAACAAGAGGATGTCATTGTTGGTATTCCGAAGAGAGCCACTACCTCATCAAATTCACCTCCACAAGAAGGCGACAAAGGTGAATGTGCAAGGTATAAATCTGCCTTTAATCAAGTTGCTTTTGATTATGATAAAAATGGTAAATCTTCATATAAGATTTGGAGAATGTTTACATGTTGTTACACCATTTTTTGGTCATCTAACCTATTATCATTAGATGGACCCAAGTACACCATGTAAGACCAATTTTACCCTAAGTAAAATTGCTTTCACTATGTAAAATAACTTAATAAACCACATTTATTAGGTTGTTTATGGTCAAAACAGAAAACCCCAAAAGGAAATATTAAACAAACCCATTTTGTTTAATTTTCCTCATGGAATAATTAATTAAACCATAATTTAATTATTACTCCTAGTCATGTTTAACCCAAAAACAAAGAAATTAATTAGATAAACCTTTATTTATCTTATTATTTTCTAGGAATAATTATTTAATATTATTTAGATAATATTCCTTGTTAAATATGACCAAATCACCCACAAATAATTAAATAAATCATTATTTATTTGATTATCTTCTAACCGCTTCCTTAAAAAGATAAATAAATCATTTATTTATTTATTTTTGACAAATCAAGGGATTTGACCCAAGTCAAATACCTTTTCCCTCCAACAAATATAATAAAATATTCCATAAAAGGTAGATCTAGATTTGGTTAACATTATTTTAATCATGCACCAAGATCTAGAATGACCCAATATTTTGTTATAAATAGGAGGGTTTTTCCCATCATTCTTCACCTTTTGTTGCCTATTAGATCACTCTGGATCTATACACTTGGTCCCATTTTTCCATCATTTGCTATGTGAGCTCCCATTGAGCTCTATTCTTTGCATTGGGTTTTC
Organism: Pinus albicaulis; assembly: GCA_034641835.2. Taxonomy (NCBI): domain Eukaryota; kingdom Viridiplantae; phylum Streptophyta; class Pinopsida; order Pinales; family Pinaceae; genus Pinus; species Pinus albicaulis. The sequence goes on from CM076575.1 coordinate 468,951,711, forward strand.
TACACCAACAAGAGAGAGAAATCTTAGATCTGAAGTGCTGAGGACTTCCAAGAACCCATCCCACTGAGGAGAATTGGATACGCCTTCTTGTTTTCCTCCCAGGTGCCCAATTAATACAAAAATTATTTCAAAAATTGTTCTTGTCTTTTCTATTGGTATATGGAGAAAACCCTTGTTTTTACTGCTTAATGTCTTTCCATGCATAGATCTGGTTTTTTGCAGCTCTTTTCTTGTTCAACTAACCGCAGATCTGAAGATATTGGCAGCCACTTTTGTTGTTAGAGCTATTAGTTATGCGTAGCTAAAGTGGTCCTTTTTCGTACGCTTCGACAAAGGATTCATACTAACAAATGGCGACTCCACACGGGTTTTAAATTACGACCGCTGTCGTTTTTCATATTCCTGCATATCCAGCTACTTTAGACCCTAGGGTTTCTTTTCAGCTGTTTATTTTTCCTATTTTTATGTTGTTTTTCTCACATAAAACCCTAAAACATTAAAATTTTTAACTTCCGTGTGTTTCTGACCCTATTGCGCAGGTAAGCGACATCAGCCGCAACTGAGACGGCAACTTTTCCGAAAATCTGCCGCCGAGACAACCAGAACGGGAGGTCGCACTTTTCAGCCCAAAAACTGCGACCTGGACCTCCAGGTCGCACTTTTCAGCCTCTTTTCTGCGACCTGCACTGAAAACAGGTCAGAACCTGCGACCTGCCAATTTTTCAGTGGTTTTTCTGCAATTTTTCTGGGTTTTGCTGAAGCTTCTGTCAGGGTTTTCCAGCCTCTGTCTCAGCCCGCTTTGACCTAGTTCTGATCTGTTTTTACTCATCTAAGTGGGAACCTAGCCCCCTAGGGCTTCAGTACCCTCCACTTTTTGTGGAAGAGTTTTAGTTGTTTCAGCCGTCTATTTTTCAGAGTTTCAGCCCTCCCTTTTTCAGATCTGAAACCTCCTCCTCAGATCCCTTTAAATCAGCCTTTCTTCCTTTCAAATCACCTCTTGTCGTTTTGTTTGGACCTCTCTTTAGGACCTCCTCCCCGTCCTTTCCGCTTTTTGCTGATTTCCTCCCTTTTTCCAGCCACCTTGCCTCTGTCTCTTGGCTGTGATCTGCACCTCTTTTCAGCAGCTTTATCCTTTAGATCCCTGTCCCTCCCGACCTTAGATCTATTGGCCTCTTTTCAGTGTGTTTTGACTAGATTTTTTCCCTTTTTTAGGCTAGTTTTGAGGGACCCACCTTCTTGGGTTAGATAGATGCAATAGTAGCTGATTAATTTTCTGTTATTTCAGCATTATAAACTGTTCTATGCAAATTTATTTTCAGTTACGCAACACACTTTTTTCTAGATCTCAAAACGAAAAGGGTTTTAAAAATTAAAATTAACGCGCACCACACACTGACCCTAAGTGAAGAAGCGCCTGGTTAACACCGCCTGGAAAAGACTCTAAAATCAATTGTCACTGCACATTTTCTGCCCTTGACCTCACTTGATTCTGTCCCTTTTTTCCCTTGTCAGTTTCCTTCTTCCCATCATCATTGCGCCCCCAAGGCGCCTTTCCCAGAGACTTCTTGGCCTTCACCCTCAGTTTCCGGTCGATCGACCTGCTCCGTCCCGTCGTCGTCGAGCCAGTCCTCCTCCGAGTCTGCACTCCGACTCCTCTTATGATTCATTGGGTTCTCCTTCTCCTCCTGGTTCTCCCCCTGTCACCTTCACTATGTCTGGTCCAGGGCCTAACGTTAGCGGTGCTCCAGGCCCTAATGCCAGAACCACTACTAGCGGAACCGCCACAGGAACTACCTCGGCCATACCCTTGCTGCCGTACATTGCAGGCCTTAGCCTCCCCGATTTCAATCAGTTGATCAATGACCCTATCTACCACGATGTTGGTTGGCCTGCTATGCCAACCAAGCTCCCCTCCGACATCCCTAAGTTCGAAGGCCTTGCTGGAGAAGATCCAACCAATCATGTCCGATCTTTCCACATGTGGTGTTCCTCCAATTCCATTACCGATGACTCCATCCGTCTTCATTTGTTCCAACACACGCTTACCGGCGAACCTTCCAAATGGTATGTCGACCAAGCCACCTCTTCCCATACCACCTTTGCGACCATTGCCCAAGCATTTTTATCTTACTTCCAACTCCCTCTCCGATAGGATACCGGTACGGAGCTCTTGACTTCCTTTAAGCAAACATCTTCGACCCGCCTTTCCACCCATGTTCAGGAATGGCGACGTAGACGCAGCTTATGTCGAGCTCCCCCTTTCGAAGATCGGATCTATATGGATTGGTTCCTTCGCTCTCTCCTAGCTCCCATCGGCAAAGATGTCGCCTCCCATTTCCCTAAAACCGAAGAAGCCGCCCTCCAAATAGCCTTGAATTATGACCTGATCTACGCCCAGTCTGGTTACGTTTATACCGTCCTTCCTGACCTCCCCAGGCCCGGTGGCACTAATGCCCCGGGGGCATCTCATTCCACCGACGGTATCGTTGGAGCCCTTTTCCATTCGTATGCTCAACCTCCTATGGGCTACGGTCTCCCTCACGGAGGGGCCAGCACCTCTAGCACTCTTCCCCCTCCCGGTAGCATGTACCCAGGATACGGCATGCCTCCTCCTTTTGCCCAACCTCCTGCTTACCTCAATGTTGCCCAACCTAACCATTACCCTTATCCGCAGCCTGGTGTGCCAGCTCCTCCAGCATATGCGCTTCCACCTCCCTTGCCTCCTCAACCCCAGCAGCAGCACCTACAGCCCCCTTCAGGGCAAGTATTTTCACAGCAGGGTGCAACTAATCCCCATTCCTCTCAAAGAAGGCGAAGAGGCAATCCAAATCAATCTGCCCCTGGTACTCGTGGACCCAATCCTCAAGGTTTTGACCCTAACACTGCTAACCAGCAACAGGGCACTCAGCCCAAGCCGGACAGGCCTCTTCGTACCAACAAGCCTTGTTCGTGTTGCAGTGTTTACGGTCATTACACCCACGATTGTCCCCTTTTACCACAGATGCGACAGATGTGGGAGTCTCAAGCCACATTGCGTGGACAACATGCCTCCCCTCACGCTCCCCTTAATGTGGCCACTACTCAACCAGCTGTGTTTACTGATCCTTTCCCTCAGCAAGGATTCGTGGCTACCCAACCACCTGACGGGCGGGTCTCCACTCCACCCTCCATTTCTGGTTCCTCCGATTACCAGATCCTCATGATGACCTCTGATCCATCCCCAACCGTCGACCTCCACCTTCAAACTCGGTCTCGCCAGTACCCCAAGCCTCCTGCTCAGTCTGCCCCCGAGCCTCCTTCTTCAGGTTCTACAGAGCCTCTTTCGACACCTAGTGGCCCCTTGCATATCCCTCAACCCAAAGTTGAGGTTCATACCAAGATTCCTAAGGGACCATTACGTCGAAACGCTGCTTCCGGTCGAGCTGCTCATTCGTATAGCATAGTAGATGATTTGGCGCAATCTCCTGCCGCCATTTCCACACTGGAACTCCTCTAGTCGTGCCCTTCCCAAAAGAAGGCTCTACTATCTGCCGTGGGCGCTGTAGATCCTGCTAATGACCAAATGATTGTTTTCGACGCCACTCAATCGGACCATCCTCCTCTCCCTCCTTCCGTCGCCTTCCAAATCCCAGTCAAAATCCGAAATGCCAACGTTTCCCGGTGTATAATTGATGAGGGGGCATCCACCTGCGTGATGTCCGCTTCGGTTTGGAAGCAACTCGGATCCCCTGAGTTGGCCCCTTCCACGATCACCCTTCGAGCGTGGGATGGCCATGCCTCCCAGCCCATTGGCCTATTTCGTAATTGTCCTATCACCCTCGCCGGTAAGACTGTTTGCGTTGACGTCGAAGTCATAGACGCCCCGCTAGACTACAACATTCTATTGGGGTGAAGCTACACCTATGCTATGTCTGCTGTCCCATCCGCGGTTTTCTGCAAGATGTCTTTCCCCCATAATGGAAAGATAGTCACCATTGACCAGTTGACATATCATGAGCCAAAATCTCAGACCTCACCTGAGACGACCATCTCTTCTGTAGCCAACAAGCAAACCGTCGATTCCTTGACCAGTGTCTCCCCCGATGTTTACAGAGATTCCTCCCTGCTTGGAACTTTTCCTCGTCTCCCCCCTCCTCCTATCACCGATCCTAGCTTATCGAATGTTTGCATGATGCAATCATCTCAGACTGCCCTTAAGCGGCCTGCTTCGGCTAGTCAGCAACCTCCCCCTCGCCCTCCGCAACCCGCTCCTAGCCATTCCTCTCCGCCAGCCGGACCTCCTCCTTCCGGCCCTCCCCCTACAGCTGGTATCCCCGAACCTCTTTATCCTCCAGGCTCGGTCCCCCCCGGCCTTAACCATCTGGGCGCCGTACCTCCTGGTCACTATTACCCCCGTCAAGCGTATACCTTCTGCTCCCGGAGTATATTCTGTCCCCGTCATGGCCACCCTCTCTCTCCCTAATCTGACCTTGGGCATACCGGTCTGGTACCTTGATCCTCCAGCCGCTACCCCTCCTGTTCACCCCAAACCCTACATGGCTTTGACACCAGTTCAACCGGTCCCCCTCGCTTCCTCCGTTGCCACTGTGCCCCCAGCACCTCCACAGGACCCTTCTCCTGTCGTGACGGCTCCCAAGAAGAAAGGAAAATTTCGCAAGGGGGCACCCAAAGACAAGACCACCACGACTAACCCGGCCCCTCCTCCGCCCGCAAAGCCTTGTGCCTTGTGTGATGTCGCCGGTCATGCCACCCATGCTTGTCCCAAGTTACCCCGTATCCAGCCCATGGTTAAAGTCGTGTTCCCCGAGTCTACGGTCCCTGACGCCTCCATTACTTCTTCATCCGTAACCAAGAACCCCAAGACTCTCCGCACCAACAAACCCTGTGCTTTGTGCGGTGTTCATGGCCATTACTCCCACCATTGTCCTCACCTGACACATTACTGCGCCTCTTTAGAGGTAGTTCGAGAGTATGAGGTTGAACAGAATCAATCCGCCTCTCCCATACTCACGCAGTATGCTTCGGGCCAGCCTGAGGATCCCCCCGCCCCCATCGACATTCCCCCCCCTGATGTTCAGATGACGGAGTCTACCACAACCATTCTTTACCTATCCTCCTCTGCGAGACACTCGGAGCCCAGTCCCCCTGCATCCTCCCCTGTTGTTTCGCCTGACCACCTCTTTTCTACCCATACACGAGATCACTCCACCCGTATCTCTGTTGACCTCCGCAGCCCGAGTCCTCGCCATACTTCCGATAGCCCTCATATACCACCCTCTAGTTTGTATATGAGTCATAGTCATCCTGCTCCTTGCACTCCCTCCCGCAGTTGCCGCTCGATGTCTTCTGTCCACTCATGCTGCCGTCATTGTCTCTCCTCCCCTCATTTGTTGTCTTGTAACACCATTCCGCAGGACCCCCCGTCCACACCCTTTATCGGTTACGCCGATAGTGCAAGTCGTTACTCCCGGAATCTAGCCTCGGCAGGTTGGGCCATCTTCACCCCCTTGCATGCCCTTGTTCTCTCCAACGGGGTCTGCATTGGTTCTGCCACCAACAATCAGGCCGAATATGATGCAGTGCGTGGTCTCTTAGTCGATGCCCTCTTCCATCGCATCCTCCATCTGCACGTTCGTTTGGACTCCTTACTTCTTGTCATGCAACTAAATGGTGTTTATCGTGTGCATAACCCTGTGCTTTTTAGACGCTATTTACAAGTGAAACTCTTGATACGTGCATTTGAAACCATACCTTTCAACCATGTACCTCGAGAACAAAATCATTATGTAGATAGTATTGCAAACCATGTTCTAGATTGGCATTTATCACACGCATTTCATACAAGACAATAACATTTATAATCATTAAAAACGATGCATATCCATAATATGTGTCACAAAACATGTGTTTAGAGTCCATCTACTCTGATACATATGACATGCCCATAGCATGTTACAAAAAAACTCAAAACTGGGGGCACCACCTGCCCCTACATACACACTAGGGGGCACCACATGCCCCACACCTACTCACTATCTGGCGGATCCCGAGCCAATGGCTCTGCCCCTGCAGCCCGTAGATCACGTATGCCTTGACCGGCCATCGCCATGCACCGCATGACACCTCGCCATTCCGAGGGAAGACCAATGCATGCCTCCACGTACTGGTCGTCTAAGTCTTGCCACCCGCGCTCTGAAACTCCGGTCAGCAACGTCTCGCATCTACGGCAGATGTCCTCCAGAAGGGCGGCCGCATCCTCATTGCACGCTGCTCTCGACCCACTCGACCCTGCAGCTCCAGAGGATGTCGGGCGTCCCATATATCCGGCCGGTTTTACCAGAGCTATATCTGCATACAAAAAGTACATGAATTAGTACCATATCTACTATTCAATAACTTTAACATGCCCATACAAGAATAGTTACTTATCACTTACCATCGGGCCCCCATACTCGACCAGGCGGAAGTGGTAGGTCCGGATCCCCACAATAACTCATCCCACTATAGGGATATTCGTCTATGTATAACGGCATCTGATCCCAATGGGCAAAGAACTCAGGTCGAAACACTCGCCCGACCGCCCCTCCTCCTCCTCTGCACAGTAGCCGCCCCCATCGGCACATCCTGCGCTCTCTCGGGCCCCCATCTGGGAGCTGTATACGAGGCCGCAAGGTCGGGATCTTCTCAAAGAAGAAGGCACACAATAAAGTCCCATACGAGCAATCGTGGTTCACTTGCCGCTTGCAGAGCGACAACTGTCGCTTTAGCGACACTAGCATCATTTGGGCCCACCCATAGTAGGTCCCACTCAACACACTCTCCACAATCATCATCTGCCCCCCAGTGATGTGATGGAGCGCCTGGTTGCCCAGGATACGCAGCACTGCTGCGGCCACTGCACGGGTCTCTAATCTCTCTAGATCCCCGATCGGTATCCGAGTCCCCTTGACTTGGAGACCTGGTCGACAATGTCGCTCCACAAACTCCATGATATGCCGCCCCCGCGGTAATACTGGCTGCGTGTTTCCCACCATCCCTAGTGGCGGGAGACCCGTCAGGAAATACACATCTTGGACTGTCAGTTCGATCCTGTGCCCCTGCACTACAAAGACCTCATGCTCTGGATCCCAGTAACTGATAATCCGGGCCAACAAAGGCTCTCCCGCTCTCATCAAAGGGTTCTCTAAAAACTTTAGAACCCCAAACCTGGCCAACACACGACGGACACCCTGATCCACCTGAATCTCTGCCCGTAATGTACCCAGGTACCTCTCTCTCCAGTTAACACGTAAATCTGCCATACCTGCACAAAAACATCATCTTTGTCAGCATACAGATCGGGAATACCATAACCAAACACAAAAACCCAACTCTCAGCCATAAAACAACACTAAAACCCCTTCATCTCCCAGGTCGCAGTTTTCTGCCCAATTCTGGGACAGGTCGCACTTTTTTCCCTGAAACCTGCTTCCCAGGTCGTACTTTTTGGCCCAAAAAGTGCGACCCGGTCATAGAGATAAAGGAGGGACTGTTTCTGAGATTTTGGGCCCTAAACTGAACTTTCAATCCATCAAAATGAAAGAGTAAAGTTAGGCCTCTTACCTGCAACTGATGGATCTCCATTCCAACAGTCGGTTTGTCTGCTACGCTCACCACAAGATTTAGGGCCTTCTCTCCTCTCTACATTCACAACAGCAACAATAGCAAATGAGTGAATTTGGAGGGAAAACTGCCTTATTAAAAGAGAACCCCTGTTTCTTCTTTCGACTGCTGCGACCATACCGTAGCCCCATTTGACAAACCGTCTGCACCGTTGGAAAGCTCTCACCGAGCCCTCAAATGGGTATCTGTTAGTTTTTTTTGATTTGATACTTCACCAGGACACATTTTGTCCAAGAAGGGTCACTTCACCTCTCCTTAAAATTGAATTTCCTCACTTACGACACTTGTACTTGGGGCACCATTTTGCCTCCTTACTTGTCTTTGTTCGTGTCGATTTTCGTCATGAGTTACCATCTTGTACTCATGTTTTCATGGTCCCCCATTGGGCCTTTACTGTGTGGTAGCACCATCGAGTCGCCCTTGTTTAGAGCATCCAAGTTGAGTCATCATCGCATTCATGGAGTCTATCCCGAGTCCCTTTGTACCCCGCTATAGCCCTCCATCCTTCATTGCTTGGTATCTCTCTTGTGTCGCACATTATGAACTTCAGTCCCACTGTCCCCTATCCCTTATGCTATTGTGTCAGTCGCTGCCATGTCATTCATGCCCTTTATGCTCTAACAAGGGAAGTCGTCCATTCGCTACTCAGTCGTTTCCATTTCACTATCATCATTAGTGTCAGTCTGTCCGTCGCTCTACTATTTTCTCTCGTGCCTTAGTTGAGGATATCTCATTGCCTCCCCTATGGCGGACCTCCTTCTGTCGACATCATCTCATTCATTCCATGTGTCTGAGGGCTGTACCTTGGTTCCAAATTCTCTTCCACTTTTTCTAAGGTCTCTAATGTTGAAAGGGATCTCTCATTTCCTTGACTTGATTGTTTCTCCACTCACTTCCTTTAAGATGATCGAGATCCGAT